>PVLD010000060.1:0-442538 GCA_004027595.1 Dinomys branickii
CTCCCGCCCCCCTTACACGCCCCGCCCCCGCTTACACGCCCGCGCTCCTCGCTTACACGCTTGCACCCTCCCGCTTACACACCCGTGCCATGAAAGTAAGAAATAAGTAACACCGGGCCTCTCCTCAGGTGTCATTTGGGTTGCATTTTTGTAAGTTTTGCCATTTTGAGAAAGAATTGTGTCTTACATTAATTTTTGTTTACTGATGAAGTGGTTATGTTTTTTCTGTTTAAATTCTGTTATTTTTGTTCTGTTTTTTAAAGCATCTGTTCATATTCATTGCCTATTTTTCAATGGACACATTTGGTTTTTATTAATTTATGAGTCTTATACTTCTCTGTGTATGTTGTAAAGTATTTTTCATAGTTTGCTTTTTTTTTTTTTTTTGAGATACGATCTTGTTCTGTAGTGTAGTTCCAGCTGGCCTTGAACTCACTAGGTAGCCTGGGCTGGCCTTGAACTTGTGCCCTCGACCCCCCTCACCCCTCCCTGATACTGAGGACCCTGCCTGATACTGAGGATTGAATTTGGGGCCCACACCAAGTTTCATCCCCAGCCCCTTTTTTGAAACAGGGTCTCAGGTTGTCCAGGTTGAGTGAGAATTTGTGATCCTGTTACTCCAGCTCCCAGAGTGCTGGAATGACAGGTGTGTGCCACCACACCTGGCATATTTTCTCACTTTTTCTCCACAGAAGGCATTTTAAAAAGAGGCATAGAGGGATTTATTAGGCAGAATTCTTTTTTGTGGAAACGCGGTCTTACTATGCAGTTCAGGCAGACCCTGAACTCACTATATAGGCAAGGTTGGCCTCCAAGTCATAGGGATCCTCCTGCCTCAGCCTCCTGAGCGCTAGGATTATAGACATGCACCACCACACCTGGTGTAGGCAGAATTTTAAAAGTATGCAGAGAGATAGAGTGCAGAGAGGCACCTTGTGGCCTTGAGTTGAGTGTATTTATGGTGTCTCTAATCTAGTGATCTAGGATCTATGATAGTAAGGCTTTTTAAAAAAAAAAAAAAAGATATACAAAAGTTTTAATTCTTCTGTAGTTAAACCCTCATATCTGTCTTCTGTTACTTAGAATGCCTTCTCCATAGATTATTTTGGGTGTGATCTACTTCTATCAGAATCAGAAGGGATATAACTCATATTGTATTCAAATTGCCTGAGAACATCTATTTTAATACTATGTTAATAATTGTTTGCTTTTACTGACTTGAAATGGCCCGGGAGGCCTACTCAGTCTGATTTCTACCCACCCTGACAGCCTAGTGTGGCCTCTGCCCTTCCCCTTAGGCCTGGCCCTGCCCTGCTGCGATGCTTTCTTACCAACGTTGGCTCTTTATCTCTTTGCACATGTAATTCCTTCTGTCTGGACAGTTTCCCTGTAGCGCCCCACACCCTCACAGATCTGACGAATCTTTATTCATCCTTTTGGTCTCAGTTCAAATGGCATTTGTGCAAGTGGCCTTCTCTGACTACTCCTCCATTATAAGAGATCTCAGAGTACTTATCATGATTTATGGTGAGAGAACTGTCACTCCCTTGGGTCCCTAAGTGCCTGGCATATCGAAGACGCTCAGTACATATTTACCAAGTGAATTATAGCGTAACCGTGCAGTTAAGTTCAGTTACATTTTTCTTTTTTAAAAATTTCTTTATTAGATTTGCACCATCTAATTCCATAGTCACTGGTTGGTCATCTAACTGTTGAGCACTTGAAATGCAGTTTGTCCAAATTGAGACATGTATAAAATACACATCAGATTTAAAAGACTTAGTATGCAGGGTAGAATTTAAAGTGTCTCATACCTTTCTAATCTAGTACCGATTATATGCTGCAATAGTATTTTAGATATATTGGGCCAAATGTATTATTAAAAAAAGTAACTGTTTGCCAGGTGTGGTAGCCCATGCTTGTAATCCCAGCTCTCAGAAGGCTGAGGTGGGGGAGTACCTTGAGTTTGAGGCCAGCCTGGGCTACATAGTGAGTGCAAGGCCAGCCTGAACTATATAGCAAGACCTTGTCTGAAAAAAAGAAAACAAAACAAAAATAAATATTAGATACGCTGGGGATAGAGTGCCTTGCCTAACAAAGGCCCGAGGTTAATCCAGCACCATAAATAAATGCTAAAAAACATTAAATTGCACATGTGGCCTCTATTTCTATTAGACATCAATGCTCTGTGAATCTTAAAATCATTTCGGTGCTTTTCTTGAGAACATTTTCCATTGGGCTACATTATATTTTTAGATCCAGTATAGAGGAAGGCATCCATTTTTATAGGGTTGAATCTTTCGGCGAGCATATTATAGTTCTTCACTTACACATTTTTGCCCTCGTTAAGGTAAGATATTTTTCTTGTTGGCCCAATTTATTTATCATTTCTAGGTATTTTATAGTTCTTATTGCTGTATTGTTGATTGTAACTTATCTTACCTGGTATTTTTATGTGCAGTTATTTTTGAAACTGCCCCTCTCAGGCTGTGATTCTAACACTTAATGCAAAGAATTCATTTTCACTTGTGTTTTCTATGTAAATTGTCATATTTGCATGTAACAGCAATTTGTCTCCTCTTTTTTTAATGGCTGTGTACTTTAATTTTCCCTTGTCTTGTTGCTTCGGCTAGAAGTTCCAGAACAATGTTAAGTAAGAATAGTGATGGTCGAAAACCTTGTCTATCTTCCAGCCCTGATGGGAATGCCTTTACTAAAGTATTTACCAGAATGTGCTCCAGGGAACACTAATTCTTTGGGATATTAATGTGTGTACCTTGAGAGAAGAGTTCCACAGTTAAATGACTTGCACACTGCTGGGTAAATGGAATGCTTGTCTGCAGGACTTTTCAGATGGGGTTTTATGCTAATGTATTTTTAATCCCTAGGAGGTGAGGACACTGGGGCTCTCTGGCTTGTGTTGTGTTGAATGCGTTTTTTGGAAATGCAGATATAGTGTTTCCTTTTTAAGGGTAATGAATGGTTGGTTTGCAGTAGACGCTGTTTATCATATTAAGGAAGTATTGTTCTATTTCTAACTTATTGAGAGTATCTTTCCCTTACTCTGAAAGGACATTTAACTTCCTCAAATGAATTTTGGCATAGTGTTGATTTGGTCATACAGGGTTTTCTCCTTTGGTTTTCTGATATTACAGATTATATTTGTGTATTTCCTAACATGTAGTCACCCTTACATTTGTGAAGCAACTATTCTTTTTTTTAAGCAACTATTCTTACTCATAATATATTCATTTAATATGTTATATTTCCTAGTAGTTCTGGTAGTACTTTAAAATCTACTTAGATGAAGTAGACAGTGTTCCTCTTTATGCTGTTTGTCATCTTCTGGTATCAAATTTGTGCCAGATGAACTGAGATGCTTTAAATGTTTCTCCATGCGTCTAGAACAGTGTGAACGGCCTGAAGATCATTTGTGCCTTAGCACTTCTGTTTCTTTTTTATTTAGTTCTGCCAATTTATGTTATCCTAAAAATATGTCCATTCCATACAGATTTCACATTGATTTCAATCATAAGTCTAGGACAAATAAAGACACAGTATTTCTCTTTGACTAAAATGTCTTAACTCAAATTGTGACATGATTTTTAAAATTCTGGTGTGATATAGTCTCTCTAAATGATTGGCCCTTTCCCATGAGCCTGACATTTATTGTATGTTATCTTAACATTTTAAAGTTTTTCCCTGGTTACATGTAATTTCTCTATTAATTATTTTTTTGCTTTCTTTTGGCTTAATCTGTTATTCCTTCTGTAATGTGAGTTGCATCCTTTCACTTTTGTGTGGGTAATTGAACTCGGCCCTGCACGTGCCAGGCTCCGCGCCCCTGAGCTCTGCCTGTGGCCCCATTGCACTTACTTTTTAATGGTTAAAGACTTGAAAGGCCCAGAATTCTCCCACTGCAGTTTTTGTTTTTGATATTTTTTCCTAAGCCCCCAAGATTTCATTATGAAAAACTTCAGATGAGTCAGGAGTGAGGTACGCTCTTGTAATCTCAGAGACTCAGGGAGGTTGAGGCAGGAGTTTCTGGCAAGATGCACGCTCTCTCTCACAGTGGGCACTGGCAAGTTCATGCCCTGCTTGGGCAACTGAACAATTTAGTGAGATCCTGTTTCAAAATATAAAATTCAAAAATATCTGAGGATGTAGGTCTGTGTGTAAAGGCTCTGACTTTAATTAATCCCTAGTACCAAACACAGAAATAATAAAAATGCAAACACACCGAAAAGCTGAGAGAATTTTACAACACTCAGTACTCACATCTTGACCTCCCATTACTATTAAGATTATAACATGTTTGCTTTTTCATGTATCTTATCCTTCTGTTATTTGGAGAGACTCTCAATTAGGTTGAAGACAGGTGAAACTTCACTTTTGAGACTTTCTTGCTACAGATTTTTGTTTGATTTCTTATTTCCTAAGTACTTTTATTAAATTTTGATTTTTCTCTAAATACTTATTAAGGAGGTGTTTTTTAAGGTTTTATTGGTTGAGGGTTTTATTTTTATTTTTATTTTCTTGAGACAGGGTTTTACTATATAGTTCAGGTTGGTCTTGAACTCACAGCAATCCTCCTGTCTCAGCCTCCCATGCTGGAATTATAGATGTGTGTCACCCACGCCTAGCCTTTGGTTGAGTTTTAAAATCTAAAATATAAAGGTTAGATCCAGCCTCGTTGTGATTTGGTCAGAGAATGGAGGCTGGGCTCCATGTGCTTGGGCAGTTTTGAGCAAGCCCTTGGCTGCAGATTCCAGGCCAGAGGGAGCAGTGCTGCCCAGGTGTGTCGGTACTGAGCACTGGCAGAGGGCAGCGTGCTTTTCATGTGACCGTCACTCTTATACCTGGTGCCTAAAAATAACTTCACTGGAAAGGACTGAGCGTTGGTCTGTTGTCTGAAGGTGTGCAAGGCTTGATTTGAAACAGTGCAAATCGGGCTGGGGATATAGCTCAGTGGAATAAGCGCCTGCCTAGCAAGCGCAGGGTCCTGAGTTCAATCCCCAGTACCGCCAAAAAAAAAAAAAAAAAAAGGTCACTTTGAAACAGTGCAAATCAAGACACAGTATGGAAAGAGATTATCTCCATTCGTGTTGCCCAGTGTAGCAGTATTCTTTAAAATACGCCAGTTAGAAATGCACAAATAAGGTAGGATATCTGTTAGACAAATTAAAGGTTTTTTTTAATGATTCTCAAAAGTAGGTGAAACAGGGAAATATTTTTCCTAAAGGAATACCAGTGTCACAGTCACAGCTGAAATAGCCTTACTTGTGTACAATGTTTTAATTTTGATCAAAATGAATGTTGGCCAGTAATGAAATGGGCTAATTGATTATTTGGTTATTTGGCTTTAGGTGAATTAACCGAAGCATGAAAACTAAAAAATAAGCAAGAGGAAGAATGTTCAGGCAGACCCTAGGAGGTATGACAGCCAGTGTTGTTGATACCATGAGCCTGTGTTACTGCCGCTGTACTGAGTGAGGAGTCCTTAATGAATGATGAAAACTCTGTCTTTCCGCAGATTACGCTTCATGTCGGTAGAAATGGACAGCAGCAGTTTTATTCAGTTTGATGTGCCCGAATACAGCAGCACCGTTCTGAGCCAGCTAAACGAACTCCGCCTGCAAGGGAAACTATGTGACATCATTGTCCACATTCAGGGTCAGCCATTCCGAGCCCACAAAGCAGTCCTTGCTGCCAGCTCCCCCTATTTCCGGGACCATTCAGCATTAAGTACCATGAGTGGCTTGTCAATATCAGTGATAAAAAATCCCAACGTGTTTGAACAGTTGCTTTCCTTTTGTTACACTGGAAGAATGTCCTTGCAGCTGAAGGATGTCGTCAGCTTTCTGACTGCGGCCAGCTTTCTTCAGATGCAGTGTGTCATTGACAAGTGCACACAGATCCTAGAGAGCATCCACTCAAAAATCAGTGTTGGAGATGTTGACTCTGTCACCGTCGGTGCTGAAGAGAATCCCGAGAGTCGTAATGGAGTGAAAGACGGCAGCTTCTTTGCCAACCCGGTTGAGATCTCCCCTCCATACTGCCCTCAGGTACGGCAGCCCACCGCAAGCAGTGATCTCCGGATGGAGACAACCCCCAGCAAAGCTTTGCGTGGCCGCTTACAGGAGGAGGGGCACTCAGACCGGGGGAGCAGTGGAAGCGTATCGGAGTATGAGATTCAGATCGAGGGGGACCATGAACAAGGGGACTTGTCGGTGAGGGAGAGCCAGATCACCGAGGTGAAAGTGAAGATGGAAAAGTCGGACCGGCCGAGCTGTTCGGACAGCTCCTCCCTGGGTGATGACGGGTACCACACTGAGATGGTTGACGGGGAACAAGTTGTGGCTGTGAATGTGGGCTCCTATGGCTCAGCGCTCCAGCATGCGTATTCTTACTCCCAAGCAGCCTCACAGCCAACCAGTGTGTCGGAAGCTTTTGGAAGTTTGAGTAATTCCAGCCCATCCAGGTCCATGCTGAGCTGTTTCCGAGGAGGGCGTGCACGCCAGAAGCGGGCTTTGTCTGTCCATCTGCACAGTGACCTGCAAGGCATGGTGCAGGGGTCTGACAGCGAAGCCATAATGAACAACCCTGGGTATGAGAGCAGTGCCCGGGAGAGGAGTGCAAGAGGCCACTGGTACCCATACAATGAGAGGTTGATCTGTATTTACTGTGGTAAGTCTTTCAACCAGAAAGGAAGCCTTGACAGACACATGCGACTCCATATGGGAATCACCCCCTTTGTGTGCAAGTTCTGTGGGAAGAAGTACACACGGAAGGACCAGCTGGAGTACCACATCCGGGGCCACACTGATGATAAACCATTCCGCTGTGAGATCTGTGGGAAGTGTTTTCCATTCCAAGGTACCCTCAACCAGCACCTGCGGAAAAACCACCCAGGTGTTGCTGAAGTCAGGAGTCGCATTGAGTCTCCCGAGAGAACAGATGTGTACATGGAACAGAAACTAGAAAGTGATGCATCAGCCTCAGAGATGGCCCTAGATTCCCGGATGGAAATCCACACAGTATCTGATGCTCCTGATTAAGATGGTAAAGAAGTGCACCAAACAAAGCACATTAATCAATGCATATTTGTGATTTGCTTTGTTGTAATCTTTGGTTTTCCCAGCCATCTGGAAATCTCTTGGTCTCTTGGCAGTTTTCTGAAGTTTCTGGATGGAACACTTCATTGTGTTTATCCTCCCCCTGCCCTCTCTCCCCCAAGGAGCTCAAAGCATGAAGGGCAACATATCCAGGGAAAACATAGGCTGACAGTATTCCTCTTTGGCTGAACTCTGAATCCCAAATCTACCAGTGATTTAGCTATGCCAACTGGTTGACCCTACACTCTCTGCCAAGAGGCATACTCTCTTTCACGGCAGTGCATGCCTGTGGAGAGAGACTGGGATGCCGTCAGCTGATACAAATGGGTAACCTTTTCTAATTTAAAATTACTTTTAGGGGGTAGTTAGACAATTTATATATATATATAATAAAACAGTTATTATATATATAGTATATATACATTCTCAAATTTGAGTTTATTCTGGTTGAGGTGAATGTAAGAGGAATATATAATTTAATACAATGTGAACAGAGCTTTTGACTCTGTCTTACCCCTTCCTAATATGTTAGTTTTACCCCTTTGTTTCCCTTTCAGAAGAATGTTAGTAGGTTTTCATACATATTAATCATCGTGTCCAAAAGCAAGCAAAGCAAATCACAGTGTTCATAGCTCTGCTTCATAACGAATAATACATAAACCAAATGCCATAAAATTTCTTCAACTCTAGTTGGAAACCGTTTGGAATTTTTGTTTGTTGTCCAGCAGGTAAGCTGGACGACTTGTGGTGCTGACCTTTTTACATAATGTAGTGTTATATTAGCCAACCCCAAAGGAGCAGTGGTTTTCAAGGTTTTTACCGGCCTACAGATCTACCTTCATTCCGTACTGTAGAAACATACATACCAGGTAACTAAATCGAATCACTCTACCATGAGTTAGTTCTCGCACTAAAGCAAAGGGATTTGTAGTTCCGTCTACAAAATTCTCCAAGCAGTGTTGTGGTTTCTTTTCCCTTTCTCTCTTTCCAAACAGCCAGTTCAGGTGCACAGCAACTTTTTCTACACGCATTCCCAGGGAAACTGCAGAACTTGGAATTTGTACTTTTTGTAAAGCTATACTCCATGGGAATTGCAAGCAATATATCTCTCTTAGTATTGTGTGTGCTAATGAGAGCCTCAGTGCTCCCGCACTCTCAGTGTTTCCTGCTTAAAGAAACCAACAGTTAAAAGCCCTCTAAGATACTCTGTGTGTCACCAGATCTGTGTGTGTGTGTGTCACCATATTTTTGGTCATGTGGTGCTATTTTTATGTTAAGTATCTTCTAGGTCAGTATAGTTGTAGAAAATGTGAAATCTAACAGTAATAGTAAATTGCATTTGTTTTCTTCTCTTGAGTTTATAGCTTGAAAGAGACCTCAAAAGCATGTGCTGGCAAACACATTGCTGTATGAAAACATGTCCGAGTCCTTTTTGAATAATGCTTTGTTAGTGATTTAGGAGAGTCTTCAGTTCACTGTTGCACTCACATATACACACAGGCTTTGAGGCTTGCGTGGTTCTGTAGACTGGCAGAGGGCAGTTCTGGGAACAGTTGGAGCGCCTGCTGCTGGCCGCCTGTGGATGTCAGTGCACCAGTCTCTGCCTGACAACAGGAGCTCTGAGACCCACACCCAGCACATCTCCACCGGAGAACGGTGCAATCATTTGAAAGAAAGAACTAAAAGGCCTCAGCCTCAGACGCTAGGAGTTAGGAATATAGAACTAGGCATTTGCTGGGTTTCCATGCTTTTTTGGCTCTTACGATACCAAGAATGGTTGGTTTGGGAGATATTTTTGTGTTCTTTGTTTTTTGTTTTTCTGAGAAGAAAAGAATCATTCAAGCCCTTCTTGTGCAACAGCCCCAGTGGTGGCTGTGCAGTAGCACCTCTTTAGCACACAGGATCTGTTCACATGTGAACTGCTGCGCTACACATCAGTGTTAACTCCACATAGATTACACTCTAATCCCACTGCTCCTGAGGAGCAGCTCTTGCTAAATCGGGTATATATTATGCCTTTTCCTCCTCAAACTGCCTAAGTGGGGGTTTGGTCTCTCCCTGAAGCACTTGTTCAACTCCTGGTAAGACTGTGCCTCAAGGGGAGGCTGGACCCCAAGTGTTTACCCACTTAAATATGTTCTGGGGTTTCAGGTAAATGTTTGTGATTTTCTTTTTCCTTACACAAATAAGTTTGGTTTTGATTTTTTTTTAACGAATTAAATGCAAAAAAATTTGTGTTGTGATACAAATTAAGTCTGTGACAAGAAAGGCCCAAGCCCAAGGACAGGAGGGGTCAAGCTCAGGGAAGGAACCTCGTTTTTACTCTGGCTCAGGGCCTTCTGTGAGGCCGCCAGAGCCTACCACAGTGTGAGCAGCAAGCGAGGAGGGAAGAGCACTTGGGGCAAGCACCTCCGCGGTCCTAGTTCTTGTCACTGTGTCCGTCTGACCCTTAGTTACATGGAGTTCTTGTATTTGTAAATTTGTTTCTCTGGTTTGAGTTTACCAAAGAGTGACTTATCCAAAATTGTCGTTGACAAAAATATACATTGCTTTGATTGTACAGTTCAGGTTCAAACATTGTAATGGGACTGTTAAGGGGCAGAAAATTAATTGAGTTTCTCTCTAATAATCTTGATTCCGCATTTTGCAAGTTCCACTTGCTCCCATTCGTGTTGCTAACACTTTACCCTTTCCACTGCTAGCAGTGTTAAGAATGAATTCTCAAGCCATAACACAGTACTGTAAGTTCCGCAGGGCTTCGAGGGAGGCAGCGCATAGGCCAGCACAGAGCTGCGTGGCCTCTCTGAGCATTGAAATTGTCATGCCCCCAGTGGGCGTGACTGGTGAGAGGGTCACTCCATTCAAATGGGCAGCAGCAGCTAATTGTGCCTTGCCGCATGAAGGTGTGCCAGGAGGGCTAACCTGACCACAAAACAGAAACATTCTCTCCCTGAAGCTCACTTCACGTCTCCGCAGACGCAGTACGCTGTGTAACTCCTTAGAGCAACTCTTTTTGGAAAGCAAAGTCCCTATTTCTGTACAGTTTTAGGTTAGGTGTTTCATTTATAACAAATGCAGAAATCAGTTAAGATAAAGTGATATGTGAAGAAATCTTTTACAGTAAAATATATCCTGAATTCTTACACGCTTGTTCATAATTGAGTCTCTTCTTGAGCTACCTTTTCGATATTAGACAATGTGAAGACAGTGACAGCGTCCTTTTCTATCAATGTTTAACCTGTTATTACAAACTGTGAAGACAAAGAATTTTATACTTTTACTAATGTTTGTGGTTCTAAACAGTTATTTTCATTCTAATCAGTTCTCTACCCTCTAATTTCTACTAAAGCTGTACATACATTTAGAAATTATATTTGTAAATACAGTATATGAAGACAAGTTAATTTTTTGGTCAGTGGAAAGCCTCCCAACCAATTGGCTCTGCCTGGGCAGTTGTTTGGTTTTTGTTTGGTTTCCTTTTTGTTTTCTTTTTTAAACAGCAGAAAGGATACTGTCGGTTCACTGTTAAGCAGAATATACTGTAGAACTAAAATGATACTTTTTAAATCTTCCAGAGCATAAGTATATGTCTCTTCTAACAATAGCAATTATAACCAACTCTGTTTTTCCCTTAGCCCAGACCATAGGCCTGCGTGTTTTGGTGTGTGGCTTTGTTCTTAATCTTCTTTTCACAACCTAGAGTCTAGGAAGAATTTGCAGGAACATAACATAAGGGCTAAGGGAAATCATCTGTGTGAATGAGCTTTACTTTAAAGAGATCAATTTTTTTAAACAACCTTTTCCATTTGTTACTGTGATATTTGTTGTTGTTGTCATTGTCGTTGTTATTGTTAAATTCTATAATGGTTTCCTGTGAAGCCTCCACTGAAAGGGACTCAAATATGCAACACCTAAACTATTTTCCAAGGGCACATGCCCCTTGAATGGTGCTTCTAGACTGGTCAGGGTTATTTATTAAATTTTATATATGAAAGTATTGGGGAATTATGTAAATTCTTTATATGAAACTTATCTAGTTCATAAATCATAGATTTCATATTACTCAGTGCAACTGAACTAAAAGTTCAGAAAAGTCATTCACATTGTTCCACATTTATAACGGTGTCATATGTCGCGTCTTTTTCAGTAAGTGCCAGAGTGCTGCCACTGTTTCTGCCCAGTGCTTGACTTCTTGGCCCAGAAGAGAACCTGTTTTCCCCTGTTCCCTCCCTGGGTCTGGCACTGACAGGGCTATTGTTCTTGATCAAGTCCCGGAGTCGGCCTTGCTTGGTGCTCCGGGGAGCAGATTCAGTAAACAGACCTCTTGCTGCCCCTCAGTGACAAGTATGCTGTGAATTCAACCTTTGGACTTGTGGCCCAAGCCTCTGGTTGCTGCCCTGAGTAGAGTAAGAGGTAAACTTACCTGGTTTGTTTGAGAATGACCGTTTTCCCAATGTGAAAACCATCTCTCTCACCACTTTTATTAGTAGGGCTAACATTGTTTTCCGTTATAAATGGTTGAGCAATTTGAATGACTTCACACAGTGTCATTATCTTGCAATATAAACTGGTAACCTCACAACGCCACACTTCATCACCACGTGAAGTAAATGAAGCTAGCTAAGCGGATGCTGTATCGACTAGTAACTTGCCATTAAGGATTATTTTATAGCATGGATTTAAGACTATTTATTCAAATGATATTTTACTCTCGTATTCATTTTGTTTTAGATTTGTGACATGAATATTTCAGTGCTGCTTAATTTTGTTCTGAATTCTTGTTTCTTGCTTGTAAATGGCTTTTTTATGGTATAAAGTCAATGGAAATTGCTGTTTGTAAATAAAAATGCTGCTAGAGCAACTGTGCTGTGGTCGCCTTCTGTCTTCACCCCTCATGAGCTCCATGGGCTTCCCCAGCCCTGACGAACATCTGCTGTGTCACAGTTTCTCTAACCACTGTCTTTGAAGGGCTGCGATTTCATAAGAAGCTCTTGTGCCACTGTTGTGCTAAGAAGAAGGGAAAGAAGCAGGTGTGTTTCTGATCTTGTGAGGCCAAGAACAGATCGTGGAGGGGGCGCAGCGTGTGCCTAGATTCCCCCAAAATGAATCTTGAGGAATCCTCTCCCACCCACCCGCAGAAGTGACCCCGTGGCTCCCCCAGTGTGTCCTGCCCAGTCAGTGCTGCCATGGAGCTTGCAGTTGCCTAGGCTGTCTCCTCTCGCAGCTAGTTAACTCCTCCTTGTCCTCTGCATTCCAGCTCTGGGGCCTTCCTTGCCTACAGCAGCTCTTCCAGGTCAGGCTTCTTCGTAAGAGATTTTTGTTGACCTATGTCCCTGCCCTTGAGAACACTTACTTCTGTGTGTAATTGGATATTCATTAGTGGGATTATTCATTTAATGAACCCACAACCAACAGTTTGTCAGCCCCTGCTGCAAGAGGCCTAAATTCACACTCAGGCATCCATCGCACAGGCCCTGGCACCACAGCAGGTCCTCAGTGCGTGTGTGTCAGGTGAAGGAGCAAATGCACTGAGCAGGACTGGGGCTGGGTTGCAGGTAGGGGTTTGACTTGGCTCCCAAGGTGCCGCTACTGCTGATTTGCAACTTTGCTTGTGAGCAGGGCTACAGTGAAGCAAGTTCTCTGCCTCCTCTCCAGAGCTCCAGTGCGGCCTGGGGGCAGTGTGATGTGGAAGGTCCATGCGGGAACCATCTTCACCCGTTAGCTGCATCCCAGGATTCCTGAGGAAGAAGGGCAGGGGTAATGGAGAAAGTGCGCATTGACTCATCTGGCCTCTAGCCCTGCCTTTGCCTACCCATGACTATAAGTAAGTGGTAACCCCTGGAGCATCAGTTTAATTCATGGCCCAGGTAGGTCCTGAGGTGGTGGTTTCTGATAACATTTGCTTATTTCCTTGGGCTAGAACAGTAGCCCAACATCAGGACTGAGGGGCTAGTCTCTCTTCCCGCAGGGCTAAGGGAATATCTGAGGGGGATGAGATCTTAGAGCTGGGGCACCAGGTGAGCCAGATACGCCAAGTCAGAGCAGATGTGTAGATACTGCAGAACTGCGGCCAGCAGATGCTATTGGCCCGAAGTGTAATCTGTCTTCATCTTGATTTTATCCAATTGAAACTCGTACCATGGTTGGCCAAACCTGTGTGGCTTTAGGATGTTTTAAGATGCCCCTTCCAATATCAGGACAACTCCTTATCCTTAACTGCCTACTGAAATTTGACTCTTGTTTCCTGGATCATTTCCTTGAAAACTGCTCCAACACGGGTACGTTTCATGTGATAGCTGCCTTTGGGCTTTCTCAGCAGGCCTGGCTTGCTCATCTTTTGTCAGCAATTAGGGCCCAGCACATCAGAACACAAGCAGCAGGAAAGGGCTGCTTTGAAGAAAACATGTTAGAAAAAGCAGCAACTTGGGACATTTGTGGAACGCACAGTGCATTGCTGTGCAGTGTGTGCGGCAGACAGATAACAGAACTTGCTCTTCTGGCTCTAGTTGGCTAGTTGAGCATGCACTGTTGCTCTAAGGGAGTGGGGTGTGTATACATAGCACAGACACCCACAGGACTGCCTGCCGGAGCCCGCCCCTCTGCACTCCGAGGGCGTAAATGGGTTCCCAGACTCTAGGCCCTCGAGGTGGGGGAGGGTGCTCCTTTTGTTGTACCTGTGCCTGAAGGGAACTTGGGTCTTAGCAGGGCAGGCCTGGGAAAGCTACATTCCCTTTGGGACTGACTGCTGGGTATGTGACCCTGGCTGCAGAGGCAGTGAGGCCCAGCACCCAGAGCATTCCCCGCTCCCTGTGGGCTCAGCCTTGGTGCTCTGATCTGCCCTGGGCACTCCTGTTTGTTTGTTTGTTCACTTGTTTGTTTTTTGAGGCAGGGTTTCACTAGGTCCTGTGGTTCAGGCTGGCCTTGAACTCAGTATATCCCAGGCTGGCCTGGAGCTTGAGGTAATCCTCCCGCCTCAGCCTCCTGAGTGCTAGGATTATAGGCATGTGCCACTATGCCCAGCTGTTTTGGTCTGAAGGTTTGCACTGAGAGGTTTTACTGGGCTTCCACAGGCCCCACCATGAGTGCGTGACTACAGGGCCCAAACCTCTGAGCCTCAGGTATAGGGTGTGTGTGTGTGTGTGTGTGTGTGTGTGTGTGTGTTTTAAATAGCAAAAGGACAAGTCATTTTTGTAGGGCTGGGGGTGTTTGAGACAGAGTCTCCCTGTGTAGTTTAAGCTGGAGTTAAATTCACCATGTAACCCAGGCTGGCCTCAAACTCTTGGTGATCCTCCTGCCCCAGCCTCCAGAATGCTGGCATTACAGGTGTGCGCTACCATCCCTGACTGAGGGTAAATCATTTCCAATTCCGTCCCCTTCTCCAGAGTGCTAGAACTTTCATAATGGTGGAAAGGGACCTTACAGGCCAGCCATCTTAGTTCTAGGACTCCTACAATAGTCTGTGTGTAACGTGTCCAGTTTCTGCTCAGGGAATCAGCTGCCTCTCAAAGGATGGTGCACATTTGACAGCTTTCCACGGTAGTCCATCCTTATCCCGGGTTCCACATCTGTCTCCTGGGTCCTATACCCTTAGCCTCTCTCCGTACAGCCACACTCTTCAAATGTTCTGCGGCAGCATGCTCAGGCCAACCCTGCTGGACTGCTGTAGATTGTGTGTGATGCTGCACTATTGTCTTTGTAGGGTCTAGGCTACTAGGACGTATTTTCCATCTCTGCCGCCTCCCCTTGCATGACTGTGGGACTTATTTTTTGCAGAACTTTGTTGCAACTGAAGGGGCACAAATCCATAACTTGGAGGAATACTTCTTTGGCAAGCATACTGCCTTTCTAGCACTGACTGACTAGCCTGGATGACAGACATGTGTGGATGACCCACAGTATGTGTGATCTAGTTGTTACACATCTGCGCTCTTGGAGCTGTCTTAAGAAGGTTTTCTAAATGAGTGTTTGTTTTTATTTTGGATGGTTTAAATTTTTTTATTTAATTAAGTAATTAATTAAATAAAATAAAATAACTGGTTACTGTGTAGCCCAGACTGGCCTCACACACACTCCTGCTGGGATGGCAGGTGTGCACCACCATCTCAATGATTTTTTTTTTTTTTTTTGCTTTCTCAGCCTCTTCATTTTCCTGCCTTCTGTAAGTATTAATATGAGAGTTGGAAGCCGGCCATCGCTTTGACTTCAGGAGATCTGGGCTCTGAGCCTGGACTGTAGCATCTGACTCTCCCAAGGCCTCACTAGGTCCCTTCAGAGGTTCCTTCCCTTTGATGGCTGATCTTCTCGCTCTCAGGGTGCCTGGGCTTCCCCAGGGGAGTGGGCCTCTGGCACTGTTGCAGCCGGGAGAAGGCTTCCCGCCTTACTGCGTGACTCTTCACGGTGACAGCCTGAGCCTGCTGCGGTTTCATCCACGTTCTCTCCGCACACTTCTCTGCGCCTTGGACTCTCTCTTTCCTTCTTGCCTGCTGCACCCTGCCCCAGAACGGGCCTCCCTGCCACCAGGCTCTGTTGAAAGGCCCCACTTCCGGCTGTGGTCAGGGGTGACCAGCTGCAGGCCTTGTGAGATTAGAGACTTCCACCCCGAAGATACGCCCTGTGCCTCTGTCTACAGTTGTAACCAAGTCATTTCCTAATCAAGTGTCAGGTACCAGCTGGATGTCTTTGGCCTGGATGGAAAGGTTGGGCGGTCTGCTTGCTGGAGCCTGTGTGTGGATAGGTGAGGCACACAGACCCCCACTCATCACCCCAAGAGTGCTGGTGAGAGGCCAGAGGTTGGCAACCCTGAGAACTCTCAGAGGATCTCGGGTTAGGGTTTTCTTATGTAGGACTGGCTCTGGTCTCAGATGGTTACATTTTCAAGGTCCTAGAGGAAGAACAGTGAACACATCCTGCAAGTGGAAGCTGAGAAAGTGATCCAGGACAGCTTCAAGGTCCTTCAAGGACCTGAATCCTTCTAGAGGGAGGAAGGACTAGAAGAGACCTAGCGTGAGTGAGGAGGCTCAGCCAGGTGAAGAAGGGGCAGGAGCACGAAAGCAAGTTCAGGTGGATGAAATAATTATAGAACAAGTGAAGCACGCTAGTTAAGGCAGTGCAGACATCTGTGTTTGCAGTGGAGAAGATATTTTTAATGAGACAACAAATTCTAAGGGAAAAATAGATTTGACTACATACAGTGTGTTCACTAAAAGCAAACAAATCATAAAAGCAGAAAACTTCAAGCCTGGGGAAAAAACAACTTTACAAAACAAGAGCTTTAAAATTAATAAGAGATGAACATCCTCCAATTTAAAAAGGAGGAAGAACATGGAGCAATCTGCAGAAGGAGTAAGGCTAATAAATACATGGTCAGGCCATTTTACCTCCCTAAAAAGCAATGAAAGCAATACCGAGAGTCCTTTTCTCTACAATATCCAGCACTGATGAGGGTGGAGGAATAGGACATTCATACCCTGCTGTTGGAAATCTAAGCTGGTGTAGCATCTCTGGAAGGTGATTTGATATATTTCAAATTTTTAAATGCTTGTTACCCTTGTTACAGAGGTAGTACATTCAAAAGTTCAAGCCAGGAAGATTCTCAAACAAATAACTGAACATGTACGTTTATTCACCTCAGTGTTGATGATAATATTCAAAAGTTGGGAGCCACGATAATACCCATCAACAAACCTGGTACATTATTTCAATGCTATCCTAGGGAGTCATTTAAAACAATGTTATGAATTTATAAATAAACTATGACACATTAAGTGTGGAAAGCAGTTTATAAAAGAATGTGTCACGTGACTCGGCTAATGTATGGCCACGTGTATATGGCATACCTTATATAGTATGTAGTGGCCTCTTTATGTAATGCCTATAGATACCTATTTTTATTGAATGAGATAATGTGTTTGAGGTAGAACATAGTAACTACTTCAGAATTGCTGGGACATAGGAAATAAGGGTGGGGAGGGGGGTTGGTGCCAGATGTTCAGGTGAACTGTATTTTAGCTAAGAAATTTGGTATTAGCCTGTGGCCATGCAGAGGCAGTAGAACTCAATTCAGTGAACATTTCCAGAGTGTCTCTATAGGCTATAAATTTCACACTTTAAAAGGTTTCTTCCTAAGTACGCTGCTGCAGAACCTGGGGTTTGTATCAAGGGAAGGTCAGCAAATTGGCTTCTCAGAGTAGGTTGCCTTGGGGATTTCACCAGGGCCTGGGGCCAGCCCTCAGCCTAACAGACCTAGAAACCTATCTATGGAACACAGGAAAAGCAAACCCGAGTCTGCCACTGACGTTCCGTCACTAAGTGTAAAGACACATACAGCATTAGAATGATTGGAATGCCACCATGTTAAAGTTTTATGAGATGTAAGTGAAATGCTGCACTGTTTTTTAACATGTCTAACATGCTGATTTTAAGCCAGTATTTTACTAGCAGTGGTAACAATGGTGACTGCCATTTATTAAACTTTTAATGGGTGCCATTAAATATTTTTCATGCATTATTTTCTGCAATCATCAGAATAACTCTTTGAGGTAGTGCTGTGGTTTGCATGGTGAGTGTTCCCCATAGATCCAGGCATTAAAGGCTTGTACCGAGGGCTGTGGATCTTCAAAAGGTGGAGCCTAATGGGAGATCATTAGGTGACAGGGAATTATGAGGCCCTTGAAAGGGATTATGGGGCCTCTCTTATCCTCTTTCCTGTCCCTGCTCCAGCTTGAGACATCACCATTTGGTTTCTCATACTCTTTCCATGATGTGCCCCCCTCACCAGAGACCAAACCAATGGGACCACCCAGTCTTGGCCTTGAAACTACAAAACTGTGAGCTAAATAAGCTTCTTCTGTTTTTCTTTCTTTCTCTTTTTTAATTTAATTTTTTTTTTTAGACAGGGCCTTACTGTGTAATTCAGGCTGGTCTTGAACTTACTGTGTCACCCAGGCTGGCCTCAAACTCATAGCAGTCCTCCTGCCTCAGCCTCCTTAGTGCTGGGATTACAGATACGCACCACCCCACCATACTTGCCAAACCTTTTCTCCCTGTAAAGCCAACTTTAAGTGTTTTGTTGTAGTAACATAAAACTGACTGACTCAGATAGATACTACTGTTAATCTCTATTTTACAGAAGAAACAGACTTCAGAGGTGAAAGAAATTGACCCAAATCGTACGACCTTCAGATGCCATGAGGTGGGGTGTGACTTCATAGCTTGGCCTATCTTAGGTAGTCAGTATCAGTTATGTGGCAAATCTGTGCTAGGCATTGGGGGCACAGTGATGAGCAAACCTGACACACCCCAGACCCTCCTGGAAGCTGGGAGTTCAGTGGAGAACAGGAGTCATATGGTCACAATGACATGTCACTCAAAATACAATGAAGCAAAGACAGAGGGAACTATGAGATGTTAAGGCAGGGACAGCTGACCTTGTGTAGGTGCTGGAGGAAGTGACGCCTGAGAGAAACATAGTGAGTCACATTTAGCCAGACGTCTTAAATCGCTTTCCTTGTTGCTGAGACCCGAGACCTGACACCCACAACTTAAGGGAGGAGAAGGTAATTTTGGCTCCTGTTTTGGAAGTTTCAGTCCTTGCATGGTTGGGTGGCACAGTGGAAGGGTCCAGTGGGGGAATGCTGCTCCCCTTACAGCAGCCAGGAAGCAGGGAGCCAAGGGAGGAGCTGGGAAGGGAGACACAGCCTTCCAGGTCGCATCTAAAACGAGCTGTCTCTTCCAGCCAGACCCCAGCTCCTAACAGCAGTCAGCTGGAATACCCCATGAGCCAGTCACTTTCTGAAAGCCCCACCTATGAACACATGAGGCACTTGGGGGACACCTGGACATAAGTGTAACACTAGGTGGGGTGGGAGAGGAGAAGGAAGGACATTTCAGACCGAGGGAGCAGCATGTGCAAATGCCTTGAGGCTGGAGGAAACCTGGCACAGACAAGAAGCTGCAAATGGCCACAGTGGCTAAAGCCCTGGAGAATGACCCTGCTGTGCTTAGAAGTCACAGAGCTGGTGTTCGGCACAGCATTTGCAGTGAGAACCCTGGTGACCAAGCAACCCATCTTCTAATAGATTCTTCCCACCCGCCAGAAGTACTGAGGCCTGAACCAAAGGACCATGCATACTATGCAAGTGCTCTCCGTTGGGTTACATCCACAACCCTCTACAAAAGAAATCTGAGCTCAGGCATGGGTGGTCCGTGCCTGTGATCCTAGCACTTGAGAGGCTGAGGTAGGTAGATCTCTAGTTCAGGCCCAACCTGGACTACATAGTGAGACCCTTTCTTCAACAAACAAAAACCTTAAAATTTTGAGATAAGATTTCACTAAGTTGCCCAGGCTAGCTTCAAAGAGTTCCTCCTATCTCAGCCTCCTGAGTAGCTGAAATTAAAGGCAATGCTTTCCCCTTCTCTCCCTCAATTCCTTCTTTCTTTCCTCCCTTCCTTCCTTCCTTCCTTCCTTCCTTCCTTCCTTCCTTCCTTCCTTCCTTTTGAGAGGGCCTTGCTATGTAGTACAGGTTGGCCTTGAACTCACCATGTATCCCAGGCTGACCTCAAACACACAGCGCTCCTCCTGCCTCAGCCTTCTGAGTTCTTGGATTACAGGTATTCCTGGGCTGAGAGTCAACCTGTCTCTTTAAGGTGTCTTTGCATCTTAATTCCGAGTTCTTCCACTTGGAATTGAAGTTTCAGAGAGCAGCCCTATTTCCCTTGTAGTCATGTTTCTGGAAAGCACCTCTTTCTAGCTACACTGATAATATAGTCCTCAGTGCCGTGCTAGACTCGGAGCCTCAGAGATGTCTTCTTTAAGGTACCTGCCCCTGAACAGCTCAGTCTTGTGTGGAATTCAGATTTTAAAAAATCACTAGGATTAGATACCTGGATGTATGTTTTTGGCAAGCTACATCAAACTACATTTAAAATGGGGACATTTTATTTCAGATGAAACATACCCTGATACAGTTGATTTTCACAGAGAATATGTATATCAGTATGCAAAACTTTGGGCAGATGTATAATCTGTCATCCCCAATATTAAGCTGGGTTCCTCTTCCAAACTTCTAGATCCTGGTGACTCCAAACTCTTTTCCTTTTTCTGTCCCTATCCAATGGATTGTAGCTTCTTTCCAGTTATTTCCTCTTGTAATTTGGTGGTGGTTTTAAATCCTTTTCTCAGACCTTCAATACATGTTTCACCCATTCCCTGTAATAAGTTCCCTCTGCTAAAATAACTAGTGTGGTTTCTGTTTTCTTGACTGGACTCTGGCCTCTCAAAGCTGGGTTTCTAGGATGAGTTTGATTTGGTTCCTGGTCTTGAACACAGTGCTGACCCAGCTGTAGTGGGAAATGGCAGACAGGGAATCGGCAGCACGAGGCAGCATCTTGACTGATTAAATGCTCCTCTGCAGTTGGTGTGGATGAAATGCCTGCTGAAGAACTGTCTTGAGAGACCATGTGGCCGCTACCTGAGCATTAAGGTAAGTAATTGCTTCCAGGGCTGAGAATGGTTTGGCTATTCCTGATGACATGGAAGCACTTACAGAAAGAAAATGCTTACACCTCAAGTTATAGGAAGAGACTCACAGAGCATTTATGGTGGCCCCCAAAGAAAGCATTCTTTATTGCGCTGTGGGGTGTTGTTGACAGAAACACAGAGGTTAACATAGAAGCAAAATCAAATTGTATTTGGGGATAACGCTGCCATGGGAATACATGTGCCATGGTACATTGTGGACATATTTAAAGGGGTTGAGGCAAAGGGAAGCTTTTAAAGGCAAAAACGAGGAGGATTACAAAAGATATTTTGAAACAGTAATGTCTGGGCACAATGGTTAAGAACAAGGGTGACTTCCGTTGAAGTTGAATAGGGAGTTGCTGGCAGGGTCCTTTTTGTCTAAGTTGAAGGAGGCTTTATGCAAGCCTGTGGTTCTGACAGTCTTTTGTGATAGTTACTGTTGGGCAGCCATGCTTAAGAACCCTTCCTTCATAACCTCCTGGCTTCATTTGTTTATTGTTAAGTCTGACACAAGTGACTCCATTTTGATTTTGACCAGTTTCATAGGAATTGACCTCAGTGAAACATCAAACCCACATTTAACTTTGTGGGTTGTAGAATCAAAGAGTTGAAATTACAGACTCGCTGTGTTTTTAATGAAAAAACATAATGGCATTGATTCAGAAAGAATGGAACCTGAGACCCCGAGTGGGCATCCTGGGAGACTCCCATAAATATGAGAATCTTGAAGCTGGGAGAGTCTCTGAGCCTTCCTTCCCTTCCACAGGAGGAAAGCAACGTGCCTTCCCTTATCTGAGGGGAAGAGCATCCCTTGCTGAAGATAGAAATAATATAACCAGGGCCCACTGCCTCAAGAGGATTCTCTGCAAGACCCACTCCAACTACCAGTTAATTATCTCTAGAACTGTGTATCTAGAGTCAGTTTTCCCCATGCCTCAGCCTATAACACTTGGCCTGAAAGAAGATAGTGAATACTATGATTGCACAGTTATGCAATTTATATCAACAGAAACCTGGGGAATATATTTGGCAATGGTTAGACCAAGGAGTACAGAATGTACTACTGGACAGGGTTCACTCTTGATGTGGGGCACTAACCAGTGAGTCTGAGTGTAAGTTGTGGACTCACGCAGCTATAGGGGCACAGTCTGCTCAATGAATTGATCAAAACTTGGACTCAAGGAGGATGATGGGATCTCAGAATGGCCACTATGGGCAACAAAGAAAAAAGTGCTACTCAGAATGTTATGATTCAGGCTGGGGATATAGCTCAGCAGGCACGGTGCCTGCCTGGCAAGTGCAAGGTCCTGAGTTTGATTTCCAGCACCAAAAAAATAAAGTTGTCACTCATATGGAACTTTGGAGGTGGTTAATTGATTATTATATTCCTAGGGATAAAATAGCATATTAAAACATTTTGATCCATCATAATAATAGAAAATATTTTTGGTAACAGAAACCAAAAATAGTCTCTGTCTTGGAAAGTCATAACTTTTTCTGTGATGGAGGTTGTATACAGGGCTTTGCAGACTCTAAGATGCACCACATCTGAAAAGACATAACTTTTCACACAGTTCCAAACCTAACTCAATTTGTAGCCCTAGAGCACCAGCACAGAAGGGCGGGCACACTTCCTTAAGACAGGATTCTTCTGCAGCGTTGGCACAAGAAAATGCTATAAATTCTCTTACCAGCCATCTTTAAGGGACCTGCAATTATTTACTAATGTAGCTGTGCATTTTTTGAGGAATACTAGATCCTTTGCACTGTTGTAATAAAATGCCATAGTCTTGGACAGCTTATAAACAACAAATTTATTTTACATAGTTCTGCAGGCTACGAAATGTAAGATCAAGGTATTGGTGTCTTGTGAAGACTCATTTCCTCATAGAGACCCATCTTTTTACTGTCCCTTCACATAGTGGAAAGGGTAAGGAATTTTTCTATTTTTATTATTATTATTATTATTATTATTATTATTATTAAATGAGGGCACTAGTTCCTTTCATGAAGACTCTGTCCTCATGAACTAATTACTTCTTAAAGGCTCTGTGTCCAAATGCCATTATCTTGGGGCTGGATTGCTTCTCGGCCTTTTGGCTAAGATCAAGTGTAGTATCTGTTCTTATCAGTTTAATATCTTGGGGCTGGAATTTTAGCATAGGATTTTAGGAGGATATTTGATATACAGATTTGATGGAATCTCAATGAAAACAGCATTCCTCACAGAACTAGGGAAAACAATCCTAAAATTCATATGGAAAAAGAAGAAATCCAGAATAGCAAAAACAGCCCTGACCAACAAGACAAAGCAGGAGGCACCACAATCCCATACTTCAAGTTATACTTAAAAAGCTACAGTGATAAAAACAGCATGGCACTGGCACAAAAACAGACATGTGAAGCTAGGCATGGTGAAGCACACTTGTAATCCCAGCACTTGAGAGGCTGAGGCAGGAGCATTGCTGTGAATTCAAGGCCAGCCTGGGCTCTATAAGTGAGTTCAAGGTCAGTCTGCACTACATAGTGAGGAGTTCCCCCGCCCCTCAGAAAAACCCAGACATACAGATGAGTGGAACAGAATAGAGGACGCAGAAACAACTCCAAACACATTCACCTATTTGATCTTTGACAAAGGGGCCAAAAACATCCTGGAGGGATAGGAGCCTCTTTCACAAGTATTGCTGGGAAAGTGGCTGTCCACATGCAGAAGATTGAATCTAGACCCATATCTCTCACCATGTACTAAAACAAAATTAAAATAGATCAAAGATCTAAATGTTAAAACAGAAACATTTAACCTGCTGGAAGACAGAATAGATAAACCTCTTGAAGTCATAGGCGTAAGCAAGGCCTTTCTGAAGAGAACCCCAAGGCACAAGAAATAGCACCAAGACTTAACAAATGGGATCATTTTAAATTAAAAAGCTTCTGCAAAGAAAAAGAAGCAACATAAACAGAGTGAAGCAATAACCTGCAGAATGGGAAAACAATTGCCAGCAAATCTTTGGATAGAAAACATAAAGAACTCTAGAAAATTAGACCTCCTAAATAAAAGACCCAAACAAAAAACAGGCACCTGAAATGGATAGACACTGCTCAGAAGAAATAGCCAATAAATACACAAAAATATCCTCAGCCATTAGAGAAATGCAAATTAAAACAACACTGAAATTCCAAGGCCAGAAAGAATGGCTGTCACCAAGAAAGCAAATAACAACAAATGCCGGTGAGGCTGCAGGGGAAAAGGAACCAACTCTTCTACATGGTTGGTGGGATTTAAGTTAGTGCAGCCACTATGGAAACCAGGATGGGGATTATTCAAAATAAACTAGAAATTCCTTTTGACCCAACTATAACCCATCTAGGTATCTTCCTTTAAAAGCTAAAAACATCATATTACAGTGATACATACATGCCTATGTGTATGGGTATGCAGCACAGCTCATAACAGCTAAATCTTGGAAATGGCCTAGATGTCCTTTAACAAGTGAATGGATTAAAAAATATAGTATTGGGCTGGGGATATAGTGCAGTGGCAGCTGTGAGGTCCTGAGTTCAATTCCCGGTACCTACAAAAAATGTGGTATTTATACACAATGGAGTACTATCTTGCTGTAAAGAAGCATAAACATGAGTCATTTATAGGAAAATGGACGCACCTCGAGTTGATAATGTTAAGCGAAATAAATCAAACACACAAACTTAAATATGACACGGTGGCTCTTCTATGAGAAACTAAATGCATAAATAATTAAAGAGCAAAATAAAAGATAATGGGAAACAGTGAGATGGATCTTTTGTAAAACAGAAAGGGGACCAAGAGATGGAGGGGGAGGGGAAGGAAAGGAGGGAAGAGGATGAGCAAGAGAATGACAATGCATCATGGACATCGACCAACTGCCCATGAGGGCTGTAATCCAAGTATACTGCAAAAATGTACCATTAAAAAGAAAACATTAACTAGCCAAAAGGTAAACTGAAAAGGATTTTGGGGAGGATATAAACATTCACTCCGCTGCAGGCTCTAGAGAGGTGCTGATTTCTGCGAACCTAAAATACCACCGTGAGCCACCTGTCAAGGCAATCATAGCAACCAGATTAAAAAAAAATTACAGAGTTTTGGCCAAAGCATGTCTCATGATGAGTCCAGGAGGTTCAAAGATCTACCTTACAGTAATTTTCCTAGGTTTTGTTTATGTTTTGTTTTCTTTCAGTACAGGGAATTGAACCCAAGTCCTTGTAATGTAATAGGCAAGTGCTCTATCGCTGAGCTATATCCCCAGCCCTTTTAATTTTATTTTGAGATAGGTTTCCATTAAGTGGCCCAGGTTGGCTTTGAACTTGCAGTCCATCTGCCTCTGGCTCCTAAGTAGTAGCATTATAGACATGTGCCACCATCTCCAGCTTCTTAGCTCTCAACAACTGTCAGGATACCCCACATTGGCTCTCTCACCTGTGGAGTAAAGATTATTATGGTAGGAAGAGCCAAGCAGAAGCTGCTAGAACTTCTCTTCCTTACTAAGATACTCAACCAAAAGTAATACTGCATCCCAGAGGGAGCTTCAGAGAGCAGAGTCATGCAATATGCAAGTGGTCACCTACAACTGAAGGCAGAAGAGGTTCATTTGGTTCACGTATTTTAGAAGATTCAGTCCATAGTCAACTGGCTCCAAGGCAGAAAGCGCAGAAAGAGCATGGCGGATAGGCCTAGCAGAGGACAGCTGCTCATCTCATAGCAGCCGGGAAGCAGTTAGGAGAGGAGCCTGAGAAAAAACAACCTTCCGGGTCACGCCCCCAGTGACCCCCTTCCAGTCAGGCCCCAACTCCTAGCAGCAAGTCAGCTAAAGCATCCCCATGAGCCAACCACCTTCTAAACCATGAGACTTTTCGAGGACATTTTAGATCTAAACCGTAAGGAATAACAAAAGATGAGCCTCTCACTCCTATTACGCAAGAAATGACAAGGATTTTAGGAACTTGGTACCGAAAACCAGGGACTAACAGCAAATGTGTTTTTCCTATTATATTACAGTTTCAAGCCAGGAATGGTGGCGCACCTCTGTGATCCCAGCACTTGGGAGGCTGAGGCAGGAGGATTATTGCGAGTTCGAGACCAGTCTGGGCTACAAAGTGAGCTCAAGGCCAGCCTGAACTGCAGAGTGAGACCCTGTCTCAAAAAAACACCAATTCACAGGGTAGTTACTCCACTTGCAATTACTATTCCAGGTATGAACTCTCTGTTGGAGCAAACCAACACAGTCCTGGTACCTGGTATCCATATACTGATTTAGGAAACACACACACACACACACACACACACACCTCTTTTCCTTTACGAAGTTGCAGGGGCCACTAGAACTAATTTGCTGTAACCTAACATGGTCAGCCAAATATCTTTTCGGTCTTGCTTTGAAGTGTTTTTTTTTTTTTTTTAACTCTCTTGCTATCTTCCATAATCTCATCTACAGAGATCTTGAGTGTTTGAAATTCCACAGAACATCATCCTGGCCCCTACATTGATAATTATGTGTCTTGGTGTCAAGCATACAAGATAGAGTGAGGCCAAGGCTTGACTGATGACTGAAAGGGTTACAATGAACCACTCTCAGATTTGGTTTATTACTTAGACAACAAAAGGCAGAGCAGCCAAAGCTGACCCTGCAAATCCTTGTCTCACATACCAATAAGGGCCACACCAAAACAAAAGAGGGCAGTGATTCAAGCGAGACCCTGGTTGCTAAGGCACTGATTCTAGCAGTGTGTAAATGAAGTTCTGTAGCTCTACCCTGAAAGGTGACCTAGGATTTAGTATACCACATCAGAACCTGGGAGACAACAGGAAACTAGCTCATGACAGCTCCTAGGGGAGACAGAATGGTAAATGGGAGACGATTTCAACGCACGTCTACAACACCTTCATGTCTTGTAGGACTATAAGGTATTCTGAGTTTCAGGTTAAGATGCTGCTCAAGCTTTTACTGGGTGGGTTCTGTGCATATGTGCGAGTTGCCAGGGAGGCATGGAGGCACGATTCCTTTTCAATCAGATTGTTTAACAGGAAGTGACAAATGCTTAGATGCCTAAAAAGATACATGAGCCAGGCATAGTGGGTTGCACCTGTAATCCCAGGTATGTTGGCACACATGGGAGGCTGAGGGAGGAGAATCCTCACAAGTTTGAGGCCAGGGTGGGCTACATAGTGAGACTCAATGAGCCACTTTCAGATTTGGTGTCCAAAAAAAAACATATGAATGAGTTGGAGCGTGGGAGCTAGATCCAGTGATTCAGGATCCTCCCACACTTCCACAAAGTTTCTGAGGGGTCTAGAGGTCTAGGATAGTTTTGGGATATTCCTTCCAATGTGAAATAGAGATATTTTACCTTCTACTGCTGAGTGTTATAAAGAGACACCATCCTTGGTGTGCTTTTTTAGATTTCAGAGGTAACGTATGTCGTATATGAATAGTCAGCCTCAATCCACTGGCCAGGTGATCTGTTGAGCTGCGGTTTTTTTGTGGAGCCCAAAGCAGGAGAAGGTTTGAAGGGATCTAGGCTTCAGTGCAAGGTGGCCTGTCATGTGATCGATTTGACCCAGCAGATTCGATGAAACTACAAATGCATACAGCTAGTAGGAATGTTTTATGGAGCCTATGCTAAGCCCCCCCCAAAGAACCACAGTGCATACCTCTGCAAAGCTGTTCCCTCTTCTCTAGATAAGCTTTTTCCTTTTGAAAGGCAGCCTGTCTTGCTACTAGGCCCTTGTTAGCTGAAGAGCTAACACTAGACCATGGAATGATGAAGTGACCAAGTTGCTCACTATGAACTGAGCATTATCTGACCCATCAAACTGTAAGTCTGGGCACAAGTAGCAGCAGTTCATCAAGTGGGAATGATGTAGAAGAGAATGGGCTTAACAGTGTCTAGAAGGTATAAGTTATGTGAATAGCTGACTCTTAGGCCCATAATGCCATCTCCTGCTCTATCACTCCCTCTACCACAATCTGAATTTAGAGCCTCAACCTATGCCTGTGCTGGTTTTTACTGGAAATGTACTGCCCAAAAATTCAGCCTCTGATGGGTGTGGTGGTGCACACCTGTAATTCCAGCACTTGGGAGGCTGAGGCAGGAGAACTGCTATGAGTTCGAGGCCAGCCTGAAGTGCATAGGGAAACCCTGTCTCAAAAAGACAAGAAAAAGTGTACAGTTCAAAAACGTAGCCCCATTCAAGTGTGTCTTTGAAAGATGGTCTGAAGATAAATCCTCTTAGTGAGCCGAACATTTGGTTGTCTGGTTTGTGTGGACCGAGTGATGGTCAGAATTGCAGATATACACTGACTCGTCGGCGTGGCTAGTGGTTTGGCTGGAAGTTGGACTTGGAAAGGAAATGGCTAGAAGATGTGTACAAAAGGGCTTTAGGAAGACATAAGTAGATAAACCTCTTAGAATGCTTACAAAATGTGAAGATATTTATATTGGTTATCTGTTGTTATCTAACAAACCATCTCCAAAGTTACTGGTTTAAAGCAATAATTATTTCATTGTCTCATGATTCTGTGGATCGGCAGTTTGATTTGGGCTCAGCTAACTACCCGGTAGTTCCTCTGTTCAACTTGCCTGTAGTTGTCTCGTGGTGTGATTCCACTGGATGAGCTGTTTTACCTGTCAGTTGAAGCTAGCTATTGAATAGGCTATGTGTTTCTAGCAGGTGGTTTGGCCTTCTTCACAAGGCAGTACAGAAGTTCCCAGAGGACAGGGGAGGAAGCTGCAAGGCCTCCAGAAACCTGGGTTCAGACACCCCACAGTGTTTCCTTCCCTGCAATTTATTCATCATGCAAGTCACAAGGCTAGCCCAGATTCCAGGGATGGAAAATAAGGGACAGAAGCTTTACCTCTTGGTGAGAAAGAGTCAGAATCAGACTGCAAGGAGTCTTGCACACAGGGATGTCAAGAATGAGTGTGGAGATTTTGAAAATATAGTGGCACCTCAGTTTACAAACCTAATTTATGATTTTGGGGACAATGGCTGCATTTGTGTTTGTGTGGAGAAGATGACTATGGTTGCATCTGTCACCCAATGCAGAGTTTGCAATCGGAAGCAAAATTTTGCCAAATGCTTTTGTGTTTTCAAACTGAGTTGTTTGAAAACAGAAACATTTTGTGAACTGAGTTATTACTATAATCTGCAATAGTAGTGTACCATGTAAAGGCTCACCAAAGGACATCAATGCAGAGGAGTGTCTGTACTGGGGGAGGGCCCCATAATGCTACCATGGGCAAGATGACACCTTTTTAGTCAATTTATCTCTTTCCCTAACTATCCTCATGGTGGCCCAGTGAAGCCAGGTATTGAAAATGGAATCTGTGTATGGGATCAACCATATGGACTTCCTTCACCAAAGCCAAACTGGGTTTAGCTGCTGCTGAGGGCCTAACCTGCCAGCATGGCACTAGTCTCCAGGGTGAACTTCTTGAATTTTTTCATCATGGAAGAAACAGTGGTCTACCCTCACTAGCAAAGGATATTCTGATAAATATGGTTTTGTCCTACTTCCCTGGAATGCTTATGCTAGAACTACTGTTGGTGTACTTATAGAGTACCTTATTCACAATCACCTAGGAGATATTGCTTTTGCCCTGGGGATTAATTTCATAGCAGCTACAGTGAGATCAAAACAAGTGAATGAGGGCTGGGGATATAGCTCAGTGGAATAAGCGCTTGCCTAGCAAGCACAGGGTCCTGAGTTCGATCCCCAGTACCGCAAAAAGAAAAAAACAAACAAGTGAATGAGGGATTGATTGCGTATGGGCTTTAGCGATCTTACCTCCCGATACACTGGTGGGAGGGCCAGCTAAAGCCTTGTTTTATTTATTCTTTTTAAAAGTTTTCACAATAAGGATTGATGTAGATGGGTTATGGTTATCTAAGATTCTTCCCCAAAGGGTCATTGTATTGAAGGCTGGGTGCTCAGCTGATGGGCTTTTGAGACATGATTAGTTCATGAGGGCTCGAACTTCCGCAAGTGGGTAAACCCATTGGTGAGATCATAATTTGATGGCATTTTTGGGAGATGATAAACAGGAGGTGGCGCCTAGTTGAAGGGAGTGGGCAATGGGGACGTGACCTTGGGGACTACACCTGGTCCTTGGCTCCTTTCCCTCTGGCTCTGGTGCATTTTCCACTTGCTGCTTCCTGCTACCATGCTATGAGCAATTTTTCTCGACCATGCACTTCCTCTATGTTGTTGGTGCCTTGGAACCAGCTGACCATGGATTGAAATTCCCGAAACCATGAGCCAAAATAAACCTTTCCTCTTTTAAATTATTTTTCTCAGGTATTTGGTGATACTAGCACAGTGGTTAACTTTAATCCTTCAGATTACAGACTATTCAGCTTGACTGTGACTGTATGAGAAGGGTAATTATTATTGCTCAGAAATATTTGCCCAGACTTTTGCTCAGGTATGGTTATAATGAGAAATATGACAGTTTTCTTTTCTTTCTGGAGGATGAGTGTCTCTGTTTCCATTAAACTGTGGCACCTTGCTGGAGCAGACATAAAGTTGTTTTGCTGTGGATATTCAGGTATGTGTGGAGGAGCAGGTGCAGAGACGCCAAGGGGTGGACTGTGTCAGTTGTTAGACTACTGACTCTTTATGATAAGACCCACTTCTTACAATTGTTGTGTGATGCTGGCAGGGCTCTGAAAACTTAAAATCTCCTTTGTCAGCCTGTTGTTAGGATTTGCCAAGAGTGGCTGAGAGGAGAGAGAGAGAAAGAGAGAGAGAGAGAGAGGGAGAGGAAGGGTGGACAGGGACTCTAGTCCTATTTGCTCGCTATTTGTCCCAGGAACAGAAGCAGATAGACCTACAATCCAGCAGCAGTGCTTGTTACCTAATTCCTACTTCTTTTGATACTCCCAGAACCACAGTCATTATTTCCCTTCAGGGCCAACTGGGCAGTCCCCTCCCTTTTCAGAAATCAAAGTCCCACTTCACTGAGCTACTTTTCAGAATGTCTAGATTCTGACAGTCTAAGCCAGTACTGGTGAACCTTTGGCATGCGTGCCGTGGTGGGCTGTTTGTATCATTGAAAGCTATAAAGGGTTCACCATCACTGATCTAAACTCTTTGCTTTGTGCCTTCAGCCCTAGGAAATGAAGTTGCTTCCTTCAGTTATTACGTATTTCTACAGGTGATAAAGTCCTTATGCTATCTACATAGCAGCATAACAGTATGTAAAGATAAGCTCTGTGTAATTAAAGATGTATATTGTAGGGGCTGAGGGCGTAATACAGGGGTAGAGCACGTGCTTAGCATGTAGGAGTCCCAGGGTTCTATCTCTAGCATGGCCCCACTGTGGGGACATGGACACACACACACACACACACACACACACACACACACACACACAGAGTGCATTGTAAACCTTAGGGCAACCATTAACATTTTTTTTCTCAATGCCATATCTCTCATTTTCACTCTCCCATATTAATGGGATTTGGAAGCTTGGGAACTACATTTCTCAGCATTCCTTGTTGCAAGGCATACTAGTTGGATTCTATGGATGCAAAAAGCATAGTTATTTCTGAATATCTTCGGTAATTATGTCTTATAACATCTCTGTGAAGCAGGTAATTCAGCAAATACTGAACTGTTGCTCCTAGAGGAAAGATTAGGTTAGGATTAAGTTCCTGTGAGCCTCTGAACACGACGTTTTTGTGAACCAATCAATATACCAACCTTATTTTATGCATGTGTTTGTTTAGAGACAGCTTACTTAATATATAGTGTTGATTTGCTAACACTGACTTCAGACAACAGCACTCTACTGTGTGACCTCATGCAGCTTTAATGCATGTATTTTCTTGCTTTGTGCCTGGGAGCACTAAGACAGCATTTCAGCACTACGCCTGAACACTTTAAAAAGTGAGTTCACCAAAGGGGGAAAATAAAGCACAAAACACATTCGCTCCCAAAGAAAAAAACAAAAAACAGCACCAAATGAAAAAGGGCACTTGCTTATAGTGTGAGAGCTCACACACGAGAATCACTGTTTTTTAAACCTCAGCTGGGGAACTTGTAATTAAGCTGAATCAAAATTTTCATCGTTCTGTGAATGTCCACAAATGACCATGGAGGTGCTGCGAGTATTCAGTTTGAGGTTACAAAAACATTTCTTTTTCTGAGTAGGCTAATTCACAATGATGGAATCAGAGTCCGTGGGGAGCAAGGCTCATTGGTACGTCCATTTCAGCCACCCGATTTTAACATCTGCCTGTTCTCTAGCAGGGTAGAGAAAAGATGGCAGGGAGCTTCCGCCTCACTTAGAATCGGCTACTGTTCTTGTTAGGGTTTTAGGAGTTTCCCCAGTTGCTGGGGTCCTTATTCAGGTGTTAAACTACAAGTTTGGAGAAAGCATCTCTAAGTCAATAACTTATTGCTTATCCAGTCTTACTAAATCTGATTCCATGGGTATTTTCTTGGCTTCTAATGGTACGAGCTAATTCTTGCCACTTTGCCATACATTTCTCCCCTTGATCAGCACAGGGTATCCCCAGCTAGTTTATTCTGGAATTTAATTCAATTTACCATCCATCCAGTCAGTTTGGACAGCACAGGGTGGGGTGGAGGACGTGTTGCCCACGGGGAAGGGGTTGTGTATCACCGTCCAGCACAGTGACAACTCCAGTTCTAGCGAGCAAGTTTTGCAAACACTGTACTAAACCATGCTTGCCTGAAGGCACATAAGTGTTTAGGTAATGTTTCTTTAGCTGTCAGGCCCTCTTCCACATATCATTTCATTTCATCCTGCCAACAGCTTGTCTGAAAAGGGTACTATTTTTATTACATTTGTTTTTTCCACAAAGAAACTAAGGCACAGAGAAGTTAAGTGAATTGCTCATGTGTATGCAGGTTGGTGCTGGCAGAACCTGGGCTTCGACTCAGGCAGTCTGTCACTTTAGTTTTTCTGCTCAGCTCCTACCGTGCACATTTCCGAATCCATAGGCTCTGAGCAGAATCATAGAGCTATGCAGTCTTTTATTCTCTGTAAGTAAAAGAGTGAAGAGTATTTTCATTTACTTTGCAGGACTAGGGATTGAACTCAGTGTCTCACGGATGCTAGACCCTCAGCCACTGTGCCACATCCCCAGCCCTTTCTGAATTTTATTTTAAGACAGGTTCTTGGTAGCCTCGTACTTGTGATCTTCCTGCCTCAGCCTGTGACAACAGAATATTCTTTGGTGAGTACTGTTTTCTTAATACAAAATAACAGGCATTTCCCTCAGACTTCACTTTCCCTTTGAAGCCTTAGGAATGATTTAATTTCTACTAACTCAATTTTTTTTTCTCATTCTATAAATTCTGGGAATCACAGTAACCAAAGCTTTTCATACTCTGATGTGAGTGCATAGTGAATTTGAAAATTCTCAAAATGATGTTCCATTTGTCTACGTTTCCAAGAAGTATTTAGAAAGGGCAGGCATCCTATCTCCTTTCTATGGGAGGGAGGCAGACCAGAGTTTTGCTGGTTCTAGACTTCAAGCCTTCACACACGTGGCTTTCACAGTCCTTGTAATTTATTATCTCTGTGATTTTAAGCAAATGACTCCATCTCTGTACTCATCTCATCGTGCCTGGCACAGAGTAACGATCCAGGTACAGGGAGGTGGGATTCAGACTCATCCCCCAGCGTTGCTCTGGAGTGGTCTTAGGCAACAAGGATCCTTCACTTGGTAGGGCCTAACTATGCACAGCAACAAAGTTGGGCCCAGGCTACTGGGGCGTCTTCCCGTTCTGACGTTCTCTGCCTTGTACCTACCTCTGAGTCGTAAAGAATGGGCACTAAGGTGATGTCTCACTCGCAAAACCATTTTTTTGATGAAAATGTTCAATACTAGGTAGAGATTTAAGAGGGAAATTGGATAAGGCCTGGAAGGTCTATGGGGAGTAAGATGCACAGCTATTTCTAGGTAGGGGATGGGCATGGCGGGTCGCTGAGCTCGGTGTGCAGGCAGCGGAGCATCCCTGCAGGTTGACCAGGCATCCGCGGGTAAGCCCTAAGGCCAAGGCCGCTTAGGAATCCTGCTGCAGCGGCTGCGCACTGGCGCGACCAGCTGGCTGATTTGCGTGTCTCCGTCCCTGAGAAGAGCTGGTTGGTGAGAGCTGGCCTGATGCTGTGCCTCGATTGGCTGTGCCGCCCGCCGCTCAACTCTGGGAGCGGACCGTTCCTACTGCGGCTGGGCACCGGCTCGGCTCCCGCGTCGGCCCGAGCTCCAGCTGCGCCCGGTCTGACAGCGGCCCGGCTCGGCCTGGCCCCGGCTTCCAAGTGAAGGCGCCGCTGCCGCTAGGCCACTCCCAGGGCCATGAGGAGGCGGCAGCAGCCACTGCGGCCCGCGTCAAGGTGACCGGCCGGGACTGCGGCGGCGGCCGCCAAAGAGGCGGTGAGAGGACCAGCCGGCCGCCGGCGGGGCGGGGCCCTGAGGGCAGGGCCGGAGGACGCTGCAGGTGCGGGGGGCGGGACCCGAGGGCCGCTGGGGCCCGGAGGGAGGGGCCTCGTTCCGGGAGGCGGGGCCAGGCCAGAGCCCAAGGTTTTGTTGACGAGTTTCGGGTGAGGGTGCCTGAGGTGCCCTAGTGCTGGGGGGCGTGGATTGCTGAGGGTAGGGGGTGGTGGCGGGGAAAGGGCGCGGGAGGGAGCGGGGTTGGGGGAGGCAGTTGGCTGGGGCCGAGGGGGCTGCCGGGTGGGGGGCGGGGCCAGAAGCGTCCGCAGGTTTGGCAGTGGGAGGGAGCGGCGAGGTGAGGTCGAAGCGGCCTGCGGGCCAGGGCCTGGGGAAACCACAGGTGCAAGGGGCGGGGCCGGGAGACCTGCAGGGGCGGGGGCGGGGCCCCGAGTGGTTGCAGGTCCGGAAGCTGGGCCGCGGGAAGCACGGGCGGAGGGTGAGTGGTCTCTGCAAAAGAGGAAGCCCCTTTGCTGTCCAGGTGTCTCGGGCGGGATTAGGAGCTTTGGGCTCTGCGGATTGTGAAAGTCTCCAGGGTTGCCGCTAGAGGGGCGGTGCAGGCCTGCCTGTGTGTCTCGCTGAACCAGACGTGGATCTCAGTTGCACTGGTTACTAGGCCGGCTGCTTCCCGTTCCCTAAGTGGGGCGCGCTGTGTTTTCACCCCTCATGGGGCTTTCCTCGTGCTATCGAGGGGGCATTCCTAAATTGAGGGGTGGTTGGCTTACGTTGCATGATCCGAGTTTCATTGGATGATCGGCTCTTAGAAAATGTGTATGCTTGAGGAGTAGTTAGTGTGACGCTTGGAAGCGTCCTGGATTGTTGTCTCCTGGTACCAGCTGCTCTTTGCAAATCTGCACAGTGCTAGTCTCAAAAAGACTGAAATGGCAACTTGGTGAGGGGGAAGAGCAGGAAGGACAATTCAGAAGCTTTTGACTCTTTGTTACCTGAGAGTGTTTTGCTCTTCTGAGATGTGTTTCCTCTTTTGCAAAATGAGCATCCTGCTACCTTCCCGTGTGCCTCTCAGGGGCTGTGTGAGGACAGGATGAACAGAGCTTGCTGAGAAAATCGTTGGTTAAAGTTATCTCTTCCTCTTATGAGGATGGGCAGGTTGAATTTGGGACCCAGGAGTCTAAAGGGGGGGGATTACTTATTAAAAAGTGAGGTCTGGGCACTTTCTTAATAGAGTTTGGGGTGAAGTTTGTGGTGGGCTGTCCCCAAGAGACTAGTAGTGGCTTGGATCCTTGGTTGCTGTTCCCTGCCAGGTCTCCAGGGGAGCCACAGCAACATAGGGAGCAATGGCAGATGGAAAGCAGAGGAACATTTCGTTGTTTGCTGACCTTTAGACCCCAACCCCAGCGAGGACTCTGACTTGGACACGAGGCTTGCACTGGATCCCTGCGGAGTTCTCCCTCCCTTACCCAAGCATGAACCCTCCATTTTACCACATCCCATGGGGAAGACACGAGAAAAGAAGGATATACCCGACCTTCGTTAGTTTCCTGTGGGGCAGAGAGAAGAGAGTAAGATGAGGGCTCCCTCTAAGAGTTCCATTCACGTGACCTTTCCACGCTCCGTTTCTCTCCTCACTAGCATTTGACCCATCTGACCTGTAATGCCATGAGGCATGTGTTGTGTGAACAGAAGAAAAGGTTTGCAGGGGCTTTACCGCTGCCCTGCACTGTTCTTTACTGTAAAGCTATCGAGCTTTTGGGGACCAAACACCATGCTGTTGGCCTCCTATGCTACCACTGGTGTGGTGGTGACCCAGTGGCATCGTGGGGATGGCATCTTAGGACTAGTCTTTGTAGAGTCGGTGCTTGGGTGACAGGCTCCAGGGGGTTGAGAAGCAGCGTGTATGAGTTGTCCCACACTGTCCTGGCAAAAATAAGTAAGTGACTCTTAAGAGACTGCTGTCCTCAGGGTTAAAGGGAGTCCAGAACTTGGTGGTGGTCAGGAACTAGCACACTGGCCGAGGAGGTGATTGGCTGCTCCCCCCAGTTTCTTACCTTCTCAGGGTTTTGATTTCTGTATGTGAACACTAAAGATAACCGTGGCCGCTTGTGAGGTCGTTGTGAAGAGTAAGTGAGATAAGATATTTGAAAGCATCTGATCTACCTGGTAATCACTGTTAGGGTTCTTTTATTTTTCTACCCCTTCCCCCTGCCTGTCCAAAGTGGCATGTAATGTGTAAGCAGAGCAGGAGCTCGGAGGTCTCGGTGTCTTTGGTGACTTTGGACAGGTCTCTTCTCTCCAGACCTCAGTTTCCTTAGCTAAGTGAGGAGGGTTTTAGACTACATTATCCTTAGGTGTCCTAGCTCTGGCTTCTCATTAGTATGCTGTTATATTTTTCTGAAAAGTAGGGGGTGGAAACTAATGACCTGTGGTTTACTTCCTTTTTAAAAAATATCCTGTTTAAACTGGGTGTGGTTGGTACACCTATAATACCAGCCCTTGGGAGGCCGAGGCAAGAGATTGCTGAGAGTTCAAAGCCAGCCTGAACTACATAGCAAACAAAACAAAACAACGATAAAAACCTGTTTAGTACTTTGCCTGGCACATAGTAGGTGCTCACTAAATACTCATTCAAGGAACTGATGAAGATTTTTTACTGGGAAGTTTTGGCATATGTCCCTGCTGCTTATATGTTTATTAATTGTATCTATTCCTCAAAATGCATTTTATTTATTGCACCAAAATATTTTCACAACATTAGTGGCGTTAATGAACTTTAACATGAATGACAGAAGTGCCGTACTATTTCACTACACATTAAATTCATTGAGTTTTTGTTCAGAAACAGACATAAATTTTCATTTATGTTGCAATTGTGCATGTGGGCATTTGGGTAAGGTTTCTTTAAATAGTACTTTTTATTTTTTTAAAAAGTAAAATCACATATGGATTTTTTTTTAAAGGAAGTAGGAGAATCAGTTGTAAAGTGCCTTTCTTGTTCATAATCTTTTTCCCTAGAGGCAACCATTATTAGCTTTTTGTTTATTGTTTATATCCTTCCTCTTACATAAACAGCAGTATTCTATGTACGCTCTTTGCTCCTTCACTTATTAACTAACTTAATCTGTTTGGAAAATTGCCCCCACATTGGAAAGTTGGTGCACAGTTCCTCCTTAAAAATGTTTCTGACTGACAGGGCAACATACTTTTGTACGGCTGCTTCCCCCTCCCCCATGATGTTTACTCTGTGCTGGTCAGCAGTCATTGTTTAGAAGACTAACAAGAGACATCCTTTCTTGTCCTCTAAGAGAGAAATGGCTTTGGTCCCAGGGAACAGTAGGTTAAAGGGCAGTCCATGTGTCTAGATGTTAGGCAGAGAATGAAAGAGAAAGGAAAAGGATTTGTTCACTGGTAATTGAGAACTGATTTTCTATTCAGCCTGTGATTCAAAATCCAGATCTATCATTTACTAGCCGTGTAACTTGGGACAGCTGATCTAATCTCTCTACGTCTTAGTTTCCTTATCTGTAAAATGGGTGATGATGATGGGATCTACATTTGGGGTTTCTGTCCGGACATGAGCTCATGGATGGAAAGAACGTGCTGCAGTGGTAGGTGGTGTAGATGCTTGGGAAGGGTGTGCTCCCCTGGTACTGCTGTAGTACTAACCTACAGCAGGCTGTGTTCCTTGTCAGCAGGGCAGTTAAGGGGGAGCTATGGAGAATGCCTCATTTCTGCCTTTGAGATGTTCCCATGCTGTGTGTGTGACAGACACACACTACTGGTTACAGAGCAGTGTGGTGGTCCTGGTGGCGAGAAGTGAGCAATGAGTGAGGTTGTAGAGGACAGCAACAATTACTTCTCCCTGGCTGATTTGGGCCTGGCTTCTCAGCCCTAGTGTCTCCTTCTTTGTGAATCCTGTTCAGTTCTTCTGGGACAAGTGATCCCCCTCCTACTTGTCCTCCTTTGGCTGTCATTGTGTGCACACCTTGTCATGTTATGCTTTGATGTGTGTGTCTCCCTGCACAGGGGAAGCCTCCCCTGTCTTTGGTGCAGGTCTCTGGGGCTCTGCACAAGGTGGGCTTCTGGCGGGCAGTGTGACAGACACTGGGCCTCTGGTCAGATGAGTCACTCTACCAAACATTGCACACTTTTATGAAATTGTAAGTCAGTAGGTCTCTGGTGAAACCTGGTCTCTGAACTCTGTTCCTTCACTGCTCAAATATTTGAGTGCTGACTCTGAGATAGGGATGTGCTGTGCCATACATAGGCAGCAAGCTTTTGGTGTGACTGGAAACACTTGTCCTGAAGAGCCTTTCGGGTGGGAGAGGAAAGAAATATTCCCTCTAGACGCTACAGGTCAGGATGGAGATGGAAAAAAACGACAAGTGTGAAGAGAAGCAGAAGCTGTGCCTGCTGGCTGAGGTGCCCCCACCCCCTTTTGGGCTGGACAGTGAGGAACAGGCCCAAGGAGTTGAGTAGGCGGTCTATACATTGTGGGCACGGATAGGAGAGAGTTGCTTGAATTGGCTTCTGTGGGGCTGTTGCTCACAGAACATGCTCCCTTGACTGTTGTTGTATGTGCCCCTTGATCACAGAGGGGAAGTTTCACTTCTTCAGGTGGGCATTCACCTAGCAGCACTGCTGGACTCCTGCGTGGGCTTACCCTTGTACTGGATGCTGGTCATATGGAGATGAAGGCTCTCCATTCCTGTCCCTGGGAGTTCATGTTATAGAGAAGCCCTACCCAAATGGAAGGTGACCAAGGTGACTGGCTACAAGAGAGGACCTCAGATAAAATGACAAAGCAGATTGAGGCTCTGAAGCAGGCAGCTCTGGGTTCAAATTCTAATCGGTCACACATGTGTGTGATAATGGGTTTCCCTGCTTTGTAAAATGGAATAATGCTATTACTAAAGTTAGGACTGTTGAAGAGTCGGTGACATAATGCAGTAGGATGTTACAGTGGTGCATGACAGGAGGCTCCTGCTTCAGAGTGCTTCCTGAGGGAGAACTGAGGAGCGTCTCTCATGCTATTGCCTGTAGGTGCTGGCGCAGTGGTAATGGGGCTAGTCACATGGCCAAGGTATCTAAGAAGCCAACTAGGAAGTCACAGGGTAGCCAAGAAGTCCTCAGGATGCTCCTTCCCAGTCTGTGAGCTTTTCCACAAGTGTTTCCTCCCTGTTTTTGCCCCACCTCTTCCCAGAGGAGGGGTCAGGTTAGCATTGTCATGAGCACTGTCTCTCCGGCTGAGCAGTGTAGCAGTGTTCTATTTGTGGAATAAGTAGATTCCACGACTTATTGAGGAGTACATCCACTGTGGAAACCCAGAGTAGCATATTGTTCCACCGCTTGTCTGCCAAGCTTTTGAATCTGTTGTCTTCTTGTTGGGAGATTTATCTCTTGAGTGTCAGAGAGGTAGACTGGGCAGTGCTCAAAGAACAAACTGCACCATTTGCAAGCTCTGTGTCCTGGAACCTGGTTCTGACAAGGCTTCAAGCTGGTGCAGAACAGCACTTATTGGGGTTCTTGCACATCTGAGCACCCTTAAATGTGAGCTTGAATAATGTTCTCATCTCTTCCAGGGCCACAAAGATTTTAGGATGCTTTTTTTTGTGGGAGGGGATTGATTTATTGCCTATGGAAGTTATGGAAGTTATTGCACAAGAAATGTGTTAAAACTCAGATGAGCTTGGTGGTAGGGGTTGGCGAGCCAGTAGAACTCATCCTGTGTTACACTAGGACATTAAGCACAGGGGAGGGAGAAGATGGAGTCACCTGGGAGCCAGACTTCTGTCTCAGGCCTATCGAAGAAGTGCGGGTTGGCTTCCCAAGTTCTTCCTACTTGTGATTCCATGAAAATAATGGGTTTAATGCAACATAATACTTTCCTTCTTTATGACTTAAATTTTTTTTTTTAGATTAAGACAGTCATGAATAATCAAAAGAAAATTTAAATGTTTGGCTTTGACATTCATAGATTCCTTTGAAAGTCATGTTTGAGAAGAAAGGAAGATTAATGAATGTCCTTAAGTCCATGTTTATTGGATACAATAGTTCTTATCCACTCTTATATAAGTCTTTTGTTTAACTGGGCCAAGGAAAATCTGTGCTTTCAGTACATTTCTGAATAATTAAATATTTATAGAAACAAATTAATAAATTCAAGAGAATTTGCTTTGTCTCTTTATGGCAATAAAAGTTGTTATGTGGAATTAGTGACTTTCATTGTTTTAAGATATTTTTTATTTTGGTCTTCCTATAGCTGTCTTTTTATTCCCTAGGCACCATATCTCCAACTCTTTTAGCCTACTAGGAAGTTATAGATTTTCCCCTATTAGGCCCCACAGCACTCTAACCTGCTGTGGCATTTAATGACATTGTATGACCACTAGTGATATCCTTGTGGTACTCTACTTTGTAGGTCTTAGTAAGTAAGAGTGCTGACTGAGAGCACAAAGTGGTTAGAATGATCTGAGTATGTCACTCTAAAAGCCTCTCAGTTGCTTCTGATTCTCTTAGAAAAATGACCAAGTTATTAGCGTGGCCTGTGAGGTGTAAGAACATGTTCCTGAACATGAGTAACTGTTGGAATGCCTTTGTCTCCTGGCACAGCGCACTTCTATTCCATTGGAGCAGGGACTGTGGGATTTTCCTTACCAAGAGGTGCTCAGTGCCTGGTATGCCACCTGGCACTTATTAACCCCATGAATTTTTTTGTCTATTTATCTTTTTGAGACAGGATCTTGCTATGCAAGCTCAGGCTGGCCCTGAGCTCACTTTGTAGCCCATGCTGGTCTCGAACTCACAACAATCCTCCTGCCTCATCCTCCCCAGTGCTGGGATTATGGGTGTGCACCACCATGCCTGGCCCCATGAATGTTTGCTGAATGAAAAGATGAAGTAAATGGTGGGTGCCCAGTGACTGATTTCAATACATAAAATAAGAACTTTGTTGAATTTGGGGTCCCTTTCATTGCACAATATTTCAACACTATAACACTCAAAAAGTGTCATAAGGCCTGTTATTTTTGCCAGCCTCATAGTGATTCAACAGGGGTGGTGTAAATGGTGGTTTGATGTAAATATGAGAAAATGGAAGCTCAGAGAGGTTCATTGTCCAAGATGTGGCTCTGGTCGAGCTGAGGACCCTACTGGCTGCATGTGTGCCCTTCTCCCTCGAGGCTCCCTCAAGGTGTGGTTCCACACACACACACACACACACACACACACACACACACACATCAGACACAGTGTTGGAGTCACAGGTGAGGTAAGCAAACAGGGATGCATTGGGAAAAGGTACTTATAGAGTTTCTTTTGTTTTTTGTTTTAATTAATTTTTTTATTAGTACATGTTTGTCATACATATGGACCACATTAATCATAAGGAATCTGCACCCGTACATGACCCATCTTGATTCCCTTTTTTATGCCATTCTCCTGCCTTCATCCCTCTTCCCCTCCTCATTTACTCAAGCTTTGTTTGCATTTTTTCCTTTTGTTCTCTTTTTCCTTTTTCCCTTTCTTCCCTTCCCGCCTCTGCTCCCCTGTTCTCCCTCCCATTTGAACATATTCTTCCGACTTTCCAGTATCTATCCTCCCTTCAGCTCCTTATTTACCAGTTGAATTTCTCATATAAGAGAAACCATGTGGTACTTAAACTTGTGTGTCTGGTTCACTTCACCTAGGGTTATGGGCTTGAGATGCATCCATTTTCCTATAAATGACTCAAGCTTATCCTTCTCTATGGCAGAGTAGTACTCCATTGTATATAAATACCACATTTAAAAAATCCATTCATCTTCTTTTGGTTTTAGGTATTTTAACTTCCTGATCTTTGAATTTGGGGACTTGATTAGGAGTGGTTGGTTTAAGGTCCTGTTTATACCAGGGTCCATCAAATCCTGATCTTTCCTGTAAACAGTTAAAGTATAGCACTTAACTGATATATGTGCTGATAGTGTGATAACTAGGGCTAGGATTTGTGTTCTTATTGGAAGTTTTTTAATAAGTTTAAAGTTATTTGCTGATTAATATGTAGCACTCTTTTGCTGATTTCAAAGGATGCTGTTTCATTTATTTCTGTAATTTATGGCTGGGCACCTTTGCATTATGTACTTGGTGGCCTTTGCGCTCATTAGATATAGATGGTGTCAGTCTTTCTAAAGGGCAGAGGTTAGCAGGCCATGCTTCCTTTCCAGATGAGGTTGGAGGTTTAGCCTGATTTCCCACCTGGCAAAGCCCATGGACTTCAGAACATCAGTTTACATATTGTGGTCTCTCAACAGCTGCCTATAGGTTTTGTACCATCGCAGAAAAACCAAGTCTGTGATTTATCTCAGATGAAAACTTACGCTTTAGAGTTGTTCATTGGATCTGTAGTATGCCTGCATGGGAGTAGTGACGAGGCACCTAGTACACAGCTCTGCTATCTAGGTGAAGGGGCTAGCTAGCAAAGACGGTGTCTCTGTGATCTCATGATCTTAGGGGCCTTTTAAGGCCAGAGTCATTCTGGAAATCTAGTTTTGGCAACAGGTGACTGCTGTGGCATTTCTAGAATTTATGGGTGGAATCTCAGGGCTAGAGTACAGCAGTTCTACCCAATAGGACTCATAAACAGAAAGAGGCAACCTGGTATTATAGAAAGGTCACTGGACATTGATCCAGAATGCCCAAGGTATCAATTTGCTTTGGCATACCTGCTTTCTAAGTAAACAAAAATATCTCTGGTGTGTGCATTTTTTCTTCAGTAAGAAGCCCCAGATTTAAGATCTGAGACTGAATTTTAGGAATTGAGTTAAGGTTAAAGGGAACTGGAGGGTATCAGAGGACTGTACCAGCAACGGAATGCAGCCTTATTCCTTGCTTCTCCTTGCCCTGACAGACCTGCCCATCCATCCATGTATCTATCCATCCACCAACCTATCCATCAGTCTGTGCAGTTCTTTTTCAGAGCCCACTGAGTACTACTGCAATGCTGAGTATAGAATCACAGTAGTGGAAAACGACAAGCCCAATCCTTACTGTTTTTGGCTTACAGTCTGACAAATAACTACAAAACCAATAACAAGCACATAAGAAATAATCACGGCACTTCCGATGGCTACAAGTGAGGAGTACACATACCAAGAGATCATAAATGACTAGCTGCTAGGAGTACCAGAGGCATCTTTCCAAGGGAAGGGACCTTGAGCTGCCACCTGGAGGTCGAGCCGCAGCCAGCGAGCTGCGGAGGGGGCAGCTGCACCTGCCATGGTCACCGTCAGAGAAAGAGTATGGTGAATACAAGAAGTGCCCGGGCATCAGCATGGCTGAAGCATGGAGAGCAGGGGAGGTTAGTGTTCACATTCCAGGCATGGCTTCGCTTTCTGGAGTTGTGCTAAAAACCCTTGGCACATTATGCCCCAGCTGCTGACTCTGCTTTTCGAAGGCTCCCATGTGCCACCCTGAGTGTCTGTCATTGAGGTGTTGCCTGTTGTGGCTTCCTAGACAGCAGGTGGCCTTATTTTGTTGCCTTGATGATTGGCTGCCTCCTTTGCTCTTGAGGGGATGGAAGAACACTTTAATCTCATTAGCAGTTTTTAATCATTATTTAAAAATTCACTGAGCATATAACTGGCCCTGACATTGTAGTCCTTGCCCTCAGGAAAACCACAGCTTTTACAAATAGAGAAAATAGATGAGGAGGATGCAGTTTCAGGGGCAGTGTAGTAGTGGAGATGGGAGCCCATGGGGCTAGATCAGACTCTGCATGTTAAAGATGTCAGCTTTCCAGTTGCAGGGTGTGGACAGAGGAAGTGTCATGCAGCAGCATAGAAGCCATGGTGGGCCTGGTGTGTCAGGTACAGGGCAGTGTGTGCTGCTGGAGTGGGAGAAGGAGGAAGGAGCTGGAGGTGCTTTGAGTCAGTTGTGGACATTGCCCAGTGGCTTGGATGTTGTCCTGTGGTCAGTGGAGATTTGTGTAAGAGTTCAAGAGGAGAGAAACATATTACTTCTAATCCTGGTGGCAGCGTAGAGGATGGTGTGGAGGGGAAGCCGGACATTGAGAGGTGAGTGGAGGTGACCAGAGTCCTGGTGGGAAATGAGGTGAACCTGGCCATGGGGTGGAGTGGGGGCTGGTTCTAAGGAAACAAGGTAGTGGTCTCTCATCGTGATGGTGTCGTAGATGTGAGGGCTGGTGACATCAGGATCTCTTGCTTTGGTGACAGGAGGTGGAACTGGTCACCTAGAACTGGAACATGAAAGGGGTGTTGAGAGTAGGGCAGAGGGAGGTAGTGAATTCCGCGTGGGCCATTTTGGTTCTCAGGTGCCTTGGGACAGCTCAGTGGAACTGGCCTCCTTGTCTGGTGCTCAGAGAGAGGTCTTCACTGGGATGATGACTCTCACCTACAGCATCAGCACCCTTTGAGGCCCTGGGAGGGAGGCTGGCCATCTGCCTGTTTGGGAATCTCACAGATGGTTTGGATGCCCCATGGATGCTGGGGCAGAGGTGGGCCTTCCTTGAGTAGATGGCCCCTGAAGTCAAGGTCCTACTGTGGGAGAGGATGACTTGTGGTGAACAGAGGATGCCTGCTGTAGTTCTGGGGAGTGCCAGCCTGAGAGACACTGTGAGACACAGTGAAAGCCAAGGGAGCAGTAGAGGAGGAGTGGCCAACTAGATAGGCAGACCCATGGCAGGTCGCAGCCTCCACCTCCTTCCCTGTGGCGCACGCCCTGCCCTGCAGCAGGGCCCTCTTATTTCACTGTCATTGGAGCCAGTCTCCTGTATACTGCCACATCAGGATCCCACTCAGCTGGTCGGTGAATCAGCTCCTGCTCTTTACAGAGAAGTTACCTGTGCTGCTATGTGCAGAAGACCGAGGGAGGCCCTGCTGCAGCCCGACACTCAGCAGACCTTAAAAACTCACCTACACTTTCTGTTGTGGCCTCTTCCTGCTGAAATCTCTGCCCTGCCCCTCAGCCTGTTCAACATTCTGGGGTTCAGGATGGATCTGCAGTCCCAGTGGGAGGAGTGTGTGTCCAAGTTCTAAGACAGGTGACTGGTCAGAACTGTTGGAGGGAGTCCTGAGAAGATGCACTAATGTGGCGTGGGAGCCCCATGACTTGGGAGTGCAACCTTGGCCCCCTCTACACCCTGAATATAGGTAACGGATAGAAACCTGCTGTGGCATTTCTCAAATTTATGGGTGGAATCTCAGGCCTAGTGTACAGGAGATCTACTCAGACTGCTGGTGGGAATTTGAGTGTGTATGTGTGTAGGGGGAGTTCTGTATCCCCAGTTGACCTAGATGCCTGATTGAGATTAGCTCACAGAAACTGAAAAAGGGTCTAATCTTAAGGACCCAGTGGGAAATGAGTCTATTAATGCATCACATCTTTTTCTTCCTCCTCCTCCTCCCCTTCTCTCCCTCCTCCTTTTCTCTCTTCCTCTTCCTCTTCCTCTTCTTCTTCTTCCTCTTCTTTAATTAGAGTATGTTAGTAATACAGGATGGTGAGGTTTGTTTTTGGAAATGGGTACATGCATTTATGTAATGGTATTTTGATTATTCTCAGTCCCAGTGCCTCCTGTCTCTTTCTTCTCTGGCCCCCCAGCCCCTTACCCTCTGCATAGTGTGCGTCTACTCTTAACCTCAAGACCAGAGATCCCGGAGTGTAGGCTGAGGCCCTGGCCCTGGTGCTGAACGGCACAGTGAGAGGAGCAGGGACAGTGTCAGAGGAGTAGCTGTTCTGAGTATGAGAGCCCCACCCAGGTATAAAGCCTTTTGCTCCTTGGGAAAGGAAAGGAAAAAGCAGGACTGTGGATTGATCTGAGGAGCCCACGTGCTGGGTTAAAGAAGAGAACAGCTAGGTAGAAAGCGGAGGCAGGGTGATGGGAGCAGGTTGCCAGTGTAGATGCACAGTGCCCTTCAGCTCTTGTGGGACAGGACATAAAGAATGGTTTGGAATAGGAGCAGGTCTGAGCTGGGTTCAAAGCCTACCTTTCTCAAATATTACCACCAATGAGGGTACTCTTGCTGGCCACGAGTTCTTGGATATCGTTCCTAACCTATGTGGGCCTGCTTTTCACTTTAGGTGGATGTGATAACAGTGTCCATAGTAGAAAATTATTGTAAGGGTTCAGTGGTATATTCAGTGGCAAGATGCTTAGCAAAATGTCACAGAATGATGGTGGTGACAGTGATGCCATCGTGTGTGGACTGCTTTGGGAGTCTCCGTGGGACTAAGCCCCACCAGTACAACAAAGGTGTGAACTAAGGAGCTTCAAAATTGTCATGAACATGTGGGAGGGAACACCAGATCCGCTGACAAAGGGACTGGAGTCCAAGCAACACAGGGTAGCAGGCGAGTCACAGAAAACGTGAGGTGACAGCAAATGACAAAGCACAAGGCCAGGACCCTGGGTCAGAGGGTTCTCTTGGGCTGTAAAAAATAGAGGTGAGAGATTCTGAATCCACTCCTGGGGCAGTGAGGACAAAGCAGCGTGCTAGCCCTAGTCCTCACCCGATGATACAGAGATGAGATCATCTGTCCCATTCCCAGAGTGTCTTAGTTGGCAGGAGCAGGGAAAGCGGCCTCAGGGATCCTTTACGTGCTATCTCTACCTTTCCACTTCAGAGTATCATTTTTATGACTGTGCATGTGAGAGAGCATCCTCCTATTGAACGTGTTTTGAATGGATAGGATGAAATTAATCAGTTAACTAGTTCTTGACTCTTTCCAGATGTTTAAATACAACAATAGTGACAATACTATATCTTCAAATATTGGTAAAAATTTAATGTGGTTCCAGTGAGATATTTTACAGAACCTATAAAATGGTGATGTTCATCTGGAAAAGAAAGTTAGTAAAAAGGTAGTTTTTTAAAGCAGTGAAATTGCCTTCACTTTTCCCTATTCATATTCATTTCAACAGATGTTTGAGTTACCTGCCATGTGTAGAAACAAGAGCTAGACCCTTTGTTGCCAGAATATAAAATGATTGTATCTGTTGTGTTCCCTTTTCTTAATCTTTATCATGCTCCTTTGAGAGAGCTGTTCTTTAGGTTGTGCTATGAGTGACAGAAAACTCAAAAGTAATAAAGATATAAAGATAGGAATTTTTTCTATGAGAAGTCTGGTGGGGGGATCAACTCACTGCAGGCAGAGAGCCTGCATGGTCAGAGACTCAGGTTCCTTCTGAGGTCACTTCATGGCCTGAAACAGCTAATGCAGCTCTGGCCTTCTACTCTACCTTTATTTCATTTCCTTGAGGCTACTTTCCCAAGATCCTGTGTGACATTTCTTATACCTTATTGGACTAATCTTGGTTTTGTGGTCAAACCTCACAGTAAGGGAGACTGGGAAATATAATCTGTATTCAGGAAGGCGTATGGGCACCTGAAACCCAAAATACTTTACTAAAGAGAACAGGAAAGATGACTATCAGGGACCAGCCTACCATTAGTAGCCCCATTTGATAGATGTGGAACCTCAGAAGGTTATGATTACCTTAGCATTACATGGATTATAGGTGGTTAAGCCTTCAAAGCTTATTGTAAGCAATAATTTATTCATCTTACATGTTACTTGGATGAAAGCAGGACAGGTGAGTGGAATAGAACAGAAGTAATGTAGTTGCTAACTTGTTAGTTTGTTTTTTTTTTTTTGAGACAAGTTCTTGCTATCTAGCTCAGATGGTCCTTGAACTCACTGTGTAGTGCAGGCTGGCCTTGAACTCATAGCAATCCTCCTGCCTCAGCCTCCCAAGTGCTAGAAATGCAGGTGTGTGCCACCACACAAGGCGTTCACTGCTAACTTGTATAGAGGTTTGATTTGGGCGCCATCAGGCATTATAGCACAAGGGTGTGAAGAATTATTCCTTATGGTTTTGGAACAACTGGATTTCATGCTGAAAATAATTTAGAAGTTTAGCCACATACGGCAGTGAATCCCAAATGGGTTTGAGTTGAAGGGAAGGTGTAAGCCTATTATGGTGGCACACACTTTGTAATCCCAGCATTCAGGAGGCTGAGGCAGGAGGATTGAGAGTTTGAGGCTAGCCTGAGATACATACTGAGAGCTTGTCTCAAAAAACCAAACAACAAAAAGCAGGTATATGTCAGTCTTTATGTTGGTATCTCAGAGAGATGAATTACAGCAGGGGTCCCCAACTCCTGGGCCATGGTCTGGTACCCATCAATGGCCTATTAAGAACTGGCTACATAGCAAGAGGTGGGTGGTGGGCCAGCTAGTGAAGCTCCGTCTGTATTTATAGTCACTCACGGTCACTAGCATGACTGCCTGAGCTGTCTCCCGTCAGTCAGCGGCAGCATTAGATTCTCATAGGAGCACAAACCCTACTGCAAGCTGCATGTGGGGAGGATCTAGCTCTGTGAGGAAATGCCACAGAGCACAGGTCTTCTCTTATACTCAGAAATGAGATGGCTTTCTAAAGGTAGATCAGAGTTTTCTGAGTTACGAGAGCCACTCCAGAGGTTTCTTTTGGAAGAACGGTCCCTATTAGCAGTACATTTTAGTGATACAGAATGGGTCATAGAGTATGCTTAAAGGTGACATAGTCCACCTGTTCAACAAAACTCAGTCTGTCACTTCAGTGGAGATGACAGATGTGTTCAAGTTGACCAATAAAGTGTATGCATTCAAAGCCAAACTGCAGTGATGGGGGCAATGAGTAGACATTGAGACTTTTGACATGTTTCATATATTAGCAGAGATTTTTGAAAGAGACTAACCCAGGGCTACCTTTCTCTGAGATGGTGCATAATCACCTATCTCAGCTTTCAAAGTGTTTGAACATTATGTCCCAACCACAAAAGACCTCAGAACTGGGAAGAAATTGATCTGGACCCATTTTTGCGTAAGCTAGGGGAACGGACATTGTCCATGGTGGACAAGGATCAGTTGCTTGAGATCACAAATTATGGTGGCCTTAAAAGTACAGTTTCAAATCTCCATATAGTCTGGATTAAAGCCACAACAGGATATCCTGAGATTGCCACGAAGGCTCTGAAAAGCCTCCTGCCATTTCCAACATCTTATCTCAGGGTTTTCTGCAGTGACAGCAACTGACATGAGGTTATGGAGTAGACTGGACATAAACAACACACTTCAGGTATCACTGTTTCCTGTTACCCCTGGAGGGGACTGTCTACTTGCAGGGAAACAAGCTCAGGGTTCCCATTGATTTTGCTTTATGATGAGTTGTATAATCATTTAATTATATATTACAATGTAATAATAATAGAAATAAAATGCATAATAAATGTAATGTGCTTGAATCACCTTGAAACTATAACTCCTATCTGGTAAAATTGTCTTTCATGTAAAACTGTCCTCCATAAATCTGGTCCTTGGTGCCCCAAAGGTTTTGCGTTACAAAACACAGGGTGGGACTATCAGGAGGAGTACCCTTCCTGTCTCCCTTAAATTTTTATTTTTGTGTACATAAAACTCCATACCAGAGATAAAACTCTTATCACCAGCAAAGAATGTGTATCATTTCCCTTTCCTCTGAATCCTGTGATGGTGACGTTGTGGGTTCAGATGGATACTGTGCTATGTCACAGCCACAGGCCATGGAGCTTAGGGAAGTTGCTGCTTTATAGCACGTAGACCTGCTCTTCATCCCCAAGGGAGACAGAATTGCATTCCTCAAGGTTGCTCGCTGTGGACACTCAGGAGGAGTGTCCTAAGCCAGAATGGTCAGGACCTGGCTTGTTGGCATGGTCCTCAAGATGTGTCAGAGAGCCAAGGACCAGGGAGGGCTGGGTCTCTCAAATGGAGATTGGCAGGAGCAAATGAAGTAATGCCCACAGCATGCTTGCCATGGCACATGGAGCACAGGGAGCACTTGACCCCCATTGCCTCTGGGGCTGTGGAGAGGCACACCAGCAGGTGGTGTGGCTCTCATCACAGTTTTTCAGTGCTGGGATGGGAGCAAGGTCCTGGGTTGACAGGTACTGAGAAGCTGGAATGGTGGAGAAGGATAACTCCTGGTTGCTTTTGCCTTGTCACACACACCGCACACACCAGAACATCCCTCAGATGTGGACGCTGCTAGCTCTTACTAAATTATTTATAATTTAATATCTTCTGTGTATAATCAAATGATGTCTATTTCTTGGGCTTTGTATTTGCAATTGGCTTGCTTTGAAATAAGTAATACTAATTTATACATGACTTCAGCAGAATCTTGCTAACTGGTTCCAAACTAATGAAACTTTAAATCCATATGATATATAAAATTATTATAAAAATATAGAGCTAAAGAACATTTAAAGATTAGTTCAGTGTTTTAGTTTTACAGAAGAGAAACCTGAGGCAAGAGAAGCCAAGAAGTTTGCTCTATAGAGCAGAGTGATCAGGTTGGTGAGTGGTGGACATGGTGCTGGCCCTGTCCAGAACCTGTGAGCCCATTAGGGGAAATACAGAGGGGTATTTCCACTGGCCTGTTGGGGACACATATGAGGCCAGGGCACACCTGTCCTCGTTCAAGAATGAAAACAGCAATGGTAATGTCAGAGAGATGCATTGAAAAGATCTAGCCAGAAAGGGAGGGAAGCAGGGCCGGCACAAACAGTCTCTCAGTAGACTTTTTTTGTGTTGTCTACATGGAGGTTCGTGTTATCGGCAAATAGTGGTAATTTGACTTCTTGCTTCCCATACACCTTGCCTTTCTTTTTCTTGCCTTATTGCTCTGGAGGCTAATGTTTTGAGTACCGTGTTGAGCAGGCATGCTGGTAGTGGACATCTTTGTCTTGTTCCTGATTTTAGAGGGAAAGCTTTTCATTCCCCCCCCCATGTAATTCATTCCCTATCTTTTTTTTTATTTTAAAGAGAAAAGAACAAAGACAAAAAGCAACATAAAAACTATAAAAAGATACGGAATTTCAAAACAAGATGATAGGAAATCAATATTTGTTGTTGTATTACTTATTGTTATCTTCAAAGTTGCTCAGATTACCAGATATAGATATGCAAGATTGATCAAACAATTAAACATTAACTGTTCCTTTCAATGAACCAATGGGAGTTAGTAGTGCAATCATCTTAACTATCTTGTGTCATTCTCTGTCTTTAAAAGGGACTGTAGTGTTTACTTTGTGATCTCTTACCCACTCAAATGGCTAATATGAAGGGAAAAAAAGTATCATATGATGGTGAGGTTATAGGGCAACCAGAATCCCCCTTCTTTACCAGGGGAGTGTAAGTAGGTTGGTGGAACCACTGTGGAACTGTCTGGGATCATCCGCCAAAGCAGATGTGGATGCAGCTTTTGACCCAGAATTTCCTACTGAAATTAAAAAGGTGACACTCTCTGTTGCTACAGCCTAGCCAATAGGAGCATACAAATAAAAGGCCACAACTCCAAGGCCCTCTTGTCCCTCACCCCAGGTAAGCACAGAGAGCAGCAGCAGTGCTTAGTGTCTACCAGCTTTGAGATCCACACAGAAACATATGTGCCTGTGTACTGGAGGCTTGATGATGTTTATAGTAGCATGACAGCCCAACCGGAAGCAATCCTAGTGTCCGCCTGAGGGGGAGGAAAAGGTGCGTGTGGTGACACTCATGAGGGAATGCTGGAATCAGTAGGAGCGGATCTACAGTGATCCCACGGAGAAATCTCGGTGAACTGCAGTGTTCATTCAGACACAAAGTGTTACATGCTGCATGAGTCCCCTTATAGAAGGTTTAGAAACAAACAGAAGTGATTGGTGCTCTTAGAAGTGAGAACAGTGGGTGACTCTTGGGAGGCAGGAAATGAGAGAAGGGACACAGTGGGGTGGGGGGGCTGGGGATGTTTCTCCACCCAGGTGCTGGTTGCAAGGTTGTGTTCACCTTGCAGTGTACCCTTAGCCTTGTGTGCACTTTTCTGTGAGATGTTCTACTTCCATAAAAAGTTTACAGAAATGCTAGAAAAGGGAAGCATATTTATCACACTGTGCCCACTGAATAGTTACTGAGGATGAAAAATGAAAGATTTTTACAACTTGTCATATTTTTCACTTTTATCTCTTTGCTTGAATGCTTGTATTTGTATTACAGTGTTTATATGTGTTGGTACCTTAGACCATATATTTAAGTTACAAAACCCATACATATGTTAGAAGTGCTTTCTTGTTTATTTTTTCAACTGGTGAGTGAAGGATCAAAAAGCTGGTAAGCCAAGGCTCGAGGTCATATAAGCTGGCGGCCTGTGTAGAGGGTGGCCTGGCAGTGGGTGGGTTCAGTGGCATCTGTATCAGGGCTGGTTTCCTTATCACAGAAGCATGAGATGGGACAGAGGAAGGTGATAGGAGAACTGGAGAGGGGTCTGGGGCCAGGCGTCTGACATCTTCGATTACTGAAGTATTGCAGCATTTTTCATATTTTTCAGGTAGCCTCACGCTTCCGTCAACTCTGTGTCATGAAAGAGGCAGAAAGTGAAGTTTCTGATGCATGTTAAGTGTACTCCAAGTAACTCGTACATTGCTTAGGAGAAGCAAGTTCTCTAATGCTTACCTCAATGAGGTAGCTCCCTAGGGAGCGTGCTGGGAAGAGCTGTTAAAGGAAACAACATATGAGAAACAAATCCGGAGAGGAGCAGTTTCTCTGAAGTCACACAGCAAGTCAGTGGGGAGTGGGGATCAACCCTAGGTCAGTGTGGTTGCGGACGTGGAATTCCTCTCTGCTGTCTGTGCACCCCAGTGTCTGCTGCTACCAACCCCAGGCGATCGGGCTGAGTTGGTTGCAGTCCTTAGGAAGATCACAGGCTGCCAGCTCGTTTCTCCTGGGCCCGTCTGAACACAGGCTGGCAAGTCTTGAGGCCCTCCTCCCAGGCTCATCCCTGATGCCAAGAGTCAGGCAGGCTTCCATGGACAGAGAAGATACTTGTACCCATTGGCAGGCATTGCCATCTGGTGGCCCTGGGGTGGAGGACACAGATGCCCAGTCCTGTGCTAAGTGCTGTACATTGCTTTTTTACGTCTTGGGGCAGACGCAGACAGTGGGAGCTACAAGATCACCTTTGTGCTGGCAAGGGATTTGCAGCACAGAGGAGCCGATCCATTTGCCTGTGAGCTGAGGATGCAAGCAGGTCTTCAAAACCTGAGCTTAGAGCTCTGCTACTCCACACAGGGGCTCAGTCTCATTGCCCTCTGGACACTGTGTGGCCAGTTCAAAGCTCTTCCCAAGTTCCATAGTGACAGTTCTTGTGGTGTGGTAGCCACAGGCCCTCTGTGTCCTGGGTCTGTTACTCCTGCAGCGTCACTGTTGACATGATCTGTCTGGCCCGCAGGCACAGAGGGTGGTGCTGCTCTCTGGTTGTGTGTGTTTACGTCACTGGGCAGACAGGCTCGGAGGAGTTCACTGCTGCTGCTCTCTGTGCTTACCTGGGGTGAGGGACAGGAGGGCCTTGGAGTTGTGGCCTTTTATTTGTATGCTCCTATTGGGCTAGGCTGTAGCAACAGAGAGTATCACCTTTTTAATTTCAGTAGGAAATCCAATATCAAGAGACATCCTACATATTTACTCTACCTTCTTTTCTGTCATTTGTTTCTTTTGAGGTTGTGTGTGATAATACCACTTTTTAAACAAGTGGACTTACGTTTCGCTTTTTGTAAAAGGAAGATTTGGCCTCTCTGCTGTGTTAGCATCTGGCATCTCCCACCTTTGAACATCATGTTCTTGCCCCCCCCCGTCCTGCTTGACCAAGAGGGAGACACTGGTCCCCCAGAGCCTGAGTCAGGTGTAGGAGCCAAGCAGGTAGTGCTTGCTCAGAGAAGGAGTTACAAGCCTGGGAAGCCACAGGCCGGCACATGATGCTTCTGGGCATTTTGGAAAGGTGTCCAAGAGTGTGGCCACAGCTAAGGAATATGCATGTACAGCTCATGACAGACCAGATGTGTGTGGTGGATCAGAAATCTAGATGCTCTAACAGGCTAGAGGAGGACACACGTGGGGCACTACAGAAGGGGTCCTATGGGAAGTGACATTAGAGTGAAACTAGAATGGTCGCAGGGTGGTATTTGTGGGAGAAGAGCAATGCCTCTGTTCCCAGCTGGGAGAACAGGCTGTGTGTGACCTGGTGGGCTCCCAAAGCCCTTACAGCTGTTGGGGGTCTGCACATGTCCTTCCTTGGGGCCATGGGGACAGTGGAATGAATCACTTACCAGGGCTGGGTGGGGAGAGCCTGGGAGAGTGCACATTCCCAGCACAGAACACACCTCTAGGCTCTGGAGTCTCGGTATGTGGGGTGACCCAAGTCTCTCCTCCCCTCAGACCTGGCTTTCCTCAACCATCTATGACCCACTGACCCGTGCCTGTGAGGACCACAGCTTTGAATCTCGGCAGTGGGTTGGGATGCAAAGACAGGGTATTATCTTCAAAGGAGCCCACTGCTGCAGAAAATGTTACCAGAAACTGCTAGTGTGTGTTTAAGGTTCATCTGTACAGAGCTAGGAAAGGGATTTAGAGAAGAAGGATTGTTGGCAAAGGTCACCTACTTTTAGCTGAGGCACCCTTTCTGGGTGGTAGTTTTCACCTTGGCCCACCTGAGCTCAACCTGGCCAGAGCGTTGTTACCTCTCCCAGGCATCAGCTCTAAGCCATGTCTCTCCCCCAGCCCACCTCCTGCAAGGTACTCGCAGCTGTCAGAGGTTTCCTTTCCTCTGCGTCTTTTGGTACCCCCTTTGTACTTGTTTGGGCAGCAGAACTGGGGTGCCGCTGGAGTGACTCACCCCTTTTGTTCCATGGTAGGCTGGGGGAGTTGTGCATTCATTTTTATTGAGAACACTGCTGGCTGAGCTGAGCACCAGGGATGAAATAATCCTGTGAGGGAACTTAATACATACGAAGCTCTTAGACAAGTGCTTGGCACCCCAATCCTCTGAATGGCTGTGTATTACTGTTAGTTAATCCCCACACCAGCCACGTGTGGTGGATGCGACCTGTACTTAACAGAGGGGAAATTGGAGCTGATAGGAACTTGCCATATGAGTGGTAATTGGCAAAGCTGGGGTTCAAACCGAGGACTGCTGGGCATCCCAGCCCTGTCCTATTCTGAAGGTGACAGATAGAACTGCACCCTACAGAGCTCATGGCTGAGCAGGGAGAGGCAGCACCTGCCTGTCAGAGTGACAGGTGCTGCAGAGGGCTGAGCAAGCACAGAGCAGGGTTGCTCAACCTGGAACAGAGGGAGGGGAATGATTTTCCAGGTGGAGGCCTTGGTGTCACTTCCTGCTCACCCATGGCACCTCTTGGCTTCAGCAGGAGACCCTGGCTCAGCAGTCAGCCCAGGAGCTCAGTGATAACCATTGAGGGCCGGGAGGTGGCTGACCATCCTGGCCAGTGTCCTGGTCTCATTCCTAGAAACCTGTGCCCTGAGGTCTGTCATTCTTTTTTAAGAGTCTCCCAGAAAGCTTGGGCAAATGGGCTGGGTTCTTCACGCTCACTCCAGCCCACCCCTCACTCCACCTCTGTCTATAATGATGAGTGGCAAAGAAATGCAACATCATTATAACCTGTGATTGGGAGCTCAATCTGCCTAAATAAATTCCACAATAACCCTGATACCCTAGCAGATCAAACTGTGCCTGTGTTTTTCCACTTCCTTTTTTTGTCCTTGTCATGGGTGGAATGTTTTAATACTGTTGTATACAATTGTGGATCTTGCCTCTTGCCTTGACAGTTGGCTGTGAGTGATCATTTAGTCAATTGGCCACCAGGAGGCACTGCAGCACCAGGTTGTGAGCATGCAGCCCACTCTGGGAGCCTGAGTCTCTAATCCCCAGCCTGTTAAACTGTATATATAGTTGGTTTTCTCCCCTAAATCCTGTGTTGCACATAAGTATTTTCTGTACTTATTTTAGAAGGAAATAAGACAATACTGAAATATGCAAAAGAAAACAAAACAGTGACTTTAAGAGGCAGTGACCTATACTTCTGTGAATGTGTGCATATGTGTATATAAGTGTCCTCAACATATGCAGGTGTCACTTTCTCTCCCCCTCCCATGTAGACCCGAGACCTCCCCCCAGCCTATGTACTTTCCCTGCCTTTCTTTCTTACCACTTCTCAGCTGCTAACATGACACCTTGACTGAATGATTATTGATGGCACTGGGGGGCATCTGTTCTAGCTTGTTCTTCACTGCTTTGTCCCTCCCACCAGTGAGTGCCTAATGTGTGCTAGACTTACAGTGTTGCTGTGCCCTGAATTCGTGGACATCTTTCTCTGTCCGTGCATGTTGCTGCTCCCTGTCCTGTTACCCACTGCTCATGTCCCACTGAGTGAATGCAGTCTAACTGCTTATGTGGTCATGTTGACATGGTTTCCAGGGCTTTCTTGACTATTTGTGTGCCCTGTTGAATCAATAACTTTCCTGGAATGGCCTCTGGCTGCCTATCTGTTGATGCCTTGCTGTGTTCACACTCTGGGCCTCGTGCCCACAGCCTCTCCTGTGGATCTTTACCATCCTGGGCAGAAGGCGCTTCCTGAAGAGCAAGCAGAGGCTTAGGGAGGAGGAGCCCCTGCCCAGGGTCACATGTCCCCGAGGACCTCGCCAGGGCTCCTGGGTTTTTTCTACTTTACAAACACTAATTCATCACCTGTCATGTGACATCACAAATGCCCTTTTCGGATTTCTGGCCTGCCTTTCATCTTTTTCGTGATGTCTTTTCATCTGTAGACACTTTCATTTTTAATGCCTTTGAATCTCCCAGTAGGACCAGCCTGGGGCGTAGCTCAGTGGTAGAGGGCTTGCTCAGCGTTCTCAGCGCCCTGAGTTCCATTCCCAGCTCTGCCAAACAGAAAACAAAAATAACCAGTTAAGGCTGCCAGTAGTGTCGGTTTTCTGGCTTTTGTATGGGCCTCAGAGAGGATTTCTTTATTCCAAGACTATAAAAACATATTGATCTGGGTTTTTTTGGGGGGTAGTGTTTTTGTGAAATTTTGTCTGTTTAAATCTTACATCTTTAATCCATCAAACATTTATTCTTACATATGATATTAGATAAAATTTGAAACAAATTCCTCCCCTTCTCATTGTTTAGTAATGGCCTGTTCTTCTCTGGTGACTGGAATGCCACTGTGACCCTGTCTTGGTCCTTACATGCACTTGGTCCTGTTTTCTGCCCCCTGTTCCATTCTGCTGTTTCTTTGCCATCTCTCCAGTCTGGCTTCCTGGCAGGACAGGCCCCTCTCATTGTACCTTTCTCCAAAAACTTTTACTCTACTTTTAGTTATTCTTCCAGAGTAAATCTTGATTCAATCTGTTAAGTTCCAAAATGAATTTCCTTAGGATTTGGGGTGAATTTAAATTTATTTTGGTTACAGATTAATTGGAGAGAGTTGATGACTTTAAAATGTTTTTGTATCTTAGGAGAGAGAAAGTTCTTTCTTTTTAAGTCTTTTTATCTTTTAGTAGGATTTTATAATTTTCTTCAACTGGTTTTTGTATACTTTTAAAGGCTTGTCTGTGTACTTTTCTTTTTTGTCAGTGTGTTCTTGTACTGTTACATTTTCTAGCTGATTATTGTTGGAGCAGAGGAAATGGATGATTTTACGACCGGATATCTAACACTCATAGTTTTTCCCTTAACCCAACTCCATTTGTTGTAAACTGAGAAATTCTGGTTTGTTGATGTCATCCTTCCCTGTATTTCAGTACTGCAACAGATATTTTCTGTCTTGGATTTTTATTTATTTGGTCATTTCAAACAAGATTTGGAGGAGGGAAGGCAGACATGTGGACACATTATATTATCTTAAAACCAAAATCTGTATATGGAGCTTGATGTGAAAGTTTCATCTGTCCCCATATCACTTTGGCACCTCTGCGCAGTCCCTCACCCCTGCAGTCCTTCCTGTGGAACCTGGAATCTGCTTAAAGACACCCAGAAGCCAGGTGCTCCCCACTTCCTCTATTCCTGGGGCCTGCACTCCATTCCTAACCAGCTGCCACCCAGACCGACACTCTCACTGCTGCCCTGGCAGGCCAAGCACCCCATCCCCACCCCCGCCCCACCCCACTCCACCCCTGCCTTGCTCTCTGTAGACAGCATCTCTCCTTTCAAATAGGAAGCACCAGGATACTCTTGATGAAAGTTAGGGTCCAGGCCTCAGGGTCAGGACTCAGTGCTATTTGTCAAGAAGGCTCTTGACTGTGGGTATTGTGATTTGCCCACCTACACCTGGCCTTGAGCTTTCTAGAAGAGGGACCTGGCCTCAAAAGGAATGACAGCAAGGGAGAATTAAAGCAGCCTCCCGTCTGGTCAAGGCTGGGTTGGAGCTTCTAGTGCACTAAGTCCCATGTGTCCCCGGGCCCTTCCTGTCTGTTTCCTGGCCAGCAGCAGGGGGCAGGTACATGCTGCCCAGGAGGGTATACTCAGACAGGCCTGTGGGTGTCAGAGAAGGCTGAGCCCAAGCAGGGCCCTGGTTTACCTCACAGATCTCACAGCGGCAGTGGAAGAGAAAGAGCTAGACACAGGGCCATGCTCTTTGGGTACTTGGTGATGTTTCTAGTGAATGTGACCCTGTTAATGACCTGGACCAGTACCAGTCAGGCCAGTGGCTCCTCTGCCTTTGCAGGGGCTTGGAGTGAAGGGCTGGGACACCCTACTCCCCACAGTGCTGTTTCTGCTTCTCCTCAGTCTGTCATCATGGAGCAGACAGACAACACCTGAACCCCAGCGCCCCTCCAGTGGTGGTTTTACACAGAAAATGTCTGGACCCCTCTTTTTTGTTGTTGTTGCCTTTTTTTGTCTTTTTGAGTCAGGATCTTGCCATGCAGTTCAGGCTGGCCTTGAGCTCACTTTGTAGCCCAAGCTGGTCTCGAACTCGCAAGGATCCTCCTGCCTCAGCCTCCCAAGTGCTGGGATTATAGGAATGCACCACCAGACCTGGCTGGACCCCTCTTTTTAGGACTATGGTAGAGATGGTGTGTGTTTAGAGGTTAGTGGATCAGGCTATGAGGGTATAGAATTTTGTTTTTAACTTTTAAAAACTGTTTAGTTTGAAAATTTTCAGACTTACAGAAAAGTTACAAAACAGCCCAGAGCTTCCAAAACCATAGTGTAATTATCAAATTAACCTGTGTGCATTGCTGTTAATCATAGACCTTTTTAGGATGTCATCAACTTTCCCAAAGTATTCTTTTCCCTTCTAGAATGTAATCTCAGACCTCACTGTATTTAGCTTTGAGTCTCACAGCAACCTCCTCCCTGTGACAGTTGTAGTCTATCCAGATGGTCACATCGGAGTGTCCCAGGGTAAAGTTCTGGGTCTCACCTTTGGGATACCACTCACCATAACTTCCAAGTGGGAGTCCCGTGAGAGTGCCAACCCGATCACACCCCGCGTGTCTGGGCCAAGGTCCCCTAGGAGAAGGAGGGTCCCCACCTGTAGGTGCTTCCTGGGGCTGCCCTCTCCCACTTGCCGGGAAGCCACCAGCCACCGACGCCCCTCCCACCTGCTCCGAGGGGGGCCTTATTAAGTGTCTCATCTTTTTCTTGTATTTCTAATTTTGCTCTCTGTTCACTCTTTATTTTGAACCTGAACACACGATGTGTACTCAGAGGTGTCCCTGCATCCCCAGAAAACCCCAGCCTCAATCCGTTTTCACCTCTTGAGCTCCCTTGTGCCGTGGTTGGTAGCAGGACGAGGAGGAGCTATCCTTTTTTTTTTTTCCTTTCAGGGCTGGGGATGGAACTTAGCATGCTGTGCATGCTAATCAAGCAATCCACCCCTGAGCTACAACCCAGCCCACTGACCCTTTATTTTTCAGACTAGGTCATGCTAAGTTGCCCAGGCTAGCCTTGAACTTGCCATCCTCCTCCCTCAGCCCTTTAATAGCTAGGATTTCGGGCATGTGCCACCATGCCTGGTTGGCAGCTGTGCTTATGTGAGCTGGTCTCTCCTAGATACTGAGCCAGGATGCTTCTGTCCACATGGGACGTGGTCTCAGTCCTTGACCTGAATGCCAGGAACTTCTGATGGACTTCTGCTCTGGCTGCCTTTTTTTTTTAAAGACAGGATCTTGCAAAGTAGTTCAGACTGTCTTTGACCTCACTGTATAGCCCAGGCTGGCCTTGAACTTGTGATAATCCTCCTGTTTCAGCCTCCCAATTGCTGGGGTTATAGGTATGCCCGCCACACCCAGCTTCTTGCTGCCCTCTGTTCTGTATGATGAGGTCACTGCCCTGGGCTGGCATCTTCTATCTGTCCAGTTATGATTCTGGCTCCCCTCTGGGGAGGGTGCATCCAGCCAGCTCCCTATGCTTTATGATAGGGAAATGCACCTGGGCAGTGTGGCACCCTGCCAACTTTGGATTTAGATTTTGAAAAGGTCACTGTGTTAAGAACAAAGCATGAGGAGGCCAGTGTGCAGAAGAGACAGCACTGCTTAGGAGCCTGTGCATGGCCCACACAGGAGATTTGGATGGCTTGGATCAGGGCAGAGGGGCAGAGGTGGGAGACATGGCGCATTCTGTAGAGAGGGGTTGTCTGTGCTTGGGGCTGCCTAGGGCAGAGTCAGTGATGTGGTTCCAGATAATATTTCTGCTTAGTCCCAAAGCAGACACTCTGAGCTTCCATTATGTAGGGTCCTAGGAACTGGGAAGAGTGAGACACTGGATTCCTGGTCTGGCTGCCACGATGGGTCACATAGGGAGTTTGTTGCCAGGCTTCTGGAGTACAAGGGTGCCATGAGGATATCCTCAGGGCTTCAGTGGGTGCTTGGATGTCTCAGGTCCACTGCCCACATTCCTCCCCTCTCTCTCAGTCCCATTTTCTGAAGCTCTGTCAGGCCTGCCCCCACAAATATCCCCTGGCTGCTCATTTTCCTAAACTTTGCTTCCTGCCTAGAAAACATCAGGTCTTACTTGCAGGTTAGGGGCTGCAGGTGAAGATTCTTCTTCTTCACCTGTCCTCTGGAGCCTTGTTTCTGAAGGGAGGAACCTAAGCCCTGGAGAGGTCCCTGGCTTCTTTTACTACCGAAGAAATCATGCTGTGGCTGTCTTGGTCTTAATGTCTACAAAGCCTGTGACCGCCAATTTTGAGCCCCTATAGGTGGAGGGTGTTGGGCTACAGGTTAGTGTGGAGCCTCCCAGATCAGCTGTGCTCTGAGCACTGTCGATAGACTGAGCAGCAGGTACTACAGATCTGTCCCACTGTTTCAGAGAGGAAACTGCAGTGGCTGGTAAAGCACATTCATTCACATTTGCTTGTGATTTTTAAAATGAAGACTCTAAAATGTACTTACACATCTCTATGAATCTATGTGTCTCCAGATATCTAGAGATCTGTGTGGGTGTGTGCATGGGATGCTGCCCTATATTGTGAACTCTGTGACCTTGGGTCAGAGACAAGAGGCTTTCTTTCTTTATTTTATACCTTTTAATTCAGTTTATGTACCTTTACTGTACATACATATTGCTTTTATTTTAAAAATTCAGAAAGTCTCCCTACTTGGGAAGGTTAGGTGCCCAGGGCTGGACTTGAGCCTTGTCCACTGCTGCCTCCTCAGCTTTCACACTCAGAGCCAGACTTGTGGCATGCTAGGAAGTGCCTGCCGTGGGCACACAGGGATTTCAACCTGTTGGGGATGGTCCCTACTCCACTCCACAAGTGAAGGTGCTTCTTTCCCCAACGAGCTGCTCATCTTGGCCTTTCCCTCTGTGTGTTTATTGTGTCTCACCATCTCAGATGGAGATGGTGATTGGCTCATGACCAGTGACCATCTCCAAAGCCAGCCTCATGCCCTGGCACTGCCGAGCTCTCTCCTTCAAGGAGGCTTAGCCACATGCAGTGTTTTAGGCACAGACGTGCCTTCTCAGCCCATTGTCCCCCCCGCCCCCAAGGAGCCAGAGTGAGGGTACTGCGCATCTGGAGGTGGGCAGTAGACAGGCTGGTGAGCACTGGGAGGAGCTGTGGCATTTCGAGTCTGACATATGCTTACGTGCCCAGGGTCTCTCCTCAGAGGCTGCCAGACACTGCTGCTTTCCGGGAAGGAGGTTTGGCCAGTTTGGAGGGGTTCAGCAGGGGAGAGAGATAATGGTGCTGCCACCCTGCACAAGGGGGCCTTTCTTGAGTTCCTGGTAGGTGGTCCAGTCCCAGAGAGATGGTCAGACTGAGGGAAAGCTTTTGACATCACAAGATCTGATGTGCTGTGACCGTTGTTCAGAGGGAGAGTGCGAGTGTGTGTGTGTGTGTGTGTGTGTGTGTGTGTGTGTGTTTACACTCGTACATCTCCAGAAGTGAGCAGAACAGTTGGTGGGGGCTGTGAGCCTCCCATTTGTCTTTGTCATTGTTTCTGTGCATGACACAGAAAGGATGAGTGAGCGGCGGCCCAGGCCACCAAGACAGCACATCCTACCAGAAGCAGCGGCCTTCCAGCGTACTGGGCTCTCTTTTCATACTTGTGGGCAACATTTAGAAGAAACTACTCTGTTGTAATTGGACATGCCTGGATGTGTGTATTTTCTTTGAAAGAGCCTCCATCAGCCTAGGAAAAAGTGATTACTCTGCCTTCTCAACAGGGTCTGCATCAGCCTGTCTCAGGCTATTCCTTGGTTTTCTGAACCTGAAATGTGGAAGAAGTATTTTGAAAGTTTGGAAGGAGACCAGCACTGCGTCTGGGACTTGCCTTTTCCTCCTTAGGAACCCACACACACAAGACCAGACTCTGTCATGAACAGAAAAGAGAGATGTGGGATTGTTCTGTGGTTCTGATACAGCTGCCACGTTCTTAAGAAGTTACATCATGAGAACTGCTTTTTCTCCTGCAGTGTTTTGGTTTCCAGGGAGCCCTTAGTAGTGTGTGTGTGTGTGTGTGTGTGTGTGTGTGTGTGTGGTGAGAAGCGGGGGGAGTAGGGAGAATGAGGTGTACATATTAATTTGCTCAGACCAAAGGCTGGTGGTCCTCTCTGATGCCAGCCTGCTCCCTGACCAGCCTGACCACAAGGGGCATGGCCAGTACAGACATGTGAAGATATATCCTTACAGTGCAGTTTCATCCATCTCCCTGTGCTTCAGTCTCTTTATCTGTAAAAGGGATTTTAAAATGCATATAAATCCTAGCAGAGCCTGCACAAAGTTAGTGTCTGATAAATAGGTGATGACAATGGATGATTCAGCCGCGTCTGAGCTCCTGGAGCCCCAGGCAGATGTGACTCCTCTGTACAGGGCTGGGCTTGGGAAAAGCTTTACAAAGCTTGCCCCATGGATGAGGAATGAACAGGTGGCAAGGTACTGCTGCTATGGTCACAGTGTTAGGGCCCTACGTGACAACACAAGCCACGCTGGCTGTTGCCTCATTTGCCGTGTGTTCCTGAGCCCATGGGAATCTGGAGTGCCATGGGGCTGGTTGGGAAAGTGAGAAGGGACTACCACTGCTTGTGCCCTGGCACCCTGTGCCTCCACATGCGCAGACCGCCCCCCCAGGGCAGTGGCTCTGCTCTGTGATGCCTGCTTTGATCCAGGGGCCTTAATCTCCCCTTCTTTGTGTGCCAGGGAACCTGTGTCTGTGCTAGCACGTGTTCCCTGGTGTCTCCTTATCAGATTTTCATCTGTATCACACTGCAGGGGCCTTGAGGGCAAGGCTACGTCTTTCTCCACTGTGTCCTCAGAGTGGGATTTAGTGGATGGTGCTGTGCGTTAAGTTTAGAACTTTTAAGTATCATGTGGCTGAGAGGCCACCTACTCCTTCACAACAGCCACAGATACAGATGATGCTCTTGGTCCTCTGTTGTTCTCCTGTCCTGTGAGCCCCTTGGCCCATCTGTCAGTCTACCTTCCCAACCCTGCCCATGCCTGCACCTCGGCCAGCGATTGAACCCTTGCCTCTTCCCCACTAACTGCTTCTCTGCTTCTGTTCTTGGCTTTTCCATGCTGATCTCCACCCAGTAGCCAATGTGATTTTTGGAAACTGCAGATCAGATCATGTCATTTCCCTGCACAGAACCCTTGAGGTGCTCCTGCCCATGGTGAGCCCTCATGTTCTGCCCCAGCCTGTCTGGATAGTTTCCAGCCAAGCTCCAGGTGTGGTCTTCTACTTCCACCCTATACCTGGTGAGCTGAGGTCTACCTCAGGGCCTTTGCTCTTGCTGTTCCCTCTGCAGAGAACACTCCCACTGATTTCCTTAGCTCCTTCCTTCAATTACCATGTCCTACAGGATTGTGGTAACTCAGTGGTAAAGCACTTACCTAGCATGCACAAGGCCCTGAGTTTAATGGTAAGCAACTCCAAGTAGCAACAGTAGCAACAAAATAAAGCAAGTAAAATGAAATAAAAACTCAAGTAATGTGTCCTCGGAGAGCCCTTCTTGGCAAATACCATCTTGCACCTTACTGTTTTTCTTCAAGGCCTTGTCATCTGACGTTACCTTCTTCTTGTGTGCATTTTTTGACTATAAGAGCTAGGGGAGCCGGGACTTTAAGTGCTTGCTCATTTCTTGTCCCCAGTGCTAGGAACAGGTTTTTTTTTTTTTTTAACCAGAGTATCTATGAATTTGGAAAAAAATTATATCTTTGTTTTCACTAACTCCTAGCTGAAATTTAGAATTTCTCTCATTTACTAATACAAACAATGAACCACAGTAATACTAACATACTTGGAACTTGTCAGCAGTAGAAATCACATATATTTTAATATCATTGAACAATCATGGGCATTTCAATATCTATGCTCATAACTATTTTGAAATATGTTACTTATAGACTTACCAATAGATCTTATTATTTAGTACAGTAATAAATCTACATATTCCCTTACATGAAGAAATATAATTATACTAAAAATATTTTGAAATAATAGGTAACATTAACAATAATTTTAATTTCATTGGTTTCTTGTGTAATTTTATTTTATGCATTTAAAAGCATTTCTGTGAGATGGAGTCCCAAAGTTTAAGGCACAGAATAGTTAAGAACTAGTGGTTAGAATGGTGCCCAGTGAATCAGGAGTGGTGGTGCATGCATATAACCTCACCTACTTGGGAGACTGAGGCGGGAGGATTGCAACTTCGAGGCCAGCCTAGCCCATTTATCGAGACCTTGTCTGTAAACAAACAGAAAAAAGAATAGCAAATAATGAATGATAGATTTTTTCCTTCCATCCCAATAAATCCACTGCCTTTTCAGGGTCAGATTTCTGGTAGTGGGCATGAAGTTCATGTCTAGGAATGAGCCACTGTTTATGTCTTTTGGAAACCTACCCTTACTACCTTATACTGAAACTGGCATTTCTGACACTGTGCACCTGCTTTCCCATACCCTCGCCCCTCTGACTGGGCTATACCTGTATAGGGCCACCCTCTGCTCCTGAGAGCGCAGTGCCTCGGCCTGGTTGACCACCACAGACTGAGGTCTCAGGGTTCCGAGTTCTCAAGAGAATGGGTGGCTGCCCTCGTCCAGTTGGTCTGCCTGGGAGGCACGGTCCCCCGTGTTCAGGGCACTCCCTCCGAGTAGTGCCTGGGGAGGAGCTGAGCCGAGCTTAGCCCTGATGGGAGTCTACACTTGGATACAGGCATCATAGCTCAGCTGAGCTCGCTCACTGCTGGTGCTCTTACTGATGTGTTCAGGAGTGGGTGGGGCTGGTGGCACCCTTCTGATGGGAAGCAGGGCCCAGCTGCTAGCCTGTGGAGGCAGGGGCCAGAGTGCAGGGAACCTGTGCTGAAAGACTGGGTGAGCCCGATGGGTAAGGAGAATGACGCCTTTGGTGCATTCCAGGCTGAACAGGTTGGGCTCCAGACCTGGGCTTCCCCTGGGGAGACGCACAAAGTGCCAGGCACAGTGGGACAGGAGGAAGGTCCACTTTGACCTTGAGCCTAGCAGGTGGGGCCAAGTGAAAGAGGCTGTCTCCCACTCAGCCTTTCCTATCACACTGCTAAGCCCAACTGAGTTGCTGTACCACCATCTGAACTGAGTCAGCAGCTTCCATGCCATCATGCTGGTTAGTTCTGGCTGGGACGCTGGCTGCGCTGGTCCTGTTACCCAGCCTATTCTGGCTGGTTAGTCTGGTTTGAGGTGGCTCAACAGACTGGCTTGGACTTGCACTGCCTTTAAGCATTCAAACTAGGTTTACTTTTTTCTCAGTTTTTGGATTCCCCATTTGAAGTCCCTGGGACTTTCCTGGGGGTTTCTATTGGAGGGTCCTGTCCACTCTGTGGCTAAAAGGCCTTTGCCTTGCTCAGGGCTGCTCCTCCCCTCTCAGTACTGTTTCTTCTGTATGGGAAATTCCTCAAAGCTTGCTCATTAATATCATTCTTCCCTGTTACCGTGTACTAATACAATAGGTTTTTTTAGTACTTTAATATTTATTTGATCATTTAAAAAGGAACGTCATACAGGAAAGTTGAGATACCATCATGAAACAGAGGTCAGGGTGCTTCTTTTAATCGAGATGTTGTAGAATCCAAATTTCCTCAACCATGTACCTGTCACCACGATCTAGTTTTAGAATGTTTCCATGACTTTAAAAACACCCTTGTGTCCATACACAGTTCTGCTTCCAAGCTACTGATGTGTGTTTTTGTCTCTACAAACTTGCCTTTTCTAGGCACTTCCTAAAATGGAATTATATACAGTACATTCTTCTGCATCTGACTTCTTTCATGTAATGTGATGTTTTTGAGGTTTAGTCATGCTTTAGCTTGTATCAGTATTTCACTTCTTTTAGCAGCTGAGTAGTTTTACATTTTGTGTGTATATTGCATTGCTTATCCATTCCCCAGCGACGGACATCTGAATTGTTTCCAACATTTGACTTTTGTGAATAGGGATGTTGTAAGCATTCACCCACATGCCTTTGCGTGGGTACATATTGCCATTTATGAGGTAGGTATCTAGGAATAGAATTGCTGGACTGTATGGTGAGCTTTTGTTTCACTTTTTGAAAAACTGCCAAATTATTTTCCAAAGTGGCTGTATCAGTTGCCTTCCCCCCAGTAATGCATGAGATTCACATCCTCACCAACATTTGCTATGGTTTGTCTTTGCTTTTTAATTTTAGTAATCCCGGTAGGGTGAAGTGGCGTGTCTTCGTGGTTTTTATTTCCATGTCCCTGATGCCATGCTTGTTCATCTCTACATTTTGTTTTGTGAAATGCCTGAATCTTTTGTGTGCCTGCTCTTTAAGCCTCATCAGCCATGGATTTGTGGTCCTGGATGGCAGGGAACATGGATTCTCCTAGGACAGAAATGATTAAGAAGTGAGTGTCCTTAGCCTGTCCCTTCTCCTTGCTCATGAGAGAAGATTTGGGTCTTTCTACCCTAGTTTTGCCTCTTAACTTTGTTATTAATTTATCAAGCATTGGACAAAGTTATAAACTTTGCCATATTTGTTTCGTCTGATGTATGTTTTGCCAAGCTACTTGGAAGTGAGCTATAAGCCTGTTTTGCCTCTAAATTTTGCCCTGAACATTGTCTCCTGATAAAGACCTCCTCCTACTCATTGCTGCAGTGTGCTAACACCTAGGAAAGCAGCAGTAACTCAGTGAAATCATCTAAGATTCACTCACCTTTCCCCACATGACCTCCCCAATGGTTGTTCCTTTTTTTTTTTTTTTTCCTTTTTGAGGCAGGGTCTCACTATGCAGTTCAGGCTGGACTTGAGCTCACTTTGTAGCCTCAGCTGGTCTCAAATTTGCAGCGATCCTCCTGCCTCAGCCTCCTGAGTGCTGGGATTACAGGGGTGCGTCACCACACCTGGCATCCCAATGGTTCTTCATAGGAAAGACCAGTTCTTTTGAGGTCTGAGGAAGAAAGGAAGGTGGAAGGCTCCAGGACAGTCCCGCACAGGTGCAGTTTAAAAGGCAGACACAAGAGCAGCTGGAGGCACTAGAGGAGCCACAGTGGATTGGAGATGTACAAGGAGGAGCCTGGTGACCTTGACATTCTATTTGGCTGCTCTGATGTTCATTGCTGTGTGATGGGGCCTGGAGATTCAGTCAAGTGAAGAGTGGGCTGGCATTTCCCATCTTCCCTCATCACCTCTGGTCTGGGTCTTCCCCTCCAAGACCACTTTTCTCATGGGCACTATGGATTCTGCATGTCTCAGTCAAGTTCATCATCTTTGGTCACCAGTCTGCTGTGCTATTCCTGTTCCTTCCTTGAGGCACCTCAGGCTGGAAACCCTCACACCCAGCCTAGCTCGTCCCTTTCACTCCATGTCAGTTTCTGCAGAATCTCTGACCTTTTGTATCTCCGTCTGTTTACTTCTGTCTGACTTGGTTGCTGCCCCTTATCTCAAAGGACCATCCTTACCCCTTGCCTGGATAGTGGCAGTCGGCTTCCAACCCCCTGCCCCCCGCCTGCTGTCCTGGCCACCTTCTGGCTAAAGAGCTGAAGCTGCTGGTGGCTGTTCTCTGGGTGTTGTGATGGGATGGCTGCTCTGGAGGTGGGTGCACATGGTGTGGGAGAGCTGATTCCGCCTTGGGTGGGCCAGGCGTGGTACCCAAAAGTGACCTGTGTGCAAGTCTTGATTGATGGTGGTGGGACAGCATGCACAAAGGCACCAAGGCATGACGGACTTAACCTCTGTGTGCCTCACTTTCCCCACATGTAGGATGAGTGCGGCAGTCAGGCCTCCCTCAGGATTGTGGGCAGGGTTAGGTGAGTTGGCAGATGCTAAGTGCATGGCAGGTAGTGAGTGCTGTGTGAAGTTAACTATTGTCCAGGTTATTACCGAGGAGGCAGTGTGGTGCCCAGGGAAGCAAGAGAGGATCAGTTTGTGTACTCCATGCTATCTTTGTCTAAAAGGTCATAGGCTCTGGTGCTTGTAAAGGCCAGGGATATGTTGAAATGGCCACACAGGCAAGGTGGGGGCCGGAAGCTCCAATACAGGGGCAGCCTGCTCAGCCCAGATGATGGCCACCACATAGGGTTATGGGTCTAGTGCTACTAGAAAAGTCAGAGATCCGGAATTCTATGTGAAACCTAGGGTTTAGATGTTGGTAATTAATTTTAAAAATACTAAAACTCTGTTCAAGCCCAGTGAACTACATCAGTGAACCAAGTTTACCATGAAGACTACTAGTTTATGACCTTTCTTTGGAGTGTACTTCTGGGTAATCTGCTAAGTGTGGCGTAGCTGTCCCTCCAGGATGGGGGTCGTTGGTGCTGAGAGCTGCTTTTCATGAGCTCCTTTTTCTTGCAGGACTTCTCTAGGCAGGTTATGTCACCGGCAGAGGCTGCCCTGAAGCTCCCTGTGGCCTGGAGACTATGTACAAGAGGAATGGTCTGATGGCTAGCGTGTTGGTCACCTCTGCCACCCCACAGGTATGGAGGCTGCAGTCAGGATTGGGTGGGGCCTTCAGCTGACCCAGGTCCTGGCAAAGCCTTGGCAGCAAGGCCACAGGCCACCACTGAATGCCACCATTCTTAGCACTCCTGAGGTCCCTGGCCATGCTAGGCGTGAGATTTGGGAGGCAGTCAGCCCTAAGGATCAGTGTGTTTTCTAAAGTTGTTCTCTTCAAAGAAAAACAAATACCTGGTCAGTCCAGCTGTAACAAGTGCCACATTCCATTTTGGTGGCAAGACGGGATCAGACCTTTCCCAGGAAAAGCTGCTGCTGATTATAAATAAGTTGCACATTCCAGAATGAAGTCAGACAGAAGTCATTCCAACTGGCTCTTATTTACCTTTCTCCATAGGAAGTGGCTGTAAGGAGTGGTGATCTGAGGGGGCCTGAGTCAGGGCCCCTGTCCGAGGCTGGGAACTGACATACACGGTAGCGGGTATCATCTGAGGCCTGGTGCCTCTGTAGCAAGTGTGTAATGCCTGACACCTCTCACACACTGGCCAGGCAGTGTTGGGTCTTGGGCTCACATCAAGCGGGGCTTTTGAAATAATCCAGGGTAATCAGGCAGAAAGTCATAGGAGCCAGTTTGTTTCTTACAAATCTTTCCAAAAATTTCTCATGTTGGCCCTCTTAATGTTGAAATCAAATACAAATATAGTTCATAAATAAAGTAATGGTATCACCACCATCATCATCATCAATTAAAAGATGTAGGGCAACTTTTGACTAAAAGATATCTCCTTGAATGAGTATACATTTGGGTACAATGGAGTGTTACAAGAGTGTTAAAAACCTACAATCCCAGGAATGGGTTCTGGTGACTAGAAGAATCAGATTTCTATTTCCATCTGTGACTTATACTCCATCAGAATGAAACTCCTTTCTCCTCTCTTCTGTGTGAGTGTATGTATGTGTGTATGTGTGAGTGTGCCTGTGTGTGTAGACAGATGTACATATGCACATATATTGAATATAGTCATCCCTCCATATTCATGGAATCCACTAATGATGGATCAACAATACTCAAAAAAATTCATGTGGTGAACATACAGACTTTTTTTTCTTATTATTCCCTAAATAATATAGTGTGACAATCATTTGTATAACATTTACATTTCATTAGGTATCATAAGTAATCGAGAGATGATTCAAAGTATATGGGAGGACATGTGTAGGTTATGTGCAAATATTAGGCCATTTTATACAACACCCTTGAGCATCTACAGAGTTTGGTGTTTTTGAGGGGTCCTGGAACCAACCCCCTGTGATACTGAGGACCACCTTATGCACATATGGGTGTATCCAACACATGGTAAGTACCCCATAATATTGGTTGAATGAATGACTACCTGGATAACTGAAGTGCTCACTGGATCTCGGTGACTGAATGACACACTCGCAAGCTGGCCTGCCCGTAGTTGAGTGCTTACTCTATTCCAGGTACTTTGCACGTCCCACAGGCGTCCTCTCATTTCACCCTCACAGCAGCCCAATCAGCTGGTAGCTGAGGTTTATGGATGAGGACCTGAGGCATGCAGAGGAAAATACACCGCTTTGATTCCACAGCTGGCCAGGCAGGTGGGTTCAAATCAAGGCTCCAGTGCTGTCTCAGAGGAAGTCGCCACTGTCAGCCTGATTGAGCTGCTCCCAGGAAGGTGGATGGAAGTAGCAGAAATATTTATAAATCTGTGCCTTTTCAAGGTTAGCACTTAAGACTGGAAGATAGAATTGAGTGCTGATTCTGGAAGCATCAGGAACAGTCTTGATTACTTTTCAATCTTATTCGAAAACCCAGATTTTCCTCAGGAGAATTGTCATATGTGACACTTTTTTTTTTTTTTTTGGCAGTACTAGGGATTAAACTCAGGGCATTTGCACTGAGCTACATTCCTTACCTCCTTTAAAAATGGTTCTTCTGAGATAGGGTCCTGCAAAATCACTAAGATGCTCAGGATATGCTCAAACATGCAACTCTCCTGCCTCAGGCTCCCAGAGTGCCAGGATTGTAGACATACACAACCGTGGCAATTTCAGGAGAGCCAGGCCTTGAGCCAGCACCTCCCTGAAAGGGGGATTCTGCCAGGTGGATTCTCAGCTTCAGTTAGTCGCTCGAGCCACAGTGCTGGGATGTGGGGTTTGACAGTGTTGTATTACAGAGGATGAGCGAAATCAGCAAAATGAAGTCACTTGCCTGAGTTTAGATAGCAGGCAGTGTGAAGTTGTCTTTTATCCAGGTTTACCTAACTTCAGAGCTCTTAAAACCACTATGGTCTACTGCTTCTTAAAACCATCTCTGGGTCTTCAGCATAGCAGATTCCTTTGTAAAAACTTTTCCATGGCACAGGCCTATTGAAGCTAGCAGGTTATGTCCCTACTCTTCTTTTAACTTCACATTTTTAGTTGTTGAAAACACTCTTGTTTCCAGTAAGATTGCAGCATTTTTCCACATATAGCAATTTTGGAAAGAATGAAATAAGAAGGAATTAATAAAAGCATATTCTGTAAATCCTACTCCAAGATGTTGAGGTTAATGGAAACCACAAAACCCTTCTTGATGAGTTGAGATGAATAAAATCACTTATGAACAGGGCACGAGGTTTGGGTGGTAAGCCTGATGGATTCCCAAAAGTGGAGTTTAATGAAATTAAATAAAATTACAGAGAAGGCATGTGCAGCACTCTTGAGATCCACACAGCATGGGATTTCATGAAACCAGCCACACTTGGGGAGTTTTAACTTGCATCTTTATGGGAGCGCCTTCCTTTACGTGCAGGATTCAGCGTGTCCGTCATGCAAGGGACTTTTCTTAAGTGTAACTTTCATGACCGTCTCTAAAGCCCAGTGGTTACCTCTCAGCTCATCAACCAGCAGGCTGAGTTTCCAGTGTACTACACGTGAAATAAACCTCAAATAAGGCCTGGAGGGCCAGTTTTACATTTTGGGTAGCAATTTCCTGCAGCCCGTTCAAGAAGAAAAAAATAAAAAGCAGGTGAACCAAGGTCATGTTTGAAAGACAAAAGGGAACAGAAGATTACCTCAGGCCTCTGAGAGGTGGGGCCTACTCTCTGAGGGAGGATTGCACTGGGACTTTTTTGTTGTTGTTCTAGGGATAGAACCCAGGGTCTCACGCATGTAGACAAGTGCTTTACTACTGAGCTCTGTGCTAGCCCTGTATCGTAACTCTTTACTTGTTGCAATACCACTGGCCAGAAATAGTGGTAGTGACTGAAGGTATTTTGAGAGAAGCCAGGCAGAAAACTACATTTATATTCTGGCTGTCGGCTTTGTAGCTGAGCTACCTTAAAGAAGTAACATTGCCTCTACTTTCTTATCTGTAAAATGGGAGTAATAATAGTATATTCACATAAGGTAATGATGCAAATTAAATAAGAGCATGCATATTAAGTGCTTCACATAGTTCCTGGAACAGAGTAAAGCCATACACAACGGGAGCTTTGCATTGTGTGACTATGTCACTGTAGCATCTGCTGTTTTTGGGGGGTGGCAGTGATCCCAGGCCAGATCACTCAGGTAGCGCCATCTCTCTGCATTCTCCACAGGGCAGCAGCAGCTCAGACTCTCTGGAGGGCCAGAGCTGCGACTATGCCAGCAAGAGCTATGATGCCGTTGTCTTCGATGTCTTGAAAGTGACTCCCGAGGAGTTTGCCGTAAGTGACACAGAACTGGCAGGGGTGCTAGCACGAACACAGGGTGCTAGAGAGAGCCACTGCTTTGTGCTTTCTGCCCAGGTTGCAAGCAATCTGTGTACTCAACAAGAGCAAGTGCTGAGAGAGGGTGGCACAGCCCTTATGAAGTTTCATGTGGTATTCACAAGGGTGCCCTCGGTCTCAGCATCACCTAGAAGGCATACACAGTACGTGACTAGCTAGCAAGAGGAGCAGGCTACAGCACAGTTATGGAGAATAATGCCATTTTTAAAAAGTGCATACGGCATGCACACATATATATTTAGATAAGGTCTAGATTTGATGTGTACATATTTACAGATAATCTAGATATATGAGCCAGGCATATTAGTTACTATAGTTTTTCATTGTAGATTCCAGGTATTTGTAATTTGATTGTTCTTTTTATTTTTACTTTCTGTGATTTTATAATTGCCATTTTCTATAATGATAGAAATATTATTTGAGCAGTTTTTTAAAATTATAAATCTAAAAAACTGTTTTTTCTCCAGCCAGTGTTGCCGCTGCACTGACCAACAGACCAACTCTACCTCTACTGACAGGTAGAGCAGAGTTGGCTTCTCATTTTGTTGTGACTCTTTCTTCCTTTTGGGCCTTACAGGTAGTGGGCTATATGGGCTTTGGGATAATCAGGATCCCAAGCACTGCCCACGGGCTGTGTCTCTCTCCAGAGCCATAGAGGTACTTCAGACCCACTTCCTCCTGCTCCTCTTTGTGTAGAGAGTTCATACCCTGGAGGGTGCCAGGGGCCCTCCCATTGCCCTACCGTCCCTGGTTCCTGCATTTACTCTGTGCCAGGCCCAAAATAATGACAATCTGTCTTCCAAATGCTAACTGAAATACTGTAACTCCATTTTGTAGAGGGCCACTTCAGCTGTCCAGTGGGCCCTCCCAGATGCAGAGGCTGTGTGCCAGACCGCACATCACTGGATCATCCAGTTCTGGGGCTTGACAGTGCTTGCTGAGAGCAGCAGAGCACCTGATAAAGATGGACAGGGGTGGAGTACACGTAGCTTTTCCCAGAACTCTCATCTCTTGATTTTTGCTGTTTACCTTTGAGCTACATATGAACTGTAGCTTAGCAAGGGATATTGGTGCCTTTAGTAGTGCTGCAACCTACAAGTTATCCCTGCCCTGAAATAACCCCTAAAAAGTTCATTTGTTTACCAAGCTATACTTGTCTTCATTGTTTTGTGGACTCTTAGTGACCTCTCAATTCAGAGGCAGATGTTTCTTTTATATTTCTCCAGGAAGTTGTGGAACAACTGTGTCAAAGGGGTCCCTTTAAAACATGCTTAAAACTCTTCAATGACTCTTCCCTCCTTCTAAATGAGACCCATATCCCTCCCTCCTCAGGCTCCCAGTGCTCCTGGGGTCTGGCCATGCCTCCCCTGCTGCCCTCACCCTGGCCCCACCACTGTGTATGGGCTGCTGCTGCTTGGTAGCCTGGGCAGCAGCCTTCTGCCTTGCTCTTTGTTGGTCTTTGTCAGGGAGGGCTTCCCCTGGGCTGGTGGAGAGTTTCTCCAGCCCTCTCTTCCTTACCCTGTTTTTTCTTTTCACCTCTTATTACTACTTAGAATTATATCATAACACTGATTTTAACATTGCATATCTCCTCTAGCAGAAAAAAAACTCCCCAAGGACAGGAGCTGTGTTGTTCATTGCTTTTTCTCCAGGACCCAAAATACACCTGGACCATAGTAGGTGCTCAGTGAATATGTATGGATTGAATGAGTTTAATCCTCACAACAACCAAGTGAGGCATGGTGTCAGTTCTTGATTTTCTGATGGCAAATCCAAAGATCCCAGAGGGTACTTTTCCTAGTTGGATGTTGGTAGAGGCAGGTCTGAAACTATGACCTCTTAATTACCCACCCAGTTCTGGGAGGTCATAATAAGCTCCCCTGTTTATGTACTTACTATGTTTAGCTCTTGAGCTAAATATTTTATATGCTTTATTTAAGTTCTTTTTAACAATAGCCTTATAAGTCAGGTATAATTATTATTCCTAATTTACTGATAAATAAATCAGTTCCTAGAGAAGAAAGTCACCTCCTCACAGACAGCAAGTGGTATAACTGGGATTTGAAACTGGGACTGACACCCTAGACCAGCCCTACCCAATGGGAATTTAATCCAAACTATATATGCTGTTCCAAATTTTCTAGTAGCCATGTTAAAAAAAAAGACATGAAGTTACTTTAAATAAAGGAACACTTACTTTGTATAAAAATGGTCAAATTATTGCTATCAAATATCTTTCGAAGTTATTATAAGAAAAAGAGAAGCGAATCTCTACAGACAATGAAAGTATGCCAGAAAAGTGTGCCAATAAGCAGATAAAAATCTGTAACTATTTCTAAATGACCTGAGCAATGTTAAGATTATACCAGAAGAATAAGTAACATAAGTTAGAAATAGAAGAATCTCAGAAATGAGGTGACTAAACTTAGGTAAGAATTGAGAATAAGAAAAAAAGTTTAGAAATGAAGATTGAAATATAAGGAACACAAGAAGAAGTACATATAGCAAGAAATGGCTTAAGAAAGGAAACTTTCATATCAAAATAAATGAAGAAAGAGATCAAAAGACTGAGAGAAAGTGACATGTTGGGCAAAGAAGATCCAACATACCGATACCAGGAATTTCTGAAAGGAGGAAATAAAAGGCAAGGGAGCTGAGCCCACACCAAATCTGTAATTTAAGATCTTGTTCATGAAATAAAAGACCCAAGAGTACACATTAAAAGAGCTCACCATAAAGCTGAGACCATTAACCCCCAATGTCTAATACTACAGACATATCCTTGGTAAGACACTAGATTTTAAAGGAGAAAGAAACTCTTTGTGTATCTTGGCAAAAAAACAGCAGATGACTTAAAAGGGAAAGGAAATTAGTTTATCACCAAACTTTTTTGAAAGAAATACTTTCTAAAATATTTGTATTAGTGCCTATTCATTTTATAAAAGTGGGTTTTAAGATGATATTTTCATGCATATATATATTTTGATCATATCTACCCTCTCTTTTGACTTCCTTTCTACCCCACATCTCTTGTCCCCTTGTGTAATGTATTAGGGAAATGTGTTTTACTTAGAGTCTGGCTTATTTTGCTTAACATGATGATCTCCTGTTCCATCCATTTTCTTACAAATGACATAATTTCATTTTTCTTTATAGCCAAGTAATACTCCATTGTGTATTTATACCATATTTTCTTTATCCATTCATCTGTTGGTGGGCATATAGGCTAGTTCCATATCTTGGCTATTGTGAATTGTGCCTCAATAAGTATGGGTACGCAGGTATTCCTATAGTGTGCTGCCTTTAATTACTTTGGGTATATTTCAAGGAGTAGTATAGCTGGGTCATATGGTAATTCTTAGTTTTTTGAGGAAGCTCCATACTGATTTCTATAGTGGATCTACTAATTTTTATTCCCAGCAATAGTGTAGAAGTGTTCATTTTTCTCCCACATTTATTATTTTCTTTCGTAGTTTGATGATAATCATTCTGAGATCAGATATAATCTCAGTGTATTTTTGATTTGCATTTTCTTAAGGACTAAAGATGTTGAACATTTTTTCGTATACTTATTAGCTATTTATAGTATTTCTTTTGAGAAGTGTCTATTCAGTTTGTTTGTCTACTTATTGAGTGGGCTATTTGAAATTTTGGTTAAGGTCGGTTTTTTTAGGTCTTCTTAAATTTCTGCTGGAAGAGTAGCTGGCAAAGATTTTTCTCCTGTCCTATGGCTGTCTCTTCACTTTTGCTGTACAGAAACTTTTTAATTTGTTATAATATTATGTGTTGATTTTTCTATTATTTCCTGTGCTATTAGAGTCCTATTCAGGAAGTCTTTGTCTGTGCCTATGACTTGAGTGTTTCTCCTATGTTTTCTTCTAGCAATTTCAAAGTTTCATGTCCTATACCTACATCTTTGATCTATTTTGAATTGATTTTTGTACCTGGTGAGAGGTAGAGATCTATTTTCAGTCTTCTATGTATGGATGTTCAGTTTCCCAATACTATTTGTTAAAGAGACTTTCTCTGACATGTTTTGGTCCATTAGTCAAGAATTGGATTGCTATAGTTACATGAGTTTGTAGGAAGCACTTTCTTTTTGTCAAAGGAAAATGGAATAACATAAGGTAAGGAAAGAGAAAAATGTAATACAAATTTTATATCCAGCAAAACTGACTTTAGAGTATCAAGGACATAGATAATCCTGTTAAGAACCTGCACGGCCTCAGAGAATACCATCTTCTGAACCTTTCCCAAGGGATCCAGTAAATAAGTTGCACGAGAGTGACTGGGAACATATGAGAGGGACTTGTGGAGAACAGTGAGCACACAGATACTTGTAAAACTAAGTGGGGAATACGATGTGGAGGGTATAGTTTGTAATGGCTGTGCCCAGAGAGTAGACAAGAATGTGATTCAAAGTATATACTATTTAAAAATGGGGGAGAACATATGCAAAACTGTTATAATTATTTACCATAATTCTATTGGTGATGCTATTAGTATTGTTCTTCTGAGGCTGTTGTATGTATAATGTAGGGTAAGGTACATGAATACTTATGGTATACTATAATCTTAGTATACTGCTAATACTTAAGACCAGGATTTTTAATACAGAAGAAAGGAGATATAGTGTGTATGTGTGTGTGTGTGTGTGTGTGTGTGTGTGTATGAAAAATTAAGTCTTTTAAAGAAGTGTTTTGAACTTGAATTAGGAATATGAAATATGAATTCCAGATTGTAGGCTTGAAATACCATTTTCTCTAAAAGAACCCAGGGATTCCTGGAAAACTAGTCAACTCCAAGTGTGGGACTGCAGATGTTCAAGATGAGCCTGGTACATCTTCCAGTCCCAGGGAGAAAGCTTCCAGGGACAGTGAGGTTGATAAAACTAGTCAACTCCAAGTGTGGGACTGCAGATGTTCAAGATGAGCCTGGTACATCTTCCAGTCCCAGGGAGAAAGCTTCCAGGGACAGTGAGGTTGATGCCAGAAAGACTCAGGAGTCATCAAAAAGATGCTCTCACTGCCCAATGTTGAGATGACTTCACCTTCCGAAGGATAATAATTTTAGTTGACTGAAACCTTCTGGATGAAGACAGACCAGTTTATTGTCTTAAAAACTGGTAGCTCTGAGGAAATAAACATTTGTTCTTCCTTTCACTTTGAACTATACTGGATAACCAAGTAGTAGATGAGAGATAGTGTCTCTTTATTAAATTAGTTTAATAAATGGAAAATAAGTGACAGAACTGGAATGTCATTGCTTCCTAAGCCCAGCAAACGTATAGATCCAGCGCTGAGCACCCACACCACCAGAAGGAGAGGCAGGCTGTGCCTGCTGACAGATAAGGCGCTGCCACCCCCAGGTCGCAGAGGGGCAGGACCTGTGTCCAGTAGAGCCTGTGGGTCCAGCTGCTGACCTGCAGGAAACACCAAGGATGGAGGCATAAAACCACGTATTAGTCAATGTAGTGTTCTATAAATGTACATTATTTTATAAGATGGTTAAAATCACTTCGCAGTCCTCATTTTTTTTTTTTGACCAGGAGTGCTCTACAGCTTACTTTAGTCCTTTTCCCCAGTGTTGCAAGTGAGCAGAAAGTAATACTGGACTTGTCTTTGTTACTAATAGATTGTGGACATCCTTTTCGGTCAGTATTCATGATTTTTAATAGCTGCATAATATTTCAGCATGTGTTGAGCTATACTTTTTCAGCAAATCCCTTTAATGGCATTTTCCATGTTTTTGCTACTGCAACTAATAGTATGGTAGGCATCTATATATCTATCCATGTCTGTATCCTCTCAGCTAGGTTTGTACACTGGTTTTTTTTTTTTTTTTAGGTTTGTACATAAAGTGTCCCTATATGTATTTGTAAGGATTGTTATATAAATAATATGCTCATTTCTGTAGAAGGTAATGTCTAAATGTACTGCAGGATGAGAAAAAATTGCCATAAACACAAGCACTGGATAATTAGCAATTTTGATTGTGAACTGTGTATTAGAAAATAGTATTGTGATCAGTTATAAACTTCCTAAATGTAATGACATTGTTGTAAGTTTAATGTCAAGTGAAATGATGATGTTATTGCTGGGAAATGCACATTGAAATAGGGACAAAGAATCGTAAATATTTGTATTTTATTGTCAAATGGTTCAGAAAAATGAGTATATGTATATAAGTATGTAGAAATAAAACAAATGGGGAGAAATGTTATTTACTGAGGCTAGATGAAAGGTTGTGAGAGTTCATCTTACTATTTTTGCAATGTTTTATAGGTTTAATATTTTTAACAAATTGTTAGAACCTAGTTACTGCTAGACAACTTTCCAAAAAGAACAGAGACATTCATAAGCCCATCAGCTGTGATGTACTGCTGGATGACCTATGATATCTTCCTGTGTAACCTGCATTTGAGTTCTTCTGTGATTCTAGGCTTGTCAGATGTGTACTTTCTGTAGCTCTGGGAGTATATGTATCTAAGGAATGTATCTTCAGAGCTGAATACATTTTGTTATTTGAGCAATCCTGGTTGTGAATTGGTGGAGTGATCTAAATGTGTATTTTAAAGTATCTTCTATTATAAAATATACTGCTGATATGTGAAGAGTTTTTAAAATTTATTTGGGGTTTTGGGAGACCCTTATACTATAGGAAGAGAGGATTTAGTCCACCACTGTTAGAAGGGAGGAATATTACATTCTATATATGCAAAAAACAATTTTCTCTTTGGCTAATGAACTAGTTCTCATTTATCCACAGAATACCACTTTCTTCCTTAGGGCCATATTGTGAAGTGCTCCTGTAGATCTGTCTGAGTGTTCCTCTCTACAGAAGTACAGTATTTTGTAATGTGTGGAGAGTAGCCATTTCCCTTAAAGCCTGGGCTCTTAGAGGTCCTGGTCAAGAAGAGACTAGGGTTAAGGGAGGTATTTACAGGTGACCAGCTTGCCTAGACATCCTGTATTAAAGTTTAATTTTCCCAAGTAGAGATAAGCCATGAAGGGATTTGCTAATGAGAGTTCCTTTAGCCCCACTGTTGGGTAGACTTGCTGTTTGGAAACTAGTGTGGGAGCCTCTGTGTCTCGTGTTTCTGTGGAGGTGGTAACGTCTCCCCTGGGGATGCCCTTGTCTCCTGGAAGGAAGCTGAGGCTTCTCTCCTGAGTGTTTGTGCATGGGGGGTACAGGGCCCAGTGGTCCCAAGAGCTGGCCTTGCCCCTCAAGTTCCTGCCCCTTGGAGTGCTTGCGCCTCTGGGGAAGGGATGCTGTCAGCAACCTTTTAACCTAAGTTTGGCCTTGTAGTAAAATGGCATGAAGCTTGTAATCTGGTGATTTTTTTTTTTTAACCTAAGTATTTTCTGTTGTTATAATCTGTCCCTGGGTAGTGCATCCTTTTATGGTCAGAGTGGAGAGGATAAAAAGGGCAGAGTCTCACGAAAATCGTCACTGCACATGTCTGGGCCCAGCCAGTCTGTTGGCATTCTGGTGACCTCTGCCGTTGTATGTTTTGAGTAGAATGCGTGCATTTTCTGATTTACCATCTGAGAATTGATCTGGATATTTGAAACTTGGACTATCCAAAAAACATGAAATGTAAAGTCATCATTTTAGTAAATCATTTGGAAATTCAGTAGCAAACCCTAAAACTGATGGCAGGATGGAAGGGAAGTTTTCTCATTTTCATATTAGCAGACCTTTGGTTCTTTTCCTAAGTGACATTGCAAACATCCTCCCGGATCTCCCGGGTAGGGAGTTAACTTGAACTGCAGGAGAGATTTCCAAGGCCCTCCGAGCTTTCAGCTCAGATCTCCTGTGTTTGCAAGGTCTGTCTCTTCCCCAGTATGGCATGATTAATCCAAATATAAGGAGCACTTTGCTAACAGTCTCCATGGGTCTGGCAGGAGAAATGCTAGTCTGTGTGCACTGCCCAGGACATAGCTCTGGACCCTGTAGCCTGAGTCAGACCCTGTACCCTGAGCCTCTAGGCCTTTAGGTTTATCGATCACTTGAGGCCAAGAGCATGTGGACCAGACCTAGGATGTGATAATGTCAGGTGCCCCCTTATATTGGAGGGACCTAGAGGTAGAAGAGCTCAGATTCCCTTCAAGGGCTCCCTCATTTCCGGTGGCTGTCACGCTTCTGTTAGTGGCAGCGTTTCACCCCTGTGCCCATGAGAAGCAGTGGCCCTTGGAAAGGGGAAGCTCTCTCCTGAAGCCATCCACCTCCCACCTTAGGTTCTGGGGTAGTTTGCCTGGGCCTGTATTCTGTGATTCTTAGCAGCCCAGGAACCTTGGGTCATCTTTGAATTGTGCCAAAAGCTGACCACAGTTGTGCACCTAAGCCCAGGATTGTAGTTGCAGGTGACATACTATATGTGTTGACATTTTCCTCCAATTTTTTTTCCTCCTGTGTATTTTTGACATGAGGCTTTCTGCTGACTAAATATAATAGTCCCCTTTCAACTTTATCTAGAACAATTTTGGTGCCTGATTGGTCAACCAAATCAATGGTCCCTTATCCTAGCGTCTGTACTGGTCAGGAACCCTAAATTCACATGCTCTTTGATATATATATAACTTATTTTCCTATAAGAGGGATTAGTTACCATTTTCTAGATATGTTCTTTGAGATTGGGAGAAGTTAAATGACATGTCAGAGAATGTTGCTGTTAAGTGATAACCAGAGATAGTATTTATTACTCTAAATTTAAATATAAGATTAAACATTCATTTTAAGGTTACAGAGTCTCAATGTGTTTCATGGTGTCAGATTATCCCAGGTGCCTTGTGTTCAGTGGACACAGTCTTATTACATTAATAGGCATCTGAAAGCTCTTACCCCTCATTTTCCTGGCCTGTTGCAGAGGTATCTGTAACTGACATCGGGTATCGCATGTGACATGGGGAGGTAGGTGGGTTGTGATTTGACTTCCTGTGAAGTTGGTCCATGCATTGGCCAGAAGTACTGTCAGCAGTGATACCTTCTCTTACTGTCCCTAGGGGGCCTCCTAGCTTTGGATCCAGCTTTTTAACCTGATGTGTGTTTCTGTGTTATTGACATTAGTGTACTTAAGTTGACTATGGTAAAGAATAAATTCTTTCATTTCCAATCTGTGGAGGATGGATCCTTAAACAAATACAATAGAAATGTTGTGGCTATATCAAATTGCTATAAGGGTTTCCCAGTGCCTGTTCTCAGCTTCTGTACTGATCTCATTGTGGGCTGTTAGAGTAAACAGTTTGTGGCCCCAGATTGGTCTCTGGATGCATCTTAAATAGCACTCTACTGTATAATTTAGGAGAGGCATAGACTTCAGAAGGAAAATATAATTTCCATAAGCCACAATTTTAAAGTAATTTTAAGTTTAGAGTAATAGATAGTGTCTCTGGTTAGCATTCTAATTTTTAATATTGTATCTACAACTTTTTAAAACTACAAAAGTAATTCATGCTGTAAACAAAAATCCAAATAGTATAAAAATTGCCAAACTAAAAATGTTCCCCTTACTCCTGGCCCCACCCTCCAAATAACTATTATCAATTCTTAAGTTGAAATTGCATCTACATTCAAGAAAGAAGGGTGTGGATCAAGATTTATGAAGAGAAAAAAGGGTGGGAAAGATATCAGAAATTCACTCCTATCTCTCACCAGTTGTAAAGCTCAACTCAGAATAGATTAAAGACAAATGTAAGACCTGAAACTATGAAACCACTAGAAGAAAACACAGGGGAAATGCTTCAGGACATTGGAATGGTAGTAAGGATTTTTTTGGGCAGGACCCTGAAAACAAAAATAGACAAAGGGGATTATATCAACTAAAAGTTTCTGCACAGCAAAGGAAACAGTCATCCCAGTGAGGAGACGATCTACAGAATGGGAGAAAATATTTGCAAATTTCACACCTAACAAGGGGGTTAATATACAGAACATGTAAGGAACTCAAAAAACAAACAAACAACCTCAATAGCAAAAAATTAAAAAATTAATAAAATGGGCAATAGACCTAAATAGACATTTTTCAAAAGAAGACATACAAATGGCCAACAGGCACGTCAAAAAATGTGCAGTATCACTAATCATCAGGGAAGTGCAAATCAAAACTACAGTGAGATATTACCCTACTTCAGCAAGAATGGCTGATACCAAAAAACTGAGGTCAACAGGTGCTGATGAGGTTGTGAACAATGGGGATGCTTGCATGCTATAAAGTAGTACAGCTATCATATAAAACAGTATGGAAGTTCCTCAAAAAATTAAAAATGGGACTCTGATATGATCAAGCAAGTCTACTACCATGTATATATACAAAGGAAATGAACTCTGCATTTTCATGCTCATTGTAGCACTGTTCACAATAGCCAAGAAATGCAAAGAACTTAACTGTTCATAAATTCATGATGGGTAAAGGAGATGTAAGGCATACCCACAGTGGAGTAAGAGTTGTCCATAAAAAAGAAGGAAGTCATGTCATATGCAACAACATGGATGGAACTGAAGGTCATTACAATAAGAGAAATAAGCCAGGCATAGAAAGACAAATACCACCTGACCTCATTCATGTGGGATACAAACCATGGATCTTGCAAAAGCTGAGAGTAGAATGGTGGTTACCAGAGGCTGAGGAGAGTTGTAGGAGGTATAGAGGGATGGGGAAAGATTGATCAGTGGATATTATGTGTACATTAGATAGGATAAAGGATAAAGAGGGTACGGTTGCACAGTAGGTGATAATAATAGCAATTATGTGCTGTATATCTGAAAAAAAAAAAAGAAAGGATTTTGAATGCTTTTGAATGTTCAAAATGTAGAGAATGTTTTGAATATAAAGAAATAATAAATGTTTGAGAAGATAGGTATATTTCAGGTTAAAAACTTATCTTCTCAAACATTAAAATACCTTAAGTACTACACAATGTATACATGTATGGAGCCATTACATGGTAATCCATAAACATGTAAACGTTTTAATGTTTTTATGCATTAGTTAAAATTAATTTAAGTTTCACAAGAAGTATATCCAGTTTTTTATTCTATCTTCTTTTAAATTTCACAGGGGAAAGTACAACTTTTATGAATGTGTATTATTCTCTGTAGATCTGCAGTAACGTGACAGCTCTCTCTGACATCCAGGATTTTCTAACTTCATCTCTTTTTGTTGCAGAGCCAGATCACACTAATGGATATCCCTGTGTTTAAAGCCATCCAGCCGGAGGTCTGTACTTTGTCCTTTTTACCCTTGTACTGGAGCTGTGGCTGGGAAGAGAGGGTCTATCCAGCCATTGTTAGAGTGACTCAGCTTCTTGGTTTCTCTCTTGAAGTCTGTATAGATGCATGTTATTGATTTATTCCATTGACATTGGTGCCCATTTTTCAAGCCAGGTGTTTGAATGCTATGTATCCGGCCCATTCTAGAAGAGCAGAGCGGTTGCTTCCTATAGGGCTGCACACCTGAAAGTCAGCTTGGAAGCTCTCCTTCTTGGCCCGGGCTGCCCTGGGTGAAGGTGCTCACTGTCAAGGATGTGTGGGGGCAAGTTTTCTAGAGAGCTTTTTTTTGCTGATCTTAGATTCTGATGATTTTCTTGTTTGTTTTTCAAATCAGTTGCCACAGCAAATTGTGTACATATTTCATTAAAGGCACATGTACATTTTTAGAAACAATAAAGGGAAAAGTCTTTTTTCTTTTTCTTTTTCTTTTTCTTTTTCTTTTTCTTTTTCTTTTTCTTTTTCTTTTTCTTTTTTTCTTTCTTTTTCTTTTTCTTTTTCTTTCTTTTTCTTTTTCTTTTGGAGACAGGGTTTCATTATGCAGTTAAGGCTGGCCTTGAACTTGCAGTGATACTCCTGTCCCAGCCTCCTGAATGCTCAGATTACAGGCATATGCATGCCACCTTACCTGGCCTGAAAAAAAGTCTTTGAAAACAAACATTTCTGAAAAGCAGAAATTCCTGGAAATGTCTGGCCTTTGGTGTGAGGCTTTAGCTTATTCAGGGTTTCTTGTTAGCAAGTGACAGAAATCCATTTTAAAGAAGCTGAAGAGGCAGAAAAGACGCTTATTCTAAGGCTATATGGGCATTTCACAGCATCAGCTGTGAACACAGAGCTCGGGCAGCCCGGGAGCCCCCAACACGTAGGCTCCACTCCTCTTGTCCTCTTTCCTGTCTGCATACGTGATCCCACTTGACCTGCCCAAAGGGCCACATTTATATTTTCTCCATTTAAGCTCATGTCCCATACTCAGACCAGCAACATTCTGTCCAGCCCACTGTAGTGGAATGTCTAGTCATGGTCCAATCACCTGAGGTCAAGAGGACACGATCAAGATGAGCAAACATGGCTAAGGGGCCCAAGTTTAGGAGAGAGGTACAGATTTCAGAAAACTAGGGCATGAGTGGGGAGGTAGGTCAAAAATTATCTGCTTCAACCATGGGGTGACTCTCCAAACACTTGACTTTACAGCACAGTGACAGTCTTGAGAGAGACAACATATCCTAGTATAGACAGCCAGTCACAGTATCTAGGCCTTCTGAGAGTTGGCGTTCATGTTCTAGGAACTAGCAAGGACCTAGTGCCACACTAGCTGTACTTAGTGTATATGTGAAGACCTGGCAATGATTTATCATATTACATGTGCTGTGTTCATTGGGTTTGAGGAACATAGCTATGTGTACTGTAGTTTTTTGTTTTTAATTTGCTGACTTCATCTTTTTCTGTTTTTTTCTAATGTGGGACAGCTCATCCTTTTTAATGAACAGCAACAACTTACTAGCTCTTGGAACCTTTGGGTGGAGTAGTTGTGTGATGCTGTTTTAGTTCTCCGCTGGAGCTCTTTCTTATCGTGTTCTCTGCCTAGCTTTGATCTGGAGCAGTTTAGATATTCGAGGCTTTGTTCCTGATCCTGAATGTCAAAGACAGCAGTGAGGTTGGTGTCTCTGCCCGGGTCAACTGTGGGAAGGAAGCAGGTGGGGGTCTCTTCCTGTGCAAAGCCATGACCAGGGCCAGACCAAGACACCTCTCTAGGCAATGCAGCGTGGAGGGTACTCATGAAGCATCCTTGTTTCAAGTTATGACAGGACATTACGTGGAGGTGTTTTCCTTCAAGCTTTTAGCTTGGAAGAGTGATTCTCATTTGTGGCTGCTTCTCAAAATTGCCCAGGCAGCCTTTGAAAGATAGGGTGCCCAGACCCACCCTAGACCATGGAATCTGTATCTGTGGGTTGGAATCTCGAACCCAGTCAGCCTATTTCGTGAAAATTTGCCAGGTGACTCACACAGAGATTCAGAACTGAATGTTTTGAGGTATCTGGAGAAAGCCCAGAATTGAACTCCTTGGATCTATAATGTATCAGCTAAAGATAGAAGAGTTTGTTCCTCATTGTCAAGACTATGTGCAAAGAAGGACCCCCGAGCTGCCCCAGCTGTCTTATTCTTGTTATTATTGTTAGAAGACAGAAAATTGGAATTTTTCTTGCTGGGGGTGCCTGCCATGTTGTGCCTGGATCACCATAGTGGGAAGGTTGTGACTAGGGTTTGATGTCAGTAAAACTTGCCAGGAAGCAGAGGCCATCATCTGAGAGCATGATGGGCACCGGGAATGATGTGGCCTCAAGAGATCAGGGAACATGTGGACTTGTGCCTTTTATGCATGGTGTTAGAATCATTTGGCGTATATCTGTAAAAACAGAAACAGTCAACCAGATGGCTGCACTTTCTCCTTAGAGGTTCTGACTGCAGAGGTTAGAGTGGGCCTGGGGGTTGCGGGCAGATTTGAACAACTCACCAGTGGCCCATGGTCAAAGATGAGAACCAAGGAGGTGGATGATTATAAGACCAACAGTAATTTGCTTTGTAGACTCCCTACCTTTTTTTTTTTTTTTCAGTGCTGAGATTGAACCCAAGGCCTCACACACTATAGGCATATGCTTTACCACTGAGCAACATCCCTAACCCTGTGACATTCTAATTCTCTAAAGACTTATGTTTACCCGGTTGCCAGCTATATTAGTCATTTTCCTGTCATTGAGATAAAATACACAATACCTGCAGCTTAAAGGAGGAGAGGTCTTTTTGGCTCACTGTTTCCAGTGGGTTCAGTCCAAAGTGAGCTGGCTCCAACACAGAAACAGCATGGTGGTCGAGCCGGGCATAGTGACACTCGCTTGTAATAACAACACTCAGAGGCTGAGGCAGGAGGATTGTTGCAAGTTCGAGACCAGCCTGTGTTACAAAGCGAGCTCAAGGCCAGTCTGAACTCCATAGTGAGACCCTGTCTCAAAAAGACCAAAAAAAAAAAGCCTACAAACAACTACAAACAAAACAAAAAGACCCAGGCATAAGTGGAAGGGCCTGGTGAGGACAGCTGCTGATCCTGTGTCAGCCAGGACACAGAGAGAGAAGGAGGTACTTGGGACAAGAATACATCTTCTAGGTTACATCTCTAGAGACCCACCTCCAACCAGGCTCTGCCTCTTAACAGCACCTTCAGCTACTGAGCTGATCAATGGATGGATCCACTGATGAGTATGGGATCGCCACGATCCAGTCAGTTTCCAATGCATGAAACTTTGGGAGGAACGTTATAGACCTCAACCATGATGCTAAGATTACTGTCAGCTCAGCCACACATAGATAATAATGTTAGCCACGGCCTAGTTAGGGTGTGACCCAGGCCTGTCTGAGCCCAAAGCCTGACTAGTGTGGAGTACACACCACCTCCCTAGGTTGGTGTGAATGCAGCCGTTGTACCAGGGTTCCATTGTCTAGGATACACAGTTTGTGAGCCCTTCCTAGTCCTGAAAGATCTTAAGCCCAGTGGGGTGCTGATGCTGGCTGGGGTAGAGACATGACGATAGAGACTTCTGGAGTTTCCCTGGGAGGCGTCAGCATCTCCTCTTAGTTGGTCATTCTTCTGGCTTGCTTCAGGTCTCTGCTTCCATCATTCTCTCCCTTTGGACAACTGTCATGCTGTCTGCTTTGTTCTCATTCATGAGGGGCTGTGGGGCCACTTAGCTTGAAAAAAGAGAAGGCTCTGAGGGATGATACTTCCTGCTTTTGGAGGTATGAAAAATTTTGAGCAGGCTGTGAGGAGTGATGTTGAAATCTGGGCATTTTTTCATTGTATCGGGGATTGTCCTGGAGGAACTGTCTGGTGGTGGATTTGAATGCACAGAGGTATATCAAGGAGACTTGCATTGAAGTGGGGGAGGGGAAGAGATTGGAACATCAAGACTTCTAAAGACCCCCAACCATGGGAGTTCTTGAGTCTGGTGTTGCCAGGAAGGCATCCTACAGTGTTGGAGTAGTGGACAGACTCTTGCCTCAGTGTCCCTGGTTGGTTTGCTAGCCTTCCATATCTAAATACCCAGTGACTCATTGCCTGAGCCCAGTTTTGGAAATGGGTGAGTGCTGACGTAGAGTTTTGTTGGGCAGCCTGGGCTTTGTGCAGGCTCTAGGCCAGGCAGCTTGGGTGCAGGTTCACATTTCGGGGCAGGATCCTCACAGAGACTTTATGATGCACCTGCTATTGCTGCTTTCATCTTACACTGAGGGGATGGAAGAGAGCTCTGTAACCTGCTCACGGTTTACCATTTTAGTCCTCTATAGGTTACCCAAAATTGAGCAGCTCAAGACAATAAGCATTTATCATCCTCTAGTTTCTGTGGATATAAAATCCAAGAGTGACCTAGGTGGGGGTCCTGGCTCAGGGTCCCTCAGAAGGGTGCAATCAAGATGTCAGCTGGGGTTGGAGACCTGCTTTTATAGCGGTTCCCATACAGAGCTTGGTGAAGTAGTCCTGGCTATTGGCAGAAGACCTCAGCTCCTTGCCATGTAGGTCCTGCACAGGCCGTTTGAGTGCTCTCATGGCATGGCAGCTGACTTTCCTTAGAATAAGTGATCCAGAAAAGTAATACAAGGCCATGATGATTTTCATGACTTTCAGAACCTAGTTAGTCACACCCTGTCATCTCCACAGTAGCCTGTTTGTTTCATAAATCACCCCTGTTCAGTGAGAGAGGAGGTTACAGAAGATCTAGGCACTGGGAATCAGGGGCTGGGGCTGGAGGGATATGTTGGAGCTGTCTACCATGGGCACAAGGTTAAAGGGTCCAATTCAGGTTGTCAGTCTGATTCTAGAAGGATAGCAATTCTTGTTATTCTAATCATCAGCTATGGGAGCTTTGGTAAATCATATCTCTGAGTTTGATTTTCTTTATTCATAGAATGGAGGTGATAAGTACCTCCCTCCTAGGTTTATTTGGGAAGTTAAATGAGAAATGCATGTAAAGCATATAGCACAGAGGCTAGTAATCAGGAAGTCCTAACCACAACTCTTTCAGATGTGCAGTACATGCTGGGCACTGGCCAGGTGCTTGAAGATTTACATGTGCCACTTTGTATAATCCCCAGCTCACCCTAGGACGTGCATTTATAACTTCATTTACAAATGAGAAACAGCACAGAGTTAGTATAACTTCTTGGTGACTTGTCCCCGTGAGTGAGGCTTGACTCACTCTTAAGAGTCAGAGTCCATAGCTGTTGTTGCTGTGTCTGTTGCTTCTGCTGCTATGACTGTTCTCATCACCTACCCAAACCCCTTGTCCCAGTTGCTGGCTTACTCTCTGACAGTGAGGGAGCTGTCGGGGATAACAGCCAGCCAGCTGCAGCACATGTTGCCATCGGTTCGGCAACCACTGCGCCAGGATAAATGCCTTCTCACCTCAGCGCCTGGCCTGCCACTCACTCTCCCATCTTTCTGCCTCCTTTCCTTTCCCTCTTATCCTTTTGATTCTTATTGTTAGAAATTACACTTATGTTTATGAAGAATGGTAAAATGAATCCTTATGTACCTGTTACCCAGATGAAGCAATTATTAAGATATTGCTATATATGTTTCATTTACCTTTCTTTCTTTTTTATTTCCAGGAATCTGAAGGCACAGGGGTGACATCCTATTACCTCCCTCTTTCAAACTTTAGGTGCACCTCTTAAAAATAGCCATTCCCTAAAGTAACTCCAATAGCATCATCATACGGAACAAGTTAGCAGTAATTCCTTGGAATCAAATTGGGGGAAATTTCAATATCCACAGTTATCTCAAAAACAAAAACACCAACAGCACCGACAATTATAGTCGGCAACAGTTACAGGCTCACACATGCATTTGATTGTCATGTCTCTCAGGTTCGCCTGTATTCTCATGGAGGCCACCTTCCCCTCTGTCATACCCTTGGCGTATTGATGATCAGGTTCCTTGCACTGCCTGTTGTTCCACAGTCTGAATCCCACTCCACTTTCTTCTGGTGACTTAACTTGTTCATTTATCCTCTGTGTTTTCTTTCAACTACAAGGTAACCCAAAAGCATCATTGGATTTTGGTTCTGTCTGAGGAGAAGTCTGACACATGGTGTTAGGTGGTTTGTGTTATAGCTTATGTTAGAAGATGGCCAGCTGCCCTGTCCTCCTCTTTATCCTCACTGATCAGTGGCGCCGGCAGTGACTGTCTTATACTTTCACTGTAAAATTACCCATGTACCTTTTATCTGTTGATGGTCCTTGCCTGAATTGAACATTTTATTAGGGGCAGCAAAATGTTGATTTTTCCAATTCTGTAATTCCTTCATATTTTTAGCTAAAGTTAAGATTTTTTTTCTCTCATTAACTAGAAATATCTGTGCACAGAAAGCAGGGTACTTAATTTTTTAAATTATTAACTTTCAGAGTTAATGCCCCACTTTGGTGGTGGTAGTGTGCATGCGTGTGTGTGTGTGTGTGTGTGTGTGTGTGTGTGTGTGTTTTGTTTTTGGTGAATAATATGTCAATCATAATGAACTTGTGGATTCATATATGGTCTGTGTTTTTCAGCTGTAGTCACATTCTTTGTGATGCATAAACTGTTTTGTCTTTGACCAATGGGAGCCCTTTGGAATTGGCTCCTGAATCCATTTTAATATGATCCTGTTGGGTTTTTACCTCTTCCTTGCTTTTTAGCTCAACAGGATACCCAGTTTGTTAAGTATTTCCTGCTGCAGTCCTAGAGTCAGGCATTCTTTCAGGGAGGTGCTGGTTTCTTGTAATTGGGAATGATATTTAGAAACCACAACCTGAGTGACAGTTGCTAATGCTGAGTTGCCACTGCTTTTAAACATTTTTTCGGTGACACAGCTAGGAAGTAATAGCAATTTTTGCAGTGCTGGAGCTTGAACTCAGGGCTTTGATCAGACTAGCAGGTGCTATACCATTGAACTACATCCCTGTCCCTTCACTGTTTTTTAAAAGAAAAAAGTCATGACTTAATAGGGTAGATACATTGTGTCTCCATGAATTTTCATTGCCCCCTCATCCTTGCCATACCTTCACAGGAAGTGGTACATATTTCCCACCCGATTGACTTTGGGCATGGCTCTGTGGCTTGGTTTTGCCAGTGGAACAAAAGTGATTGTATGCAGATGCTGAGCCGAGGTGGTTAAGAGGCAAAGCAGGGTTCCTCTAGGTTTCTTAAAATTTCCACCCTCCGCGATGTACTAGTAGTTACTGCTTACTTTGCCTGAGTCTTCATGTGAAGGCATTACAGATGACCTGAACTGAACCAAAGCCTGGATTCCACAGTAACACAGCCAAGCCAAGTGAGCCCCTCAGAGACCAGCCAATTGCATCACTCTGCTGACCTGGGAACATGCAATAATGTTATTGTTCTAAGCATCTGAGGCTGAGGGCCTGTTATACTGTATTATCTCATAGAAAACTGAACAATATTGATCTTTCCAATTCTGATTTAACCTTATAGAGTTCTTAATTTTCTTTATTTATATATATAAATATATATATACACATATATATGTTTTACAGTGAAAAATTTGAATCCTAACAATATTAAATACTTTTTTGTATTATAGTTTAAAAAAATAATAATACTAAGATTACTACTAACCAGTACACTACTGATTAAATTTTAATATTTAGTGTAGTTCCCTTAGTGGTTCATTCTTTCTCCTCTTTCTCTTACCACTCCCACCTCCAGGTGGGCCTCCTCCTTTGGCTTCCTCGCAAAGGCCTTTGGTACAAAAGGAAGGTTGTACATCTTGGTTCTGGAAGTCTGTGTTCTTACTGGTCCTGCTACGTAATCCCAGTGCCTGGAACAAAGTAGATACTCAATAAATATTGATTGAATGAGTGGAGAAGAGATCAGTGACTGAACAAGAGCCGAAGTGCCCCTGCTCATTCTCAGGAATGACACTGTTCAGCCTTCTGAGACTGGTTCGGCCCATTGCCAAGGGTGTACCAGCTGGGGAAGCATCGTTACCAGAATTTCTATTTTGTGGTATAGCCATTTCCGCTGAAGCGAGGTTTTTCCTGGTGAGCTCAGCTTTTTGAAGATTCAGATTTTCAAGTGGCGGTGATCACTGGGGTTAGAACTATGGCTTTTTATGACTGCTACTTATTTCTGTGAGCATCATCCCAGTGCTCAGAGGAAGCTAGGTGGATAATAAGTTACAGATTGACAAGGTACAATGAAAATGGAAGTTACAAATATGGAGCCATCACTGCCCTGTACTCTAGTGACTCTAATGAGGGACCAGTTTTTTCAAGAGTTGGTGAGTTAATGCAGGTCTAACTTTGCAGCACAGTAGCTCAGAGCTACTGTTTACCTTATAGATTGTGGGCTAGGTCCCACTGTTCACCTCCAAGATGGATTAGGTTGTAGGGCCTGGAGTGACCCCCGGCTGCCAGGACCCAAGGTGAGCTGCACTGTGATGGTGCTCTGTCTAGGAAGTCCTGGTAGCAGCAACCTTCTAAGAAGTATACTTTTAGGGTGGTATTTTGTCTCTACTAGTGTTTCCTGCCAGATTGGTCTTTCACTGTGCCCAGTTCTCAGCCTATGGAATTCAAGGCCTAATAGTCGGAAGCCAGTCTAAATGTCAAGCTGTTTCTGTCATTAGTTTTACCATGGGGCAGTAGTTCTTAGACTGGGGCTGCAGTGGGGTTGCAGTTCTTATACTGTGCTGGATACAGACATAGTCTGTGCTTTACTTAGCCCAGGGTTCAGTCAAAACTGACCTGTTGCTTACTAACTCTTCACAGTATACTGAAGAATGAGGGCTCTGATCTAATGGCACTGAGTTTTACCCATCCCAGCTTGTAGACCTTGGACAAGTTACTTTTGTTTTGCTTCAGTTTTCTACAGCATAAAGTGGGAGGAAATCATGGTTTTTACATTAGAACAGTCAGTCAAGAACTTAATTCAGTGCATTGTGAAATACAGTTTTCTAACAACTTGTGGCTACTGCTCTTCACCTACTCAAACTATGGATGTGAGGTTACTGTGAACCAAAACACTCAGTGGAGTCTGTGTAGGAGCTAGTGCCCTAGAAAAGGCCATACTGATATAGCAGAGTGGCTCTGAGCACTGCACTTGGAGTCCTTTAGACCAGAGTCATACCTCGGTCTCCTGAATGGCTGGCAAGCTGAGGTCTAGGACAGACTTGTATCACATTTCCCAGAGGGACTCACTCTGCCTTGGAGTTGGGACATTGCCATTGGGCCTTGAAGGTTAAGAGGGATCATAGCTTATTGGTGATTTGGGGAATGGGATGGGAATTGGCAAGAGAATTTCAGGCAGGATGAATAACTCATTGAAAAAACAGGTGAGGTGTTTAGCAAAATTTAACACTTGTTTTGGTGCCTGATGTTGTGAGGTGAAGGAGAGGTGAGCCCGCTTTTCTCCCTGTTATGTGCTCCTCCAGGCCATCATTGCCAGGGTACTGCCACATGCCAAGGGCTTACCAGAAGTCACTGTGTCACTCCCTTGCTGGCTGCATCAGGGGCATGCAGAGTTGCAGAGGCAAGTGGCTCTCCAATGCTGCAGAATGTGATGGAAGCAAGATGCAGTGGGTGCCAAATTCAGCGAAGAGGAAAGCTTCTCTGAGTATCTTGTGTTTTCTCCAGTTGTCTTGCTCCTGCCAACATTGCTCCATTCCCACCATCATATGTCCCGGTAATTAGACCTGCCTTTATTCATTCACTCCTTCATCAGCCTACTGTGTGAAGGCTGGAGAGGCAAGAATGGAAGAGACCTTAGCACGACCCAGCAGGACTGAGGCAAATAAGCAAATAGACAGGAAGTAGTTGGGCCATTGGGGTGTCAAAGAGAGAGTGGAGTGGAGGTGGGTAGGAGGTAGCAAATGTGTCCCAGAGGAGACTGAGGGTTTAACTGAGGGAACCAGGAAGGTAGGGTGGCCAAGAATGTTGTACAAACAGAAAGGTTTCAGTATACATGGTGTCTGAGGACACTGCAAGTTGGTTGTGACTGGAGGAATGTGTTCATGTCTCTCCTCCAAGGCCATAACCGTGACCCAGGGATGGAGGTCCAGGAAACACAGGGACCAGTGGGAAGGGCAGCTGCAAAGAAGGTAGCAAGCGAGGAGCCTCAAGGCCTGGGGCCAGAGACCCAAAGGCTCGGTGCCAGGAACTGGCCATATGAGGTCCCTGGCACCTTTGAGGAGCAGAGAGGCGTGTGAGAGCTGGGTTGGGTAGACTCACTGGGTTGGACAGGGAGGGCAGTGAGGCTGGAGAGGAAGGTTGAGGTTGCCCGGCTATGCAACGTGAGCTTTATCACTGAAGGATTTTCAAAAGAGGAATGACATGGAGAGGTTTTTATTTTAGGATCTTCACTGTAACCAAGGCAGAACCAAATGGAGTCAGGGAGACTGGTTAGGGGCTTTTGCAGGTGGCTAGATGCAGATGGTGGGGTGGCAGTGAAGAGAAACGGAAGGCTTGACACTGGACTGGCTGGTAGGAGGCCACTGTAAGAGCCAAGAAGAGAAGAAACAGTTAGTGGGTACAGAGGGAAGGAAGTGGCTTGTGCATTTGGGGAGCAGAAGAGGAGGCACAATAAGGAGCACATGCCTCCAAGGCTAGGAAGAGGCCAGGGAAGACGGTTTGGGGAAGCCAAGCTGTATTTAACCAGAGCATGGGAGGGCAGGAAGCCAGAGGGATGGGCTTGGAATACTCTGGAGGGGCTGAGGGGCCCACAGCTAACAGCAGAGTGACACATAGATTTGAGCTGCAGTGAGGCCAGGAGGGAGGCCAAGAAGTTACGGAGGGAAAGGATTTCAGGGTTCAGGGTCTTCAAGGTAGAGGAGCTCTGTCAACTACCTGTGGGGTGATGGCTCTGCCCTTGGGGAGCTGAGGGGGAGTGGAGACGAGGCCCATGGGACCAGGGTGATAGGACACACTGCCCAGTGGACTGAGGCCCCTGAGACTGGGGAGGAGGCTGAGAACCAGAGCTGTTGGAAGTCAGCGACAGCAATGTGTGGGGAATCAGGAGCCAGCATAGCTGCCCAGAAGAAAGGCTGAGCAGTCTGGCCTGTTAGCTTTGGGAGGTTGGGGACCAGAGTATCACCAGAATCTCCCACTGGGCTGTAGGCACAGGCTAGGTGTGCAGCCTTAGACAAGGAGAGGCCCAGGTGGGCAGCTGGTCATTTCTCCATCTCCCCTCCTTACTGTCTGGGCCCTGCAGGGCAGCTTCTCAGTGGGCTTGAGGGAAAGGCAGATCTGGACTGTGAGGAGATGGGGCAGTGGAGCCGAAATGTCTCGAGTAAAGGTCATTGTGCAGGCAGGAGGCACTTCTCTGGAGTGACTTGACTTTACCTTCCCTGTGTCAGCCTGGCCTTGGAGACTGAGGAGCAAGACCTGGCCAGCATCTGTTGGGGCTTTCTGGGTTGTAGACAGGCTGGCTGTGGGAGTGGAGGGTGCCATGCACCAACCCGCATTTTCCTCTGGCCAGCTCTATACTGAGGTTCAGGGAAACTCTCCTGTGGGCTCAGGAACCTGACCCTCTGGCCTTTTGTCTGGATGCATCGCCTGCTCCAAAGAAGGAGGCATTCCAGAAAGCCGAGGTCAGTGTTGGATGTGGGACAAGCCCTGTGTGTCCTTGCTGCTCCTTGGAATAGTGTCTGGCCCTTGAAGAGGGGAATAACAGGGCCAGCAGGCAGTTGTTTGTGGAGATCACTTTCGCTGACATTAAAGCCCCTCTCTCAGGTCACATGCTGGGCAATTTGCTCAGACTGTTTCCTTCTAGTGCACCCTGTTGGAGCCACTACCAGCTCTCCTGCGTATGATGGTAGTGGCACAATCATACCCTCCATGATTAGCACTGTTCCCAGCCTCCTTTGCAGCCAGATGTACCTTTCTAAAGGTCTGACCCCATCCCTGCCCTGCGTAGAGTCCTCTGAAGCTCTGGCTGCTCCCTGGAGGCAGTGCCTCCTCTTTAGCAGTCTGTCAGGCCCCTGTACCAGCCCACTGCCTGACTGTGCACACCACTACCACTGGTTTCCCTCCCATCCCACCTCCCAGAACTATACCCTCTGCCTAGTGCTCCGCTGTGCCCTCCACAGATGGTTGCAGTTAGAGCTCCAGGGAAGTGAGTATGTCTGTCCACCCATTGCTCCTATCAATGGCTTCACTTGTTCCAAAATTCTGACTTTAAGGTGGAATAGTCAGTCATTCAAAGTCTGTCTCCCTCTTGGATTGTAAACTCCAGAAATGCAGTGGTCATGCCCATGTTCTTCACCATCTCCTGGGACTAGCACAGTACCTGCTGCTGTTTGTTACAGAATGCATCTAGGATGTAGTAGTGGTGGTGGTAATAATGTCCCCTTGAATCCTCTTATCTTCTATGCTGTGCTGCTTCCTTTTATTCACAAGACGGAATCAGCTGGTAGGAGTGGTCCAGGTGTCCTCCAGTTAGGGCCAAGCCCTGGAAAGGATGGCTCCCAGCACCGGAAGTCTGAGCAGTGGTCGCTCTCGTGTGCTGTTGCTCTGAGTTCACACTTATTATTTGCTCTTCATTTTCTGATAATTGCTCTATCTATTGGAATGATTTCTTGTCATAGAGGAAGCACAGTGGAAAGGGGCTTCCTGCCAAGTCCATGCCTGATGGAGATATCTCGGGCTAGAGCTTGGAGTCCCTCTCTGGGCCCCAGCAGACCTACCTGAAGAGTAGGGAGGGCCAGTGGGGACAGGAGTCAGGTCTGGCTGCAGGTGCAAGCCAACAGCACACTGGAGCTAATGAAGCTGAGACTTTGCAACTTTAAGACTCATTTTTTTTTCTCTTCTTGAACATGGATATAACATTAGTGCTGGTTAGAAACCAAATTTCCTTTTAAGCATATTAATAACATGAAACAGAACCTTTCGTGAACAGCTGTTTTCTTCCATGGGGACTTGGCGCCTAGTTGTGATTTCATCTGTAAGGGAAAGGTTTGTTTGGTCGCAGGAGCAGCTGCATGACTTGAGGCAGTGTGCTGTAGGGGGGTGGAACCTGAAGTCTGAAAGTGAGGGGGGCTGCATTGAAACCTGCCTCTCTGCCTTTTAGTGTGAGGTCAAGGGCAAGTACAATTGCCCCCTGATGTCTCTGCTTCCTCCTCTGTAAGATGGAAGTGAGACCCATCTCATAGGGGAGTGTGGAGGCAGAGGGCCAGTGTGGGTCTCTCCTGTGGTAGGGCCCCATATATCATTTCTTCACTTTTCAGAGAAGACAGGGATATAATGAGAAAATTGATAAAAAGCGCTAATGAGTCCAGCTTAGAAGGGCCCTGGATGCATAAGTGTGTACATTCCCCGCGGGGAAGGCCTTTTCTGTCACTGCTGTGTTGCCTGCTCCAAGCACAGTTTCTCGTCCACCATATGATCAGTATTCATCAGCACTCACTGACAGGTAAGAGGCAGATAGGAAAACATTTTTATCTATGCACCTCAAAGCCCAAGAGCCTGGGCTCTGGATGAGAAGGATCTAGGTTTGTATCGGTATGAACATGGTCAAGCCACTAATTCTCCTTGGTCTCAGGTTCCCTGTCTGCAAAGTGAAAACGATGATATTAGTACCTCAAAAAATTGGACATGAGCACTGAGTCAGTTTTCTCAGCTTTATGAAGTATAATTGACATCAGATTGTGCATACTTTAAAAATTTCTTCAAAATCAGCTATTATAGTCCTTTGCATTTCTATGTGAAGTGAGTAGCTTATTAAGTTTTACCTGCAGTGCTTGGTGGGATTTTGATTGTGACTGCATTAAACCTGTAGATCAATCCAGGGACAGTTGACATCTTGAAAGGTTTTTTGGAGGTTCTAGCAGGGGAACACACCTACTCGTATAGCCTTGGCTGAGGAAGTGGTGCTCCTCTATCAGGGGTGGTTGTCCTCTTTGACTGAGCACACGGCTTCGAGACGGACAGACGTGGAGTGGTGAAGGAGGAAGGGGGCACCCATCTAGCCAGCCAGATCCGCTGAATCAACCCTGTAGATCAATGGTGTGACAGATGTTGTAGTCAGATCGCCCTCACATCTGACAGTTCACATCTTAAAGATACTGTGTCATGTAAGCCATGGATACACTGAGCATCCTCATGTATTTTGAACTCTGAACACAGTACATCTCTGTATTCAGATTTTTTTCTCTACTTTGTTTCAGTGATGTTATGTAGATTTTGTGTTTAGTTTTTGTGTGTCTTTTATCAGATTCATCTCTATGGTATTCTGTTGTCTATGCTGCTATAAACGTTACTTTAAATTCAATACTAATTTCTCATTTCTGTTTTATAGAAATACACCTGATTTTTGTAAAATTCCCTTATACCTCAAAACTTTGCTAAGCTCGTTTGTTATTTCTAACAGCTTTTTTGGGTAGGTTCTATAGGATTCACTACACAGATGATGCTAATGCTTCTGTGATTAACAATTTTATTTTTTTATTATGTGAGAAATACTTTTATTTCTTTTTCTTGCCTTATTGCATTCACTGGCTGCAGTCTTTCATATAGTGTTGATCATCAATGATATGAGGGCAATTATTCTTGTTCCCGATTTTAGAAGAAAAATCTTTCATCATTGAAGATGATGGCCACCTGTTAACTGTAGCTTTTTTTTATAGATACCTTTTAACAGGTTGAAGATGTTTCCCTATACTTCTGATTGCTGAAATTTTTATCTGGAAGGACTATTGAGTTTTAGAAAATGTGTTTCTGTATCTCCTGAGATAATCATACAGCTTTCTTTTTAGTCTGTTGTTATGGAGGATTATATTGACTGACTTAAAATATTAAACCAACCTTGCGTCACTATGATAATCCCCACTTAGTCATGATGTAGGGTCCTTTTTGTATATTGTTGGATTTAGTTTGCTAAAATTTTGTTAAAAATTTTTGTGTCTGTGATCATGATAAGGAATGTTGGTCTATATTTTTCTTTTCTTGCAGTGTCTTTGTCTGGTTTTGATATCATTGTAATGCTGAACTCACAAAATGAACAAGGAAGTATTTTTTCTTTTTCATTTTTCCAAAAGAGTTTGTGTAGAGTTAGTCTGATTTCTGTCTTGAATATTTTGTAGATTTTTACCAGTAGAACTCCCTGGGCATGGCGTTTACTTCATGTAAATTCATAAATGTTTTCCCTTTTAAATAGATCTAGGATAGTGTTAGATTCAGAGAAAAGATGGGCATAACATATAGAGTTGCCATATATTTCCTTCCCCACAGCCTCCCCACTGATACTGACATTGTCACTCGAAGTCTACTGTGTACTAGGGTTCACGTTATCATTATAGTGTCATGCAGAATAGTTCTACCCTGGCAATCCTTTATGCTCCATCTGTTCATCCTTTCCTTCCCTCAGCCCCCGGAAACTACTGATCTTTTTACTGTCTCCACAGTTTTGCCTTTTCCAGAATGTTATATAATTGGAATCTTACCTTATATAACCTTTCCAGATTGGCTTCTTTCATTTACTGTAACATGCATTTAAGTTTCCTCCATACCTTTTCGTGGCTTGATACTCATTTCTTCTTAGCATCAGATAATATTCCATTGTCTGGATGTACTGTAGTTTATCCATTTGTCTACCAAGGGACATCTTGGTTGCTGCCAAGTTTTAGCAATTATGAATGAAGCTTTTATAAATATCCATATGCAGGTTTTTGTATGCACACCAGTTTTCAGCTTCTTTGCTAAGTATGAAGCAGGTTGATTATGGTATAATTGTGGAATGTTTTAAACTGTGAGTTATTTCTCTAACAGAGAAATTACCATTCAGGTTATCCATTTTTAGTGAGCTAGAGAGGTATTTTTCTAAAAAAAGAACTTGACATCCAGGTTATCTGTTTTTCAGTGAGCTTTGGTTGTGGCTTTCAGCTTAGTAGATGATGCCAGTTTTCAGAAGTGATTGTACCAGTTTACATTCCCATGAGTAGTGCTGAGTTTCCTTCATCCCATGTCTTTGTCTGTACTTGGTCTCATCAAAGGCTCAAACAACAGTGACTTTGAGCCTCAGTGAGCATTTCCCTCCTTTCTGGTATCTTGAGAGATCAACCCTGGCCACTTTGGTTGCTGTCTGTTAACTTTAAATAGCTACATTTTTGTTATTGGAGTGACATTATTCAATTTTTATAGTTAATACCAGTTTATGTGTCATACAATCAAAAGTCTCTTTATTTTGAAAACTACCTTCTATGTGAAGAAATTATTCTTCTCCAATTATATTAAGGTATCAGTCTACTCCACAAGGGCATAGGATGGCAAGAGGTGCTATATCACATGTCTGGGAAATGTCTGTATTCTTTTCCCCTCTGTTTTGAGTATTTTAGAATATTTTCTAGAATATTTTCTCTTTGAAAGGGGTTTATGAAAATATATCTTACCTTTATGACTACACACATTTATGTTTCTGTTGATCCTAATGTAGGTTGGAAAACGTCAAGTGAAAAAAGTGCAACAAAGCTTACAGAATCTTTAGGTTCACTTTTGTGACCAGACCATTAGTCTGAAGCAATAGGATTCTTGTCAGTAGTCACCAGGCAGCCGTAGAGAGGAAGGCACCCTCATGTCCTGAGGAGTCCTAAGGCTTACTTGTGGGGAGAAGGCTTGACTTGGAAAAGGCTGGGACTTTTCTGAAACTTCAATGTACCTCATCCCCAATGACTTGTTTTGGAATGCCCTTCAAAACTGCTTCTTTCATTGCTAAGCAACAGCAGCTGCTCTGACTGGTGAAAGCTTGATGGAGCCGCATACAGTGAATGTGACCGAACTGAGTGGTGGCTTGCAGTGGTGGGAGGAGCTTAAAGCAAGTGTCAAATGATGTCTTTTCTAGAACAGCTCACTCCTCTTCTGGTGTTCTGAGACTGGTCATGGAAAGAATTGGTGGCTATCCATTTCTTGAAATGCGTTGCATGAACTGCTAATAACAGTCTCCATGAAACCAGCTCCTGTTATTAAATGTTGCTTGCATAGTGTCACCATCCAAGAAGAATTCTTATATTGCAGGTACCTTTGGGAAATTTCAGCCTTCAAAACGGTGATCAGTGTCTTTGCCAGGCTAAATTCTGACTGAAAAGACTGTCAAGGCTATCTGTACAGAGGAAGCCCCTCCTTTGTCTGGGAACACTGCTTGCTTTGCGGCTCTGGTTTCCACCAGAAGGCCCACCTGCCACCGTGGCTGGACTTTTCATGCCAGAGTGCACTGACATCAGACTGAGTACTCCTGAAAACCTGCTTTGAAAGCCTGTGATTTCATCAGAGCCAGACCCTGAGTCAGTGGCTTCTCAGGAGGTTTTGTTATGAAATGGAGCAGAACAGAAAGCTGCTTCAACTGCGGAGGACTCTACAGGCTCTCCAAAGGACAAGTCTTCAAGTACTTGACTGAACTTTAGACTGAAGTTTTACTTTTTTCTTTGAAGGGAAAGGAAAACCCACAAAATATAGAAAGAAGAGTTTATTCATGGCTTGGCTTACTTACTAGCTATTTTTGGCCATGTGAGAGGTAAACCTTTCAATTCGCTATTATAGATACAGAAAAATGGGGTTATGCTGTCCTGTGGAAGAGGGGACTGGAGCAGGGCAAGGCTGCAGACTTCCTGCTGCTGGAGGAAAGGCTTGCATGGCCTGGGAGTGGCGGAGTCACACTCTGTCTGTAGCAACAGAAATGTCAGAGATCCAGATGTGTTCCCTTTTTCTTTCAAAGGCAGCTTCTACTGCATGAAACATGCAGAGGGAGTACAGACTCAAGTCCTACTTGGGGACAAGCCATGAGTGAGGGGGACTTTGATGTTGCCTTTCCTCAGGGACTTGAGACTAAGGAGATGGGTGCAGCATTGGTTTACCTAGAAAACTCTTGGAGGTGGATTTTGCTTTCTGGCCTCAGACATGCAGTGATGCTGGCCAGTGGGCTTTGGGAGCAGTGTTTTGAGGTGCCACTGCCTTCCCTTGGGAGTCTTGTTTTCAAGCATTTGTTGGGATCTAAACAAAAAAGTGAAGTTGACTAAATGTCAAGATGTTATGGGCCAAGGAGTGTCTAATGTGTGGAGTGTCAAGGAGTGTTTCATACTTCCAGCTTTATGTTCGACAGTAATCATTATAACTATGTTTGTTGAATGTTCACTCTATAGTAACAGGCACAATTTAAATAAATGCACAAACCAGCCTGTTGAGTACTTATCACATTCAAAGAAGATAGTCAATCTTACTACCTTCATTATTCGTGGAGACTGAGGCCCAGAGAGGTGAACCAAACCATCCGTGGTCAGGGTTGGTGAGTAGTAGAGTCAGATGCAGACCCAGGCAGTTAGCTCCAGGGTCCACATAGCCACCTCATAACTTTTCCATGCCAGACTGCAGTATGCTCTGCCTTACCGGTTGCATATTATTCTTATTTACAACTTGGATCTTTCTTTCTTTCTTTCTTTCTTTCTTTCTTTCTTTCTTTCTTTCTTTCTTTCTTTCTTTCTTTCTTTCTCTCTCTCTCTCTCTCTCTCTCTCTCTCTCTCTCTCTCTCTCTCTTTCTCTCTTTCTGTCTCTCTCTCTCTCTCTGTCTCTCCCTCCCTCCCTCCCTCTCTCTCCTTCCCTTCCTCCCTCCCTCCTTTTTTTTCTGTCTTTTTGAGACAGGATTTCATTATGAAGTTCAGACTGACCTTGAACTATGTAGCCCATGTTGGCCTTGGAACTCAGAGTGACCCTCCTGCCTCATCTCCCCAGTGCTGGGATTATAGCCGTGTGCCACCATGCCCAGCCACAACTTGGATTTCTTTTGATTCTTTTTAGGAAATTGACATCAATTTTTATATATGGAGAAGGAAGGAGGGAGGGCAAAGTCATCTCTGAAAGAGGTTTGTATTTAAATTTAATGTTAAGATAGATTATGTACAAAATTTAAGATGCCTTTTTGGTTACATTTTACTAGGGAGATGCTCGTAACTTTCAGTAGATCCCAAAGATTCCTAAGACCATAGGACCAGGGTCTCATTCCAGTTGTCTTTATTTTCCAAGTGTTTCACATGGTGCTAAGCACTTAGTATTTTTTCTGTACATTTTCATTGATTCCCTGAATAAAAATCATTGTACTTATAGAATTAAGCCTCCACTATCTGAAAACGTACTTTTTCAATACATTTGGTTCCTAACTCAGTCCACAGTTGATTGGTCCCCTTTATATCCCTGTACTTACTTGAGATCTGAGCACATAGAGGTGAGCAAGTTAGACTGTGGTCGCCATCGTGCTCACTGTGCAGCATCTGTGGGGGAGGACACCTAAGGCCTGAGTAGTGAGGTGGAATTGGCCAGGTGAGTGACAGCAGGAGGACGGTTTCAGGCAGAGGGAGCAGCATACCAGAGGCCTGAGGTAAGAAAAGAGGAAGACAATGAATCCAGACCATGACTGCATCATACTGTGATGCTCACAGATGAACTGGGAGCCAGCCAAGCATAGTGCCAGAAGACCCTTGTGTTCTGGATCAGGCAGTTTGACCTTGACCTTGACAGCAATAGCAAGACACTGAAGGGTTCCTGACAGGGGAGGGCTATGAGGAGAGTTGTGTCACAAGGCATGCTCTGACTTCTCAGTGGAGGATGTTCCAGTGGGCATGGCAGTCCAGAGACTACCACAGGGTCCAGGTGAACAGTGATGTAGTCCATCTGAAGATTTGAATGGGAACAGGTGGCCCATGTAGGTGCTGGCTCTGATGGTGCTAAGTGGGATGTGGATGCTGGAGAAGAGTCAAGGACAGTTCCCAAGTTCCAAGCCTGCACGCAGGATGATAGAGCAAGAAAAGCTGATGGTGTGAGCATCGTGGGGTCTGCACAGAATTGGGTTTTGCACACAGTGAGCTTGAGTCTCTTGTCAAATACCCACATGAGGTGATATCTAGGAGTATGGTTCTGCCAGTAGACCAGAACAGGATGGGCTGATCTGTGAGCGTGATCTACATGTGCCCTGGCAGAATTCTGGAGGTGCTGTTCCTGACTGTCTACAGGAAGATCCCTAGTCCTGTGAAGGGATCTTGGGAGCTGACTTGGTGTTGGAGCCTCTGGAATAGGGAAGAGTCTCTGAGACCTGCAAAGAAAAACTCTTGTGGGGCATCCTTGGGAGAAACGTGCTGGGATGAGGTGAAGCTGAGCATTTTGAATAGGATACTGGGTTCCCAGAACCCTCCAAAAGAAGCGGGGAGAGTCAGGGCTGCAGTGCCTTTTCCTTGGGAAGGTTATGTTACAACCTGCTTAACACCATACCATACATTATGGTGCAGATGGAGCTGGGTTTAAGATCCTGCTCCACCATAAACCAGGTCTTCCCTAGCTCATTTGTGAAATGGTGGTAGTAAGCATATCTGCTTTATCAGCTTGCTGGGAGGATTCATGCGATAACAAATTTAATTTCTTTCCTAACATTCTGAGTAGGACCTACTCACTGCTCAGGGAACAGTTGCTTTTCTAATACCTTCTTTCTCCTTCCCTTAATTGTTGTGGTTGTTTCCCAGGCATCTCTGATATGTAGGAAGGGGTGAATCTTGAATTCCAGCCCTGTAGGTTTAAGAAGGCCAGAGCTTGTTTTCTGTATCCTAGCAAACTCCTAGAGTCTTACTTCTGTCACATACAGAGATATATGCAGGGTCCTCCCAAAGAATATGCCATATAAAGTGCTAGGGAGCCATACATACTTCATTAAAGGGAAACTTGGGAGCCAAGAAACAGCATCAGTAGGTAAGCTGCAGGTTGCATCAGCTTTCCAGTCTCTTCCGGCTTTCCCAGCTCTTCATTCCCTTCTCATCCTTCCCCTCAGGTCTCCCCCGGGACCATCTGTCTTCACAATGCAGAGCAGCTCAGATTCCTCAGTGCTCCCTGCCCAATGTGCACCCTCAAATCCCTCAGGGTTCCCAGCAGGAGAGAGCACCTGCTAACAAGGCCATCCTTCGTTGAAGGTAAAGGCATAGATGGCCTTTTGGTATAGAGAAGAGGTCTGAGTTCATTGTTTATACTATTAATGGTCATAAATATTTTTCTTTGTGTTTCTTTGATCTAGGACTTAGGATAGTGGTGGTGCACCTATGGCCTGCATGCCGCAACCAACTGTTTATCATTGAAAGCTCTAAAAGGTTCACCATCACTGACCTAGGAAAAGACCTGTCAGCAAGTGAAATCTGCTAAAGGGGTTGTGAACACAGATTTTATGAATGGCCTATCTATAGAATGTTTGCCTGGATCCCACCTGATTATGGGGTCGAGGGAAGGTGCAGATCACAGAAAATTAAAGAAGCTCAAAAGCCTTGCTGCACTAGGAGCCAGTGTCCTGCAGTCAGAGACCTGGGCCTTGCTGCTTGTCGCTATGTGGCTTTGAACGATTTACTTCACTTCTGAGTCCCTGAGCTGAGGAGTCCAGGCTAGCTTTTGTTTTCTTTAAAGCTACCTCTATTCACTTAATACCCTTGAAAAAAATGTCCCTAGCATACCTGTGGCATGAGCTACTGTGTTAACCTTTAACCTCCACCCTCCCCACTTCCCTGCAGGATTAGCCCATTGCCCTGAGTTCACTGCCATTTAACTCAAAGCTCTGTAGGGAAACAAAGCTGTGCTCTGGAAATACCTACAGAGATACTGGAATCCCTCAGAGCTGGAAGCTATGCACTGGGCTGTGATTCCTGAGTCCTTACTTTTCCCAGGAGGCCCCTGAGCACCTCTTTGCTTCATTTTTCCAAAAGGAACTTTCCAACCTTCCCTTCCCTTTCTTGCTTTTCCTTCATGAAGGCTGCCCAGGCTGACAGGCCTGAGAACGAATAGTGGGAGACTAGGTGAAGCAAGGTGGTTTTAGTTTCAAGCAATGCAAAACCAGGCCTCTTGGCCCGACGGGGAGTGAATGTGCTGTGAGCCTAATGAGGTGCCTCATGGAAGCTGGGGATGGAGACACACTGGGGTAAGCGCTAGATACTGGTCGCACTGTGGTCCTTCCTCACCCCATTGCCTCCCCTGGCTTCTTCCTACTTCCTGATCTGCAAACGGGGCAGAAGATAGCTGCTCTAGAGTTCCCACGTCATAGAGACTGATTCATTTTCTTTTCCTCTACCTATATTCCAAATTCTTACACCAGGAACTAGTAATTGGGTCGGGTGCACATTATTGTCATACAGAATGTCTGCCTGGATCCCACCTGCTGATGAAGTCAAGGGGAGGTGCAGATCCCGGAGAAGTGGGGAGGCTCAGGAGCCTGGCAGCACCAGGAGCCAGTGTCCTGCAGTCTGCCTTGGTCATATCATTCCCCTCTTGGAAAGCTTCAGCTCTGGGAGCTCTGTCTACTCCAGGCAGTGCCTTCCTTCCCCATTCATGTCACGTGGGCTTCTACACGGAGCCTGGAAGGGTAGCAGCAGAGTTGGTGAGTCAGGGACCTGCGGAGGAGTTGTCTGGTGAGTGAGGCTCCTGCAGATTAATGCCTTCATGATATCCCAGTTACCACAGCCTGTGGTTTTACATGGCTTGGTAAGCCATGAGGACATTTGGCTGTCAGGAGGTGAGCCTTACACAGCTGTTGTGGTTAAGAAAGGTCCCCTCTGTGGGAGCCTAGTCTACATCTCTGTAACTTTCCTATAGTCGCCGAGGTGTTGCTCCTGTGGGATGAAAACGGGCCTATGGTGGATCCTAGGCAGCCTCTGGTTAGCATGGCCCATCTGGGTTCTGTCAAGGCCCCAAACCTCCTTGGAGGTAGGAGGAGTGCCAGAGCCTCCATGATCCCTTCCTTCTAGGGGGCCATGGTGGCACAGCCAGCGCAGGGGCAGTGAGGGTCTGCCCTGGTGACTCTAGGATATGTCTGAGTACAGACTGAGATGTGCCTTTCCTCTAGACTCTCAGAATTCAGTGGGGAGTGTTTGACAAACTGTATGTCTGACTAGAAAAATTGTAAGTTCTTCGTTTATATCTAGCTCATATGTAAAAAGCCATTTCGGTAAGTTCTAACTAGGTTTGTACCTGTACTCAACTGAGACAAGTTGACTCTCCCTCTCACCCCAAGATATTTAAAAAATAAATACTTTTTAATAGGCTTTGCATGGCAACACTTGGGCTGCATGTCAGAGCACACAAATGGGTTTGTATGTAACGGCTAGGTTAATGGGCCGGCTCCTGGCCCCTGGCCTCCCTCTTATAGAGTGGTCCTGGCAGAGCCTGCCCGCCTGTAAATACTTATAGTTGCCTCATTGGCATGTCAGCATGGGGTGAGAAGAAGCCAGATGATTTTACAATCCATAAAAGCAAGCACCAGACATGCTCCAAAATTCATTAGTGTTTGCTTGTCATTACAAATAGCCTGTGTTGTTTGCCTTCTGACTAGACTGGCTGCCGGGCAGGGCCCAACTACAAGGTGTGGAGGACTCTGAGGCCCAGGCCCTCCTGGGAAGGAGGGTTTAAAGGAAAGCACCGATTTATGGTAGGAGATTGTTTCTTTCTACTGAGTGTAGGTATTAAAAGTTTGAATCTTTAGACTCAGACTAGCTTTTTCTTCCATGGAAAATATGAAGTTTCGGATAAAACCTACTCATAAAATGAGCTGTGATCTCTTGTTTTTTTCCTTCTGCATTACAGATAAATGTTTTGGAGGGGGAAAGCTCCTCAAAATGCTATACCATTTCTTCCCCGGGCAGCAGAGTTTGCACCTCAGGCTACTGCCTGAGCCTGCTTGACATACAAGGAGCAGCCCCATTTCTCTACCCCAACTTCTTTCTTCTTGGACCCAGGGCACTTTGGGCCCAGGCTGTGGCCTGCCCCTCCTGTAACCCCTGTGGTCCATCTCTGACTCTGTGAAGAGACTGTGAGGCGGTGGGAGCCTCCTAGCTGCTGCACCTCTCATGTGAAGGGCGTCAGAGCGAGCTGAACAGTACTGGCTGTGGGTGTGCTGAAGTCAGCCTTTAAGTCTGAGTGGTGTCTGGAGGAAGCCGACGTGCACGTGGCCAGATGTCTGAGGTCTTGGAGTGCAGCTATAGATTTGAGTGTAATTGAGGAGCAGACCTTCCATGTAATCTTAATATGGCTTGCTTAGGCATTCCTGGGGCCTGCTTGGGGTGGTGGGGCCCATGCCCGTTATTCAGTTGTTCAGCACATGTGAATCAGGCATATACCTTGTGCAAAGCTCACTATCTAATGTTTCAGGGACCTCAAGATGGATGAGGAATCCTGGTCTAATAGGAAAGGAAAGACATTTATTTACCTAAATGGTTACAAGGGCCACACTAAAGGAGACAGGCTGAGGGCTACCTGGGCAGGAACCTGGTACCTCTAGCTGGGACCTCCTGGAGTGGCTACATTTGTTCATGGCCTGGAGAACTGGTATGATTGGGACGCCAGACAGGAAAGGGAGAAGCTTGAATACAGGTAGGGCTATGGGCAGGAAGTGGCCCTTGTGCAAGGACCAGTGAGCAGATGAGTTAGGCAGAGTAAAGCAAAGGTGAGCACTACAGAAACCAAGACTGAGGAGGCCTTGACTGCTGTGCCGGGTGCCCTGGGTGGTGGGCCTGTGGGCAGTGGCACAGTAAAGGAGCCAGTAGTTTACTGCTAGCTGTGCTTCCTTCAAGAAGCTGGACAGGTGGCAAAGGCCTGCAGCCCACAGCCCAGCATGCCCCAGGGAAAACTTGCCCTGCTTTCCCAGAGTCCTGCCTGTCCTGGCATGCCCACCACCTATCCAGCCAGAAATGTGGTATCTGTCTGTCACCGGTGACTCCTCTCCCACATTATCTGCTCCTAGTGAGTCTCCTACCCTGTGCACCTCCCTATATCTCTCTGTGTCCCAGTGTAACATCTTAGTGCAGCCTGCCCTCTTGCCTCCCTTCCACTTTGGCAGGCATCTCTATACCCACATCTCCCCTCCTATTCTAATGCCTGCCCGCTCCTACCACCCCACCACCTCTGGTGGTTTTAAAGTTTATCCACATCACTGAGCCTGTTCAAACTTTTCCAGTGGTTTCCCTAGCGCCCTCGGGCGCAGTCCCAAGTCTCTAAGATGGGTGTGCATGCCACGTGAGAGCTGGCTTGTCCTTTCCTCCCAGCCTCCCTCCTGGCCCTCCTCTCGGCCCTCCCTGCCTACTGCTCTGCTTCACCTACTCTGTCCTCCTCCTAGGCCCTTGAATTCTCCTCCAGGCCTGTGCGCTTGCTGGATCTCTGCCTATCATGCCTGCTCCCTGACCCCAGCCCGACTATGCTAAGCCGGCCCTGTTATGGTCTCTGTGCTTCAAACTTGCGCTTAATAACTTAATAACATGTTTGTAATTGATGCCTGTTGTCCTAACTGGAAGGCAAGCCCTCCTCCTGCCTCTGTCCCCAGTCCCCAGAGCCACACAGGCAGGCTGGGTATTACTAATCAGCAGGCGGCCAAGAGGGTGAATGGAGCAGGCTGGGCCTGAGGTTGGGAATGAAGCCTGGTCTCACTCCCTGCTTTGCAAAAAGTATCTTCACACCATGGAAGACTGGAGGCTCCTGTGTCTGAAATTTTTCCATACACTTTTAAATAAGTATCCCTGTATAGACCAGACATTGGAAAAGCTGGCTTTTCCTTTTAGCCATTTAGGAGAGGAAATAACATTTCTGAAAGAACTGTTCCTTCTGATCTACACACACACCAGCCATCTGTGGTCATCATCAGTACAAATGTTAAAACTGCCCAGTGCCTCTGTAAGATGTTCCACTGTACAGCCATTGCTGGAATTTATCAAAAGTCTGGCAGTGTTTCCAGAAATCCCATTCTGTCCAGGGACTTTAAGATGCTTGTGATCCAAAAGCACGCTTCTAGGGTGAGGAGAAGGCTCTTTCGGTGTGAGGTTGAATGAAATTATTATCGTTTATTATCAAGATATCATTATTATCTTGCCAAATGGAGACTCATCCTCTCCATGCTTGGCCTTGCCTGACGCTGCAGGGAGGGGCAGGGTGGGCTTAGGCCAGGACAGGCTCAAGCCCCCATGTACCTGTAGGCACATCATTTCTACACCTCTTACTCTTTCTAAGTAAAGGCTGTTCATTCCCTGGCCCCTGCCTGGTTATAGTACCTTGCTCCTCAGTTTCCATCCGGGGCTCCTTTGTACAAGGAGGTCAGGCTCTCATACCTACCACTTACTATTCTGACGAACTTGCATAAATGAAATTGATCTCTGAACCTGTCCTCTCCCTATAAAATGAAAACTGTTTCCTCCCGCCCCTTCCTACTGTCCCTTTCCCCTCTTCCTTTTCTTCTCACTTCTGTGTCCCTCTGTTTCTCTTTTGAGTTTGCCTTGACCATCTGTCCCCAGCACACACCCCACCCCACCACTTTCCCAGGTAGTCTCATCCAGGTCATCCCTGAGGTGCCCAGGAAACCCTACTCCTTCCTGATCTCTAACTTGGCCCCTCCCTGCTTTCTCAAGGCATTTGGGGAAGACACTTGGCTGCAGTGGGCCAGGTTCCTTTCTGCAGTACGTACACTGTTCCCTGCTGTTCCTACTTTAATTTGGGTCTCACAGGGTGTCTCAGCCATGTAGTGATGGATGTTGGATTGAAGTAGATATTACTAAGCTTCTAAGAAGTTCTCTTTTCCTTTTTAAAATCTCAAATACATGTTACATTTTGCCAGTTACCATTTCAATAGCTTGAAAGGATCAGATCACTTTTTCTTTTTTGAATTATCAGTATACTTCCTTGATTATTAATATTAGCTGGTTCTTGTATTTTCCTAGACAAACATTTTTAGGCGTGGGGAATTCTTGCCATAAATTTTTGTGCTCTGGAATAGATTAGTTAGCATAAGAGTTATGTGCTCTTTAGAAGGCTCACCGAGCTCACTGGTAAAGTCCTGTGGCCCTGAAACCATTGGGTTCACTCTTTCCATTTCCTATGAACTTTTTAAGAAAAGCCTTCTCCTCAATGTAGAAAAGTTTCAGTTACTGGAAGGCCGTGAAGAGTCCATCAGAGCCTGCATCTTGCTCAGAAACAAGTGCTTCCAGGAATCTCATTCTGTATTTCCCATCATGTTCAGGATGTCTGTGGAGCGTGTGAAGAGCAAGATTAAGAAAGACTGATTAATGGTTGAGAAACATGATTACCAGGTTTAAATTGCAGTAGAAACCAATCAGAAAATACCAATTTGCAGAAACCCAAAGCAGTGAATTAAGAGACAAGCTAAAATATCCTCTTAAAACTCGGAGGAAAGACAGAAGAAGAGGAATGTGATGAATATTTTCTAAGAGGTGTCATGAGGGTATCAGAAGTTTTGAAAAGAAGGGATGGAGTAGGTGTGAGAAAATGTATTAGGGACAGAAGCAGACTGTCAGACCACAGATGCAGTAGGAGCCCGGGTGGGAGACAGCAAGTACATGTACACTTGTGTGTAGGCCTCACCCCTGTAGAAGGCGTGCTCTGTGGCTGTGCGTCCAGGCTCCAGAGACCAGCAGACTTGGGTTTAATCCTGGTTCTCACATGGACCATATGTGGGGATTTGGACATATTGCAGAACTTCTTGAACTAAGTTTCTATTTCTTCATCTGTAAAATGGGACAATAATAATACCTGTCTCGTAGGGCTGCTGTGAGAATCTAGTAAGTGATGGATAAAAGTAAAGAGGTTGATGCTGTGCCCAGCACTTAGTGAGTCCTCAGTACATGTTAGTTCTTGTTGTTAGTATAGAGCAAACGTACACTTTAATTGGCTTTCAGGTTAGGCTAATGTTAGGCTAAATTTTCTTTATTAGATTTTCTATATTTTTCAGGTGTTCTGTAATGAATTAGGTCCTTAATCAAAAAACAAACTGTACTCTTTTCTTAAAAGAGTATCTGAATGGTGTATTTGAGGAAAAATGTTTCACAGGAACAAGGAGAAAGGAATTGAATATAGTCCCCAGTGGAAGAGCAGGGAATGGACATGTGGCCCTGTAGGTCTTGTATCCGGCTTGTTAATCTTGTCAAGCCGGGCTGCTGGCAGCTGCTCTCCATTCTGTTAATTGGGGGCCTTTCTCTGTCACGTGGATGGGAGACTGCTCACAGCCTTGCACTTGGCTGCTGCCCTGCATCAACAGCTGGTTCTAATTGTGCAGCGCTGCATAGGAGTAGAGTTGGAAAGGGAATGTTTTGGGAAATTTGCATCATCTTCATGACCCTAAATCTAGTCCATGTTTTCTAAGCAGACAGTAGTTTGAGGATTTGGTGAAACAGTAGTGGCTGTAAATGAGTTGTTATTCTATAGAAAGGAATAGGACTGAAAGCCAAGAAAGACAACTGCTTCTGCTCTTTTAATGGTCCTCCCTGCCCAGACACACACTCTGACTTTGTCCCCCCTGGTTTTGCCCACCGTGTTGTTTGTCTGGGAAAGACCCCTGAGGCCTTAGGGAGGCCAGCATGTCCGTTATTACTTCCCACAGACTCCAGGTGTTTGTTCCCTTACTAGATGAGCACAGAATTCTGTCACATGAGGATGTGGGAACACCCCACACAGTCGCCACACTAGACCTTCACATAGTGACAGGTGCTTGTGGGTTTGCTCTTCCTCTGCTGCTCTTGCTTGTGTTACTGGGTGCTGAACCCCCTGACACCCCCGCGAGGCTTCGAGGGGCTCCCTCTGCTCATTCCTCCGTTATCTTCCCATCTTGCTCAACAAACAAACCCCCACTAACAAGTGCATCTCTGGCTTCACAACCCGATTCTTCCACCCTACCCTTCCACACACTCTCCTGGGCTCCGTGGACCACCTTGCTTTCCCCAGCTATGGCTTAGTATTCCTGACCCACACCTTCACACGTGTGCTCCCTGCTGCCTGGGACCTTCTTCAGCCTGGCAGCTGCAGCATGAGCCCCTCCCTCCTGCCCTGTCTCCAGTCCGAGTCAGTTTATCAGATGGGCACCTTGGAACGACCTCTACAAAAACGCTTTCCTCCATCCTGAGTAATGTTTTTCTTTCTTTTTTCTGATTAATGTTTTATTTCAAATAATTCTCATCTTCTGACTTACTCCAAATTTCTTTTCTCTCTCCTTGCCTATAGACTGTGACTGCCTTAGAAGTGAGACGGTGTGTGTTGTGTTCATGGCTGTGTTTCCTAAGACCTACTTGAACTTTGGAAAATAAGCAGATGCAGATGCGTTTCATGAACTGTCAGTCACTGCTGTCCTTTTCTTTTCTCTTGCTCTTCCTTCCTTCCTTCTCACATTTTCCCTTCTTCCATCATGATCGTTCAAGAGCTGAAGATTCCTCGCCCCACTGACAGCCGTGTGCAAGGCATGGGTCTAGCAAATCCTTCCGGTAGTCAGCGTTGGGAGTAAGACAGGAAAGTTTCATTGTCCTTTGTTGTCTTGAGTGATGGCCGTCTGTGTTCCTGCCTCTCTAGCACAGCGCCTGGCATTTGGGTGCCGTCCCCTCTCCCCTTCCTCCCCTTGCTGTCTATATCCATCCCCCTCTTCCTCTCGTCAGTCCTTCCTCTTTCTCCTTTTGCCTTTCCCTCCTTCCTTTTTCTTTTCCTTCTGTGTTTCACAGCTGCGGGTTTTGCTCCAGGAAGGGTTCAGGGCAGCTTCTGACAGTTACCTTCCCATCCCATGAGCTTTTCCAGCCCTGCAGTCAGTTGCTCACCACGGTGGGACCCTTGTGCCCTTGTTCCAGCCTTAGTGACTCCTTCTGTTGGATATATGTATTTCTTCATAGCCCAGATGGCCATGATTTTCACATGATTCTTCCATCAAATGGTATAGTCACATGGAAACTGCCTGTCGTTTATAAATGTTGACGTGACAGGCTATAAACAGGTTGTGACTTTATAAAAATTTTGTATATTTTTACACAAAACCAACTATTAAAACTTAATTTTAGAAGATTTACAATGTGTAATGCATCATCTACTAAACTTTTTCAAAGTAATCTTGTAACTGATAACTTGTACCTGAGCATATGAAGATAAACCTTGATCCCTTACCCTAGCCTCTCTGTCCTTAAAGGTGAACTCTCCAAACTGATTTTTCTTCTTGTTACTGTTGGGATTGTATTTGGTTCACTCACACTTGTTTCTTGTGTCATTCACTTTGCACAGACGGTCTTGACTGCTTGGTTCCTGTGCCTTTCCTCCCCTCTCCACTTAGATCCGCTGTGCTTTCCATTCCTAAAGCAGTGAACTTCACACTTGGACATTCTGCATTACAGCTGTGTTTCCCTTAGGTGGACTCTAAAAGTGGAAAACCAACCAGTGGCAGGAACGCACTGTCAGTATGGCTGTGGAACTATTACTCAGTGCTCAGCTACGCAGTATGCCGAGTTGTATTTCATCTCTCAGCAGCCGGGCTCTTCTAGACAGGACGTCTTACATCAAGGGCCTGCTGATCTTTTCTTTCAGTCCATCAATTGTTTAATACTGAGATGCATGTGTCTGTAACATGTAAATGCATACAAATATTAAAATATATCATGTTTAACTGTGTGTTAAGTTTATGCTATATGAGTATATATTTAAAGGTATATGTAATATTTAAATATATACAAACAAGACTTGCTTTTTTGTCATTGTTGAAGATTATACTAACCTTTTCTTTACTATCAAAGCCCTCAAACTTTTCCATGCTTTCTGTTATAATTTCACCTCATTATCATAGTTTTGGTGCTTTTGTTTTTTCCTCAGAACCTTTCCTCCAGGAACCCTTTGTGCTGCTCCAAATTGAACAAGTTGTTCTTTACTCATCTTCCCCAGCTCTCACTGTGGGGCTTCCCTTCATAGTTCTCTGTGGTTGGGCTCTTCTCTTTTTCAAGTCCTGTTTATTAAGGTTGAACGACAACCAGTAGAATCCACCACTGTAATGAATAGTTCAGTGAGTTTTGAAAAATGTACGCTCTCATTCAGCCGCCGCAGCGAGGGTGAGAGCTTGTCTGTCTCCCCCGCTCTCTCACGGCCCTTTGGAGTCTGTTTGCCTCCTGTCCCATCCCTGGCCGGCAGTGATCTAACTTCTGTCCTGTAGTTTTGGTTTGTTTTTTATTTTAAAGAGAACAGAAAAAGAAAAAAAAGAACAATAGCAAACTACTGCCATCACAGACATGAACAAAACAAAATGAGAACATTAAAAATGATACAGGGTTTCAAAACAAAATGATAGGAATTAACAGTGGTTATTATATTACATACTGTTGTCTTCAATGAAGTTGCTCAGATTACCAGATGTAAAAATGGAAGATTGTTCAAACCATTAAAGAGAATTAAAAAAAATGTAAAAAATTAGAGATGATATAGAGTTTCACTAGACAAGATGGTAGGAATTCACCAATGGTTATTATATTGCATATTGTTGTCTTCAAATCAGTTGCTCAAATTACCGGAAATAAGTATGCATAACTCATCAAAAATGTAAGCATTAACTGTTCCTTTCAATAAACCACGAGACATCAGGAGTACAGTTACCTTCTTTCCTCTCTTCTCTTCTCTTCTCTTCTCTTCTCTTCTCTTCTCTTCTCTTCTCTTCTCTTCTCTCCCTCATACCAGTTGTTCCTTCCTTTGAGAAGTTTCTTTCCCTTTCATATTATCTATTGCACTTTTTCGGTTTTATTTACTCTTTCAGGTTCTTATGCTCGGGAGACAATATGACGTTTACACATGTGGGTTCGATTTATTTCACTTATGAGTATGGTCTCTAGTTGCATCCATTTACCTATAAAAGCATTGACTTTATCTCTTTTTATAGCTGAGTAATGCTCCATCATTTAAGAATACCACATCTTTTTTGTCTATTCCTCAGTTGATGGGCACTTGGGTTGTTTCCAAGATTTAGCTATGACAAATTATGCTGCTATGAACATGAGTGTATATGTATCACTGTGGTATGATGTTTTTAATTCTTCTGGGAAAATACCCAAGAGGAATACCTGGGTTAAGTGGGACTTCTAATTCTAGTTTTGTGAGGAATCTCCACACTGATTTCCACAGTGTTTTCACCAATCTACACTCCCACCAGCAGTGGAGAAGGGTTCCTTTTCTCCCACAGGCTCTTCAGCATTTGTTATTGGTTAATTTCTTAATGATAGCCATCCTTTCTGGGGTGAGATGGAATCTCAGTGTTGTTTTAATTTGCATTTCTCAAATGAGTAATGATGCTGAACATTTTTTCATATGTGTATTTGCCATTACTATTTCTTCATCTGAGAAATGTGTATTCATCTCATACTCATTTTTGGATTGGGTCTTTGAATTTTGAGGGCCTGATTTTTGTTTTAATTCTTTATATGTTCTGTATAGAAGTCCTTTGTGTGAGGGACAGTTAGCTAAAATTTTTTCCCAATTTGTGGGTTTTTTTTTACTCTGTTAGTGATTTATTTTGATGTGCAAAACCTTTTCAATAAGAGGAGATCCCAGTTGTTGATTTTTTGAAGTATTCCCCATGCAGTTTGGGTTCTGTTCATGAACTCTCTGCCTGCTCCTACGTCTTCAAGATTTTTACCTACTTTCTCTTCTAGTAGATTTAGTGTTTCTGTTTTGATATTTAGATCTTTAATCCATTTTGACTTTAGTTTTGTGCGTGGTGATAAACATGGGCCTAGTTTTAGTCTATGGTGTGTGGAAAGCCATTTTTTCCAGCACCATTTATTGAAGAGGCTGTCTTTCTTCCAGTGAACACGTTTGGCCCCTTTATCAAAACTAAGGTGGCCAAGTGTGTTTGTAGTTGTGTCTGCATCTTCTAATCTGTTCCATTGATCTTCAGGGCTGTTTTTTTGCCAGTACCATGCTGATTTTATCACAGTAGCTTTGTAGTATAATTTCAAGTCAGGGATTGTGATGCCTCCTGCCTTTCCTTTGTTCCCCAAGATTGTTTTTGCTATTCTAGTCCTCTTCTGGTTCCTGATGAATTTTAGGAATGTTTTCTCTAGATCTGTGAGGTATACTAATGGTATTTTAATTGAGATTGCATTGAATCTGTACAACAATTTTGGGATTATGGCCATTTTCACAATGTTGGTTCTTCCTATCCGTGAGCAAGGAATGTCTTTCCATTTTCTGAAATCTTCTTCAATCTCTTTTTTTCAGAGTACTGTAATTTTCTCTGTCTAGATCTTTTACTTCCTTTGTTAGATTGATTCCTACATATTTCATTTTTTAGATGCTATTATGAAAGGTGTGGTTTCCCTAATTTCTCTCAGTCCATTTGTTGTGTGTGTACAGGAATGCTATTGATTTTTGAGTATTGACTTTGTATCCAGCTATGCTACTGAATTTGGTTATTAAATCTATAAGCCTTTTGATGGAGTTTTTGGGGTCTTCTATGTAGCATATCATATCATCTGTGAATAATGATAATTTCACTTCTTCCTTTCCTATCCTTATTCCTCTTATTTCTCTCTCTTGTCTAATTGCTCTGGCTAATATTTCCAGAACTATATTGAATAGGAGTGGTGACAGTAGACATCCTTGTCTTGTTCCTGACTTTAACGTGAAAGATTTCAATTTTTCTGTACTGTAGTTTTTACCTTTTATATTATGTCACATAAATGAAATTATAGAATACTTTTATGTCTGGCTTCTTTCAGTATAAAGCTGGTATATGATTATTTTGTGCCTTTTTAAAAGTTGTTTGTAGGATTTGACTATATTGATGTACCGTGGTTTATTTATTTTTTCACCAGTTGTTGTTTCCAGCGTGGGAAAATAGAATATGAAGCTGCCATAAATATGCATGTTGTCGTGCGTTCCTAGGTTGGTTGGGTGAAAATGTACCAGGGGATAACTAGGTTCCATGGTAAGCATTTGCTTAACTTTATAAGAAACTGCCGCACTGTTTTCCCAAATGGCTGTGCCAGTTTTCTGTGCAGCGCCGAGGGATGGGAGCTCAGCTGCTCTTTATCTACACTGGATAAGTCTGTTGTGTGGACTTTTCTAGGTCATTATAACAGGTGTGGAGTGATGTCCTATTGTAGTTTAATTTGCATTTTCCTGTTGACTAATGGTATATACTCCCAAAATTGTTGTACACATTCAATGCAATCCCAATTAAAGTACCATTAACATTGTTTTGTGTGTTAATTCGTCCTGCATGCATTCTCTTTGGTAAATGGCTGCACAAACTTTTGTCTAGTTTTTCAAAAAATCAAGCTGTTTGTTTTCTTATTATTGAGTTGTAACCATTCTTTGTATTTTTTTCACTGTGCTGGTTTAATTCATATTTTTGGTGGCTTGTGGTTGCTCCAGTTTTTCCCACCTGGCCTTTCTCCTGAGTGGCCGAGGCAGGACACAGCAATATGCCCACACTGCAGTCCAGGTCAGGGATAGTCTTGCAGGGTTTAGGCCTCAAAATGCAAGCAAGGGGCAGCTTTATTCTGGGGGATATCAGAATGGGGTCCTGTAATCTCCCCATTGTCAGACAAATGACTGGCTGAGTCTCAGAACCTTATCCATCCAATGGTGATTATTCTGTGTTATTGTGTTGCTTGTGGATTCAGTAGGGAATGATGTGGAAAATACCTGCCCAGAGCCTGCAGACCATTTGGCACTCAGTGAACACTTTGCATATCCTAGGATAGTTCTAAAGGTGCTCTGTGCGAATTTTAGCTTTAAAATCCTGCTGTTCCTGTGTCTTTTACATTTGCTGTGCAGCCAGAGGCACCTTGCCCCATCCTGTCCTTAGCAGCTCAATCCCTGGGCCAGCCCTGACTCAGGCAGGGGGCCCTCAGAAGCCCCCACCCAGCCACTGCCTTGTTCTGTTCTCTTATCTGTCTCTCCTCTAGTTTAGTACCTGCTGGATTCCAAGGAGGCCTGCACTTCTGTCCTGACTTGAGTGAAGGTGGGCTCCTGTGCTTGTACCATTGAATGCTTGTGTGGTCTGGGGCATTAACTCACTGTCTTACTAGTTCTGTTTCTGTTTGGAAATTGGAGGTTAAAGGGTTTTGTAAGGATGAAATGAGATGATACATGTGTAGCATTTAGCAGTTTCTGGCATGCAATAGGTACTTAATAAATCTTGAAGGTGCTTCTCTCTGGCTGGCCTGGACCTTCCTCCCAGGCATAGGAACCTGGTGCCCAGGGCTGCTCTCCTGATGGCTCAGCTCTCAGACTCCAGGCTGTCCTGGACTGGCTTTTCAGGGCTTGTTCCACCTGTTCAGAGCTGTTCTTTCCCATGAGCAGTATTTTATTAATTGAAAAAAACATAGTAAAAGTGCTTTCAGTGCATCAGCCATTATTCTGAGCACTTTGCAAATGCCAGCTCTTCTAGGAGGGGTTGCTTTTTTGATGAGCAGAGTCAGGCACAGAGAGTTTATGACTTGCCTCTAGTCACATAGCCAGGGTGTCAGCTCAGGTCACTTGACACTCCAAGCCATTATACTCTCAGGCCCTCTCCTGGTGACTCTTGTGCTCTTAGTGCTCACATCCGAGACCAGAACCCGCCCTCCACCAAGCCACTGGTGGGAGCTCCCAGGGAGCTCAGTCCCTCCTCCGCTACGCTGGGACCCCTCACTCCCTGGCATGGTGCTATATCAGTCAGGGTTTTACTAGAGAAACAGATATAACACAAGATGTACAAATGTATAAAAGGGTTACAAGATTGGCTTACGATGGTCAGGAAGAGTCGTATGAGGAAGCGTGCAGAAGCCATCTGCACACTGAAGACTGAAGGAATAGAACCAGGGTCTGGAGTTCACTGCAGAGTTCCGTACCAGGAGGCTGATGAGTCTGCGACAGAAGTCTGAAGGATCCAAGGCAGAAGCTGAAGAGCCTGCACCAGAAGCCAGGAGACGAAGTCCAAGCTGAAGGTGAAGACCAGAGCTCTTCCCAATGAACTGAAGTTCTACTGTTCTTTCTCATTTCCCTTTTATATCATCTACACCTTAGGGTGTAGAGTTGCGGAGCCAATTGCTGAGCCAAGTTTAGTTAAGCTTCTAAACTTCTCAAGTTGACATAATAAGTCAGCCACTACAGGTGCTATGATGACCTCTTTGTGATTGACAAGGCCTGGACATCTCTGAAAGACGAGTCAGCCCTGGGGCTGAGATACCTTAATCCTCAGGCAGATTCTTCCCCCAAAACATAGGTCCCCCACTACCTCAGTGGCCACCTTCTGCCTGGGATGTTTTTAGAGCTCCTGTGACTAAATGTGTCATCATCCCACCAATTGTGAAAAGTGGTCATAAGCAGACCTAGCAGTTCTTTTGTTTGTTTTTGTTCCCCTACCAGAGTGGGAGGTAGCAGGGGGGCAGCAGGAGGAAGGAAAACGTTTGTGTGGTGCACCATGGTAATGTATACCATCCACTGGTGCCAGCCTGCAGGTGGTCCTGGGGGTCTGATTCAGTGACTCTTCCTCAAGGTGATGCGGTTTCCATGTGGACATGTCCAACAAACATGTTCTGAAGGCCGCAGTCAAAATTAAGCACACATGTGGGAGGGCCACATGTTGGCCCCAGCTATGGCCTGGCGGTCTAGATGCTTTGGGGTCTTCAGGGAGGACCTGTCACCACGTCCAGACTGCCTCTTCCAGGAATTATATCATTGGCTCCAGACACAGTCAGGGTCAGGCCTTTCTTGGGCCATATCAAGGCCTCTGACTCCCAGATTCCTATCACAAAGCTGGCAGCTGGCGTGGTGAGCCTCCTGGCTGTGTGGCCTGGACACACGTTCAGGATGAGCTAAGCCAGTGTTGATTCTTGCTGTTACTCAGGAATGTGTGCAGGTGGGGGTTAAGATGAAGCTGTTTTGGGGTCAGTTAGGGACTTTTCCATACGCAATGATTCACAACACTCAACTTTTTTGGAGTGAATTTCTAAACGAATTGCATGGTATCACAAGTTTTTGTTTTGTTTGTGCAGTACTAGGGATTGAACCCAGAGAGCACTGAGCTTTACATCCCTAGTCTCCCCCTGCCACACTTTTTGGGGAGATAGGATCTCACTAATTTGCCCAGGGTTTTCTGGAACCTGTGATCCTCTTGCCTCGGCCTCCCTAGTAGCTGGGATTACAGATGTGCATCCTCACAGCCAGCTCCGAATCTTTCTTTAAGGTAGTTGCATAAGTACTCTTTTCATCTGGGCCTATGGATTTGGAGATGGCTAAGGGGTCCCAAGGGAATGTGGCTAGGAGGTGGCTGGGCATCCTGCTCTGGGCTTCAGGATGGAACTTGGGTAACACAGAAACACACAGCTGAAGGCTTGGCATATCTGTGCAATAAATACAGACACAAAGATGTAGAAGGCAAGCCTAGACAGACCCATTTGGGGCTTGGAGGCATGGTCAGAAAAGTGAAGAGCAACTGGAAAACAGGACTGAGGCTGAGGGACCTGGGGTGGGAATACAAGCAGGAAAAGGCAGAGTGAAACTGTCAGGACCAGGTGGCAGACGTGGCGAAGAGCTCTGGGGGCCTGGACAGGGCTGTGGTATTACATACAGGAAGTGGAAAGAGGAGTTTCAGGCAAGTGTCACACAGAGACGGCAGGTGGGAGAGGAAGGGGCCTCAGGAAATTCATACCTGTGAAGAAAGCAGGAGCTGGAGTTGACTGGGGCACCTGGGAAGGACACCGCTTACTGTTACCGTTATTGGTGGGAGAGCCTTGTGCATGCTGAATCACTAGCAGGAAGGGGAGGCTGGGAGGGAGAGATTGAGGACACAGCCAAGGCCTCTGGGTAGGCAGGTGGGGGGTGTGGCCCTGGGAATGTGGGTGCTGGGGAGGGAAGCCAGAGAGTCACAGAGGAACCAGGGGAAATTGACAGCTTAGTGGCAGAAAGTTTTCTGTTTTTCCCAGTGAACCCAGGGAATATCTCCATGAAGGACATGAGGTCCCCAAAGACAGTGGCAGAGAACTGTGCAGGTGCTCAGCTTCCTGTCACATCACTGTGACCTCAGCCCAGAATCAGAACCAGGGGCAGCCCTGTTAGCTGTGGGCCTGTACCTTGGGGAGGGAGTACAGGCTGCCCAGGCCTTCCTGGCCTCTGCCCAATGCCCCTCTCTCCCATTGAGAGCAATCCTTGTCTCCCCTGGTCAATTTTAATTTAATTGCAATCACATCAGTTTGTAGCATGGACCTTTTTAGACGTTAGGGACTGGAAGAGTTTTGTCCTATTACTTCACATTTTCCAAATCCATTTCACACAGATGGAATCTTTTGGAATCTTCTAAGGCCAAACACAGGAGAGAAACAGCGCCAGAGAGTTGGGCCTAGAACTCAGTTTAGTGAGGATGGAATGGTCTGATTTCTTCTAACATCTTGATAAATCTTTCTGCACCAACTTTGAGAGTTTCAACACAGAGGAATGTTCAGACCTTGCTCACTGAACAGCTAGGCTCTGTGTCCGTGTGTCACCACCTTTGCCTGGCTGTTCCTCCGGCAGTCTCCACTGCAGTCCTCTGAGCTGCTTTCAGCACTGTCACTGTCATCAGAGATGGAACTGATGCTTGGGAAACGAGTGAAAGGGGTGGGACCCAGTGGCACTTGGGCCTGTACTCCCTCCACAGCATCAAAGCACCCCCCAAACTTAATGTTTCATGCTGCTGAGGTGTTAATTTTAATGTTACCTGTCTTCTGGGCACAAGTCTCCTTAGGGAATTGTCAAGTCCACAGACAGTGTTGAATCAGGGTCTTTGAAATGATCAGACCAAATAAATACAGGGCAGGTGAACAAAGTACGTGGTTTGGCCCTACCTATGTGACATGAACAAAATGAAAGAGAAGTAATTTTGTTAGTAATTCAAGCGGCGGGACTGCAGGGTCAGAAAAGGAACACCGTATTAGTGGTTGGAGCTGAAGCCGAGCGCCTCTTTGGCTGTTTCACAGCAGTGTCCCTCAGGAGGGGACGACAGCCTTTACCAAGTGCCTACCTTGGCCGGACTTTCTCAGATGACAACGTGGGAGTATTGAGAATAGAAGCATTATGCAGCTGGAGTATGGATAGCCAAGATCTGACCCAGGTCTGTCTAACTGTAGGGGCACACTGCTCCTTTTCCAGGTGTCTTTCCAAGTTGCCATGGTATGGAAACATGACTGTGGACTCTTAAGTGTACACACACACACAAACACCCCCCACACCTTCTGCTATTTTTTTTTAAACCAAGAACAATATGGAGGGAGCAGTTATCAAGAGAGAAACTGAGCGACAACCGTGCCCCAGTCCTGAACATGTCTATGAGCTGGGCTTTATATTCAGCTATAACCTGTACTTTCCTAGCATTTGCTTTGGAATCCTCAGGGGAAGAGGCCTTTGTCCTGACACATTCTAAAGGGGCAATAATGTACATTTTCAGAATGATTCAAGTCTATGATTGTGTGTGTGTGCATGGCCCTAGGCATTGAACCCAGGGCCTTTGGTTTGACCTAACCCTTTTTATTTTTTGTTTTTGGAGAGAGTCTTTTAAATTGCTAAATTGCCCAGGCTGGACTCAAACTTTCAATCCCCTATCTCAGCCTTCTGGAATGTTAGAATTACAGGCATGTGCCAGCACAACCAGATTGAGTATACGTTTTAATGGTGGAGTGGGTAATAAATGCCAATGATGCAGGTCAAATACACATTTGAAATGAAATATAAATACTCATTTTCAGAACATAGAGAATCCTAGTAAGCAGAGGTAAATGCTGCATCACTAAGAGATTATTGTTTGATTTTGAGAAGTGGAGTCATAGTCTTCATTCAAGAAAAGAACACTGAGCCCTTTTCCTGTTTATTAAAGTTAGGTGTGATGAGAATTACATGAGATAACATATGTGAAGTGCCTGGTCTAATACCTGCATAGAGGCAATTCTCACTAAATGGAGGCATTAGTTAATCGCTGCCATTGCTCTTAGTTGGAGAGTGTGAAGGACTTGGCAAGTTGGCTGTGTTTTCTCATGGCGGTGACCGAATACAGTGATGCCATTTATGGGTGGGAGGCAGCCAGGAAAAGGTGTGTCTTAAGTCCTGGCTGGTTCCCATGCTGTCCTGTCTCTAGGCTGTGCATCTGTAGCCAGAGCTGCCCATTGTCTTCAGCCAGGGTCCCACAAGCACCTGTGTGGGGCTTTTCTTTCTTTCCTTTCCTCCAATCAGATTTTATTGGTACATTTTAGATACATGCAGTGATCACATTCATCATAGAGAATTTGTTCCTGTACATGATAGAACTTGTTTTGCCCCACCTGCTACCCTCCCTTCAACCCCCTCCTCCCCATGTACAAAAGCTTTTTTCCATTTTTTTCTCATTTTAAAAAACTTTTCTTTCCTTTTTCCCTCCTCCTCCTTTGTTCTTCCCATTTGAACATTTCTTCCTATTGCACAATACTTTTTATACTGTTTGGTCCATATTTACTCTTGTCATTACTCACACCAGAGCAGTAATGCAGTATTTACACATATGTCTGATTTATTTCACTTAAAAGAATGGTCTCAAGGTGCAGCCATTTACCTAGAAATATCTTGAGCTTATCCTTTATGGCAGAGTAATACCCTATTGTGTAAAAGAACTACATCTTCTTTTTCCATTCACCAGTTGATGGGCATTTGGGCTGTTTCCAAGATTTGGCTATTACAAACTGGTGCTGCTGTAAACATGGTTGTGCATATAGTGCTGTAGTATGCTGCTTTTAATTCTTTCAAAGATTGTGTGAGGCTTTTCTGGGTCCTTGTGATGCATTTGACCAGCACAGCACTTAAGACATAGTTGCCTAGCCAGTGAAGTTTGTCTTTGGCTATTCCCTCTGCACACCCTGACGTCGCTAACTTGCATCTGTTTCTGCTGGTGGGTTTCTCTTACCAAAGATCTTTTAAAAGTTCCAGGGGTTTGGCAAAAAAGTTACTAATAACATTGAGAGCTGATAGGAATTTATAGGAGATCTCAGAAGTCAGGGTAAAGAACTTTAGCATCAAACTACATTTTCTCCATTTGCTGTCAAGGTTCACCACAGTACAAGCTGGGAGTGCTGGGCCTGTGGATAGTGGCTTTGCCTTCTTTTATATATCCCCAGATAACCCCTACTGTAATAGGTTGTTCCCATTATCTCCAGATAGGAACCAGCCTTACTGGTAGGTGAAGCCTGTGTAATATGATTCTTCACACTAGGGTGATAAGAGTAAGAGAGAAGTAAAAAGTAAGAGAGAAGGCCCCTGAACAAGACACTAATAGGAACCTTCCCTTCTGCCTCCTTTTGGTCATGAGACATGAGGGGCCCACCAGAGAGGAACCCCAGGGCGTCTGAGAGGCTCCTCTTGTTGCAGTGGGCTCGGATCAAGGTTTTGCCAGCTCCAGGTCGGATATCTCGTGCCCAATGAAATCTTGAGATTCTTCAACTAGATTTCAATTTTGTTAGCCTGGAGCCCTGGAGTCGCATCTGTGACAGGATGAGTCCTGCTACTGGTTAAAACATTTATGCCCTTCAGATAAGAAAGGACTCAGTCCCAGAGAAGCTAGCAGAGGGGATGTGGTAGAATGAAGAATATTTTGACAAAGAAATCTTGGGAAACGTGGTCAGAGTTATGGGGAAAGTATTCCTCCTTATCTCCAGTGGTTCCTGCATGTACAGCCACCTGCAGACCCAATCCTCTTCTGCCACCTGGTGAAGATGGGCATGGCCAAGACTTCAGCCCCTTCCCACCTCCATGTTTACCTTCTAATGAGATGCCATGGTGTACTTTGCATCCTGATTAGAATTTCTGTTGAAAATGATTCTGTACTTCCTAGGAACTAGCCAGCTGTGGATGGAGTAAGAAGGAGAAACATAGTCTCGCCCCCAATGTCGTGGCCTTTACCCGGAGGTTTAACCAGGTAAGCATTGCCCTTGCATGTGCCTGTGCAGATGACAATGTGTTGTCCCTGTAGGCTGAAGCCCCACCAGGGTTCAGTCTGAGGCACTTGGCTCCAGTCCAAACCCCTCTTCCTAAACCGTTCACCTTCATCCACTCTGGTGCCATTACAGTCCATTTTCACAAAGTAGGCAGAACTGAACATGCCATTGCCGTGCTGATGTCACTTAGGTCTTTGATTCCACATCAGCTAAAGTTCAGGCACCTTCCAGTGCTCTGGGAGGTGCATGGGGTTCCGCCTCTGCCCCAGCCTGGCCCCGCTGTCTTCAGGATGTACATCCTGGCCTGCCATCTTGTGCGATGTGCTATATCTCTGGCGTGCCAGCTCTCTGCTTCCCCCGTGTGCTGTCTTCTCAGGCCAGAACTCTTCCTCCCTGTTCAGTATTGTCAGATCTTTGCTTGAGTGCTACTTCCTTAGGGAACAGTTCCTAAGTCCCCAGCCTTTATGAGCTCTCCGGTCATCTAGTCATCTGTCCTTTATCCTGCCTTCTACTCTGTGTGATATTTTACTGACCCATCCTTGTTCTGTGTTACCTGTGATCTGTCTCTGCCTTCCTTGCCAGATGTGAGCTCTTTGAGAACAGGCACCATGTCTGTCTTGTTTGTCACTGTGTCCCCATCGCCTTGCCCAGTGTCAGGCATCTATGTAACAGACCCTTAGTAAGTCAATGTGGGATGAATGAATGAGGTGCCAGGAAATACTTCTCGAATTGAACTTATTTGAATGTAAACTCACAGCCCCTGTACTATTCCAAACTGATTTGGTCCATCTAGAAACTTTGCCCCAGGTATACAGAGCTGCATGCCCATTTGTTGACTAATGATAGAACACGTGGACCAACTGAGGGGTGGGGCTTCTGATTTCCCAGCCAGAGCTCCCAGAGCATGGTTGTAGGTAGAAAGCAACTTGCAAGACTCCCTTTCCATAAGCCATAGCTCCAGTGGTGCTGTTGGCAGTTTTTCTTCTTTACTCTGGTTTTTCTGGTTTCACATGAGGACATTGGCCTAGAGGTTGCATAATATGCAGAACTGGCCCTCGGGTGCTGGGGCTGTGTTCCCTTGGGGCCTTGGGTCCAGCTGGGCCTTCCCTTTTGGAAATGCCGGTCCTGTGCATCATTGTTGCTCAGCATCCCTAGTCCCCCCACGTGCAGCAGGAGCCTCAGAGAGCCTCGCCAGTTGTCTCTTTGGACAGCAGGGCCTGAGCCAGCTTCACTGCTACTCGGTGCAGCACAACAGGGGCCAGGAAAGGGCTTTGTACGTCTGGGCGGGGGCTGCACACCCTTTGTTTTGAAAAAAGATGTTCCAAACCTTTTGCTTCTTTCCTCTTTCTTTTGAAAATTTTTTCAACTGGGCTTAGTCTTTTTTAAAAAACAGATGTGCACAAACTATCAGGGGATTCATAGTTTCCTTAACAAAACTATTTGACCGGGAGCCAACTCAGTCCCCACCTTTGACCAGTCACAGAGCTCCCAGAGGAGGGGCTGTGGGGGGATCTGATGTAATCTGCTTTGCATGTGGATGCCAGGTCAGCTTGGCAAAGGCAGTACAGCTTGTTCTGTGAACAATTGCATTGTGCCCGGCTCAGTCCAAGTGGTGAAATGAGCCAGAAGTGAAGGCCCATTTTCTCAAACAGAATGCTCTGGGAAATGGTCTTCCTGCTGACCCATCAGCTGCTGAAAGCCAGCAGCTCCTGGACATAGCACTGGTAGCTCTGGTTTGAAAACTGGCTGGAGGCCAGCCTGGTCAGCCACTGGAGCTGCTTTGCATGAGATGAACTCATTGGCGTCCATTCCCAGCAGACTTTTCACATGTGAGACCAGAACTCCTCATCAGACTCCAGAGAAGAGAAAGGAGGCCACTTACCTTTCAGAGCCTCAGTTTCCTTATCTGTAACTGAGAAGAACTGTAATAGTCACCTTACCCAGCTGTTACAAAGAGTAAATGGTATATGAAGAGCTTTCAGCATCATGTCTAGCACATGGTATGCGTCCAGATGTTTCAGGGGAAGAAGAGGAAAACATGAAGGTCAGCTAATTAGAAGGAGGTTGCCAGGGATCTGTTGCAACTTGTAGCCAAAACAAAAGGCAAGTGGGGAGTGTCCTGGCAAGCCCACCTGCCTCTCCCTGGGTCTGAGTCCCTTGGGGCTCCTTCACAGCGTGAAAGGATGACAGAGCTCAGCCAGGTTCACTAAAGGTCTGTTACGTGTCAGGCCTGTGTCTCTACTCCAAGGAGTTCACCATATAGCCCAGGAGTTCTTCATGTGTTTCGGATCATGGATTCTTGTCAGAATCTGATAATATCACGTATGAACCTATTCCCAGAAAATCCTCAGATGCATAAACTTGCATTTGATTTGGGGAATTTTGTTGTTGCTCTGAAGAGTGTACAGGGGCACTGGAAGGGTCTCAGGATCAAAGAAACCCCAGTTTGAGTCTTAGTTCCGCATTTTATTATCTGTGTAATCTTGGGCTGACTTGTGGTCTCTGTGAGCTCATCTTCCTGAGGAAGTATCTCGAGTGGTTTTTAGAGATTAAATGAGAATTGCGAGTGTAAAGAACTTGGCCTAGTACTTGGCACCTAGGAAACAATCATGTTAACTTTTAAAAAGGGAGCAGTGTTGAAGGAACTCTAAGGCCAGAGTAGAAGGAAAGGGCCTAAGTGCGGATGGGAGGGTGGGGATTGGGTCCTAAGAACGCTGAAAATTCTGGAAAAGATGAAGGGGAAACTGGGAGAAACAAAGGTGCACCCGAGAGCCTGAGGACAGCTGCCATTTGAGGAAGGGCATCGGCAGAGGGCTGTACAGGGGGCCACACAAGGGCAACTGGGAGCAGGAAGAGTACTCAGAAAGGGTAGTGTCTAGAATCCCTTCGAAGGTGAAACGTGCAGCAAATTGGGTCATTCAAGACAGGGCCGAAAAGGAGGCTTTGGAGCCTGGCAGCAAAGGCCTGCTAGTGACCTCAGCCAGACAGTTTGGTGGGGACATAGCAGGCAAAGTGGTGGGCGGTGGAGATGATGGAGAGGCCAGGAGAATGAGTAGCCAGGAAGTGATCACATTTTCTTCTTTGGGTAAAGCTTGAGGATATTCACATTTTGCATTGAAGTATCCAGTTAGAGCAGGAAGTTAAAGATGAGTAAGAGAGAGGGATGATTGACGAAGTCAAGTATGACAGGAGGGAGAGGCTGAGACCCAGGGCCCCTTCAGAGGAAGTGTAGGGTGCTGCTGCAGGCCACCTTAGGTGTGGTGCAAGGAGACCTGTGGCTCTTCTTCCCTAGGAAAAGAGGAGGCAAAGGTGGGGTGGGACCAGGAGACTGTGAGAGGTCCACTCCACAGTAAGGGAGAGAGCTGGCTGTGCAAAGATGAAGGATTCTTGGGCAGAACAGTGGCCCAGATGAAACAGATTGTAACTTATAAAAGTTTCCCTGGAGCATGTGAGCAGGAGGTCTTCTCTAGTTGCCCTTTGCAGGCTGGGACTAGGAGCATAGGAAAGTGATCCATCCACACACATGGGCTGGTAAAGCAGAGTTTCTGGAAGGACCAAGCGGTGAGACGGCACTTCAAGTCCTGGTAAAGAAAGTACTGAGTTGACAGTGATAGGAGATAGGTTTGCCTGAGAGGAGAAGTTTGCTGTCTTAGTTACTTTTCTTCTTGCTGAGACAAAATATCTAACACTTAAAGGAAAAAAGTTTATGTTGGCTCATAATTTGTAGAGGTTTCAGTCCTTAATCAGCTGACTCCAAGGCAGGGTGGTGTGGCAGAGGGGCATCACTGCAGAGAAGAAACAGTTCCTGGCATGGAAGGAGGAAGGCAGGATGCAGCAAAAGCAGCAAGCAACAGCAGCATCCCTCTTTTTTGTCCCTTACATTCTAGCTAAGTTACAGTAGCACGCGTACCTGGGGGGGGGGGGCAGTGTTCCATTATCCACACCAAGGTCTAGGCCAGTCAGTAGACTAACTTCGTAATCACACACCCTTAATTCCAGCATCACACTTAATTCCAGCATCACACACTGCATATCCAGCCACTTCTGAAAAGCCCCACCTATGACCACATGCGGTTTTAAAGAGACATCGAGACACAAGCTATAACAGATGGAGAAGGGCTGCCAGGGACACTAGGTGGTGATAAAACAGGCCTGGCACGGGGAATCAAGGCGAAGGCGAGGCTACAAGACCTGAAGGTGCAGCCCAAGACTGGGGTGTGTGCTTGTGGTGTCGAGCAATCCCTGGTAATCAAGAAGCTGGTGACAAAAGTGGTGGGGCTAAGAGCTGCTACAGCTGAAGTGGTCAGATGCATAAACTTGAGGTCATGGTCATTTTCAGTGATGTCAGAGTTGCCTAAGGAAGAGGTAGAATTTGATGTGGAAAGGAAGATGGTGATCCAAATCCAGACGTTTACCACCTTTATACATGTATCTTTTCCAAAATGTCATAGGAAAAAAAAACAACCATACAAACATACATAGCCTTTTCAGACTGGCTTTCCCCTTTTAAATATGCATGTATAATTCATCCCGGTGTATGTGACTTGATAACTCATTCTATTTTTTAAAAAGATGAATACTATTCCATTGTATGGGTTTGCTATTATTGGTTTATCTATTCACCTACTGAAGGACATCAGGTGAACGGATTGAAAATAAAGAAAGAAAACTGCTTTCATTATAGGTGATATGACTGGCTATGTGGAGAATTTTTTTAAAGGCTTTTAAAAAAACCCTTCTGGAACTAATAACTTCCATTGTTTGACAACTATGAATAAAGCTTCCATAAGCCAGGTGTTGTGATACATGCCTGTAATCCCAGCATTTGGGGAAGTTGAGGCAGAAGGATTGCAGTTCAAACCCAACCCCAGCAACTAAACCATTTAGTGAGTTCTTGTTTCAAAATAAAAGGGGCTGGGAACATAGCTCAGTGCAGAGGCCCTGGGTGCAATCCTCAGTACCACACACACACATACAAAGAAAGCAAGCAAGAAAGCTTCCATAAACACTTCTGTGCTGTTCTGTGTATACATGGAAGTGTTCAGGTCATCTCAGTAAATACCTTTGGGTGCAACTGCTGGATCACATCTGTCCCATTTTGTATTTCCACCAGCAATGAATGAAAGTTTGTGTCACTCCAGATCCTTACCAGCAGTTGGTATTACCAGCTTTTCTGTGTTTTAGACATTCTCATGGGTAAAAGTAATGTTCCTTTGCTTTGCCTTATCTAGACTATTTGTGGACAGCTGCGTCTTGTCTTCTGTGTCTCACATGAGGTGTACTGTAGGGGTGGGTGTGGAGATGGAGACACAGGATACAATCACAGTGCTGAGTGGGCAGTGGGGGAGCGGGTGGGGGAAGGTTTAGGTGAAGGATGTAGGAGTGAGAAGATTCAGGGAGGACGTTTAAGGTCTTCAGGCAGCTGAAGGGTTCTTATGGGAGGCTGATGAAACATACGTGGTGGGGCCTGATCCTTAAGCATAGGGGCCAGGGAGTGAAGTGGGGAGGCATTTGTTCCTTACACAAGGCAGTTTCCTAACCCTGGTGGCTGAGGGAAAAGCCAGACTAAGGCTTCATCGCAGTTACTGGGGAGTAGTGTCCAGTGCTGGAGGCAGGGAGAGGGTGGGACCTCTAAGATTGCTTCTAATTCTTGGACTCTAAGAAAACCATGAATGGGCGTAGGAGAAATTTGTGGGAAAAGTAGATTTCTCATAAGAATAGGTAATATTCTTAAATTTGGATTATTCTTGTTTCCCCCCTTTGCTTTATGCTTTGTTTTTATTTGTAGTTGATTAACTGAATAAAATTCTTTGCCTTTGTAAGTATTCTGATTTATTCATCTATAATTCTTCTGTGATATTTTACAGGGGATATTTAGTCCCCAGCAGAAACAATGGTAATGATAATAGTTTATATATCAAAAGCTTGTTAGCACCATGACCAGGCAGAATATATTTCAAGTACATGTGATTTGTTCAACAGCTAAAATTAATGTAAGTCACTATATTAATAGACTAAAGAAGAAAAACTGTACCATTCTATCAACTGACCTGCAAAAAGCATTCATTCATGATAAAAAACTAACCAAACAAATAAAAGCAGCCACCAGTAAATTCAGAACAGAGGGAAACACCTCAATAGAAAACATCTACAAGAATCTTGTAGCCAAGGTCACTCTTGGTGCTGACACACTGGATGCTTTCCCCCAAAGACTGGGAACAAGACAAAGATTTGTGTACTTACCGGTGCTAGTCAACATTGTGCCAGAAGTCCTGGCTAGTTCAATAAATCAAGAAAAAATAAAACCAGCTTTATTGTAGATGATACGGCTGGCAATGTGGAAAATTCAAAAATGAAAAAAGGCTTTTTAAAAAACCCTCCTGGAACTAATAAGCAAGTATTGCAAGGTGGCAGGACACCAGATCAAAATACAAAAGTCAGCTGGGTTTGGTGGCACATGCCTGTAATCTCAGCATTTGGGAGGCTGAGGCAGGAGGATCCCTGTGATTTCAAGGCCAGCCTGGGCTACATAGTGAATTTAGGGTCCGCCTGAACTGCATAGTGAGACCCTGTCTCAAAATAAAGTGCCAAAATATAAAAGTTAATTTCTTTCCTATATATTGACAATGAAGAACTCAAATTTGAAATTTTAAGAACCCATTTGTAATAGCACCAAAAACAAAACAAAACTTAGGTTTTTAACCTAACGAAATATGTACAGGTTTATATATGGAAAGTTAGAAACCACTGATGAAAGAAACCAAAATAAATCTGATTTATTAGAGATAAATTTCATATTTATGGATTAAAAGACTCAATATTATGATGTTAATTCTTCCTAATTTAATCTATAGATTTAATACAATTCCTATTACAATCCTACAAAGCTATTTTATAAATGGCAACAAACTTACTGTAAAGATTATATGGAAGAGTTGAAATAATGCCATACTGAAAGGGAGCAAAGGTAAAGGTCTCAGTACAGTACTGGAGAAGAATAGAGACCTGGGTTTATAGAACAGAACATGGACCCTAGAAATAGTCCCCAAAATGTATCTTCCATAAAGATGGGTATTGGTCAGCTTTCATTACTGGGTAAAATGCCCAACACCTGCAACTTAAAGGGAGAAGTTTATTTCCAGCTCACTACTTAAGATTTCCCGCCCATGGTTGGCTGGCTCCCAGGCAGAGACATGGTGGTAGAGGTACAGTGGAGGAAAGCTGCTCAATTCAGAGACTCTGGAAAGTAGAGAGCAGGGGAAGAGCCTGAGAGGAAGGGGCCAGGGGTCAGATAGCCCCCAAAGTCACGCCCACAGCCTGCTTCCTCCAGCAAGGCCCTGCCTCCTCATAGCCCATTCACTTGCTAACGTATGAGCGGGTTGGCCAGGTGATGGGGTTATTGCCTTGACAACCAGTTACCTCCCCAAGTTGACAGTCAGGATTAACTGGCACAAAGTGTAAGGACATTCAGTGGAGAAAGGACAATCTTTTCAATAAATGGTACTGCAACTCTGTGTGTGTGTTTGTGTGCGTCTGTGCCTGTGTGAAAAAATTATTCTAGACATACACCGTAACTTTCATAAAAATTAACTGAAAGTGGATCTTGGGCCTAAATGTGAGACTAAACTACAGAACTTTTAGAAGAAAATCTATATGACCTTGAGTCTGATGATGAATTATTACATACAGTACCAAAAGCACAATCCACGAAAGAAAAAACTGATACTAGGACTTTATTAAAATTAAGGTTTTTCCCCATTCTTTAAAAGACATAGTTAAGTGAATTAAAAGTCAAACCACTGACTGGAAGAAAATATTTGCAAAACATGTATCTGATGAAGGACTTATATTTAAAATATACTAGTAAAATTCAATGAGAAAACAGTCCAATTTTTTAAAAAAATGGTCAAAAGATCTCAACAGATTCCTCATCAGAGAAAATATACAGATGGGAAATAACAGTATGAAAGATGCTCATTTGTCACCAGGAAAATGCAAAACCCTACACACTATCAGAATGTCTAAAGCAGAGAAACACTAAGAATACAAATTTCTGGCAGTGATTTGGAACAATGTAAACTCCTTCTTTGACTGTTGGTGGGAGCACAGAATGGATAGACATGGTCCAGTATTTACCCAGATTTGAACACATATGTACATGCTAACACGGAAATGTCCGTGGCACTTTTATTCATAGTCATCAAAAATAGAAGGAAATGAGATGTCTTTCAGTAGGTTAATGAATAAACCAATTGTGGTAAATTCATGTAATAGTATTCATCTAAAAAAATGAGTTAACAAGTTGTGTAGATGAAACTTAAATGCACATAGTAAGTGAAAAAAGCTGGTGGGAAAGATGACCTATGGAAGATTCTTTTCCTTTCACTCTGACATTCTGGAAAAGGTAGAACCATAGGGATAATGGGTCAGTGGTTTTCAGGGGTTCTGGAAGGGGAAGAGGTTGAATAGGTGATGCACAGGAGATTTTTTTTTTTTTAAGACAGTGAAACTATTCTGAAAGATACTGTAATGATGTATAGAGATACAATGTGTTCACCCACAGGACTTTACAGCACCAAGAGGAAACCTTAGTATTTGCAAACTAAGAAAAATTCATCTTAGGGGCTGGGGATGTGGCTCAGTGGTAGAGCTCTTGCCTTGCATACACAAGGCCCTGGATTTGATCCCCAGCACCACAGAAAGAATTCATCTTAGAGACTGGGAGGTCCTCTCAAAAGAAAGCTAAATATATTGTATGTACAAATTATATAATTGTAAGTGTATGAAACAACTTCTCTGAGGAGGGTAAAGGAAAAACTTGCTGACCTAAGTAATTTTAAAAGAAAGCAGAGCCTGTAAGACTGAAAAATAGAAGGGGTTATATACAAGCGCGGTCTTCTGATAAAGCTGTTTCCCAGGAGGTATGAACAGCAATTCTGACATGCTTATGCTGGAGCTGAGCACTTGAGGATATGGATGGCAGATGGTTTCTCTCGGGTGAAATGGGGGATTACAGACAAGCGAGGTTAGGATGATCTATATGAGAGCGAATTGGGAGTTAGAGATACTAGTATGAGGTTACATTTAGTGTAATGGTGACAGATAAAAACAGTTATAGACACATAGGTTCGTTCTGTCCCTCCCCTACTCCCTCTCCTTCTCTCTTAGTCCGCTGGCTGAGAGGATCTAGAAACATTGATACTGCAAGAGCAGCAAGCATGCTCAGCACCCACTGGATGTACATCTTGGATTCTAGGACTAGGGCAAAATGTGTGAGATGAGCATGTAGCATATTGCAGTGCCAGAAAGGAAGTGCTCACACTGACAAACCAGCAATGCTGGACATGTCAGAGGGGATGCAGGGCCACCAGAAAGAGCTTGCAGTGACTGGCCAAAGCAGGAACTATATGACAACAGAATAACACAGGGCTGAATTATGCAAAATACAATATAAATATTAATGAGTTCATATTGATATAAATGATGGAATAAATGGAGGATAATAGACAAGTGCTCCAAGCAATTTAATTTTAATTTATGTACATACTAAGAAGGTAGAGCAGAACACTACCCATTAAGAGTGGGCGGAGCGTGTGACTTCCCTCTGGAGTATGAGGCGGTATCAAGTTCCTATTGATGGGCATTTTCCCTATTTTTCACTTTCAGAAGCAGTTTCTGCGAGTCCTTATAAGTATGTGTTTCCATAATTATGAGCTTTAATAAGGTAAATATTTTATAGAGAATATTTCTGAAGTATCCTGAAACGTATATTTAAGTTGTTCTTCAAAATGTTTGTATTAATTTCTGCTCCCCCAAGAAGTATCCAAGAGTCTCATTCCTGTGTACTCTTGAGTAAGTTATGGTCCACGAAATACATATCGTTTAATATGCAATAAACTTGTATCAAACAATACAAAGAAGACAGATGTCCCAGTAGAAAGATGGGTGGAGACCTGAGCAGGCAACTGCAAGGCAAATAATACAAGTGACAAGTGGCCTGTAAATATTTGGAACAGGAAATGTTAACTGAGAATAAAAGAACAAAATAAAAAATTTAACTGGATGGTCCTGAAAGAAATGCAAGGTAGAAGCAGTGAGATACCATTCTACCCATTGATAAATCAGACAAGAATTTTAATGACTGGTGCTGGCCTATGTCTAAGAACATGGATCTGCTTAAACTTGTTGATGGGTAAATAAACATATTCTGGAGGGCAAGTTCTTTATATATACACCCACTTTTGTTCATTCCACCTTCTGGAATTTACCCTAAATCTTAGTAAAAAGTATGCAAAGATGTGTAAAGATGTTCACGACAGCATTTTAATTACAACAAAACAATGAGAAAAGACCTATCCAATAACGGGCTATTTCCATCACTGACGTTACACTTCTGTGGTGAAATCCCTGGAAGCTGCAAAACTTGTAAAGATATTTACTTCAAAACAATTTGAGATATATGAGTAATACATACCAATTAAATTTAAAAGACAATCATATGATCTATGTATGGAGGAAAAAGTGTAAAAGATCACATGCCACACTGTTTACCACATTGGTCTGTATATGAGACCAAGATTACAAATGATTTTTGTCCTTTGTTCTTGTTTCTGTTTCTCTTGTTTTCCATGCTAAGCTTCTGTTAAGTGTTGCGGTCAGGAATGAGAATAAAAATATGTAAAACTACCATCATCTGCCCTTTTTCTGCATTTCCTTCATCATGGCCCGCCTGGCCTTGCAGATCTGCTTGAGACCATTAGGTCTGTGGGTGACCCCGCCCACAGGAGGACTCACCTGCGTTCCTCTTGGAAGCACCTGGCACTCCCCTCCCAGAGTAGCATCGTAGCCCCTTCTCAGCTCGCCCTGGGTCCTCTAGTCTGGTCATCCTCTCCTCCAGCTTCATGAGCCCTCATCACCAACTCCATGTTGCTGCCGCAGCCCTGGCAGCTTCAGCCATCCTAGACGCGCAGTATACAGTCACAGCATAGTTCTGTCCTACTGTGTGAGGTCTTCCTGTCTTTCAGGGCCTGCCCTCCTGTATTGCTGCCCTCATCTTCCAGTTCACCTGCTTTGAACTTAGGACCCTGATCACAACTGCCTTCTAATAGAGATTTCCTGAGGGCTCTGTGTCCTCCGTTGGTCACCTCTATCTTGGGCAAGGTCTGGAACCTGCACCTAGGGGGCTGCATGCAACTCTCTTGAATTGAACTGTGGACCTCGCGCTGCCTCCGCATGCTGTGGGCTGCAGATCCAAACTCAGCTCTATCACCTTCCATAATTGTGCCAGAAAAATGTATGAGGTTTTGGCACACAGGACTGTATTAAATTATATATAAAAAGGTCACACTTAAGATTATATAGCATAAAAAGTGCACGTACTAAAATGTAAGGTTTATTGGTTTACTGCTTGGTATCCGGAAAAACTTTCTTCCATAACTGGCTAGTGAACATTTGAATCTGAACTTAATTTTGGCAATTCCTTGGAGTAAATGACTCTATGGAAACCCAGACATGTCCTAGAGGCAACCACAGATAATTACACTCAAAAGACATTTCTCTAATACTCCTGCTCAGTATTAAATTGTTGAGCTTGTTTTTTTTTTCCTTGTTTCCTCTTTGAAAAGTGACAGTATTTCAGCTACGAGAATATATTTTGTTGCAACATAAGCTGCTTTGTTACCTCTGGGCTGTCCTTCATTGTTTATTTTTTCTCCTGTAAACCTGTCCTCCCTTTTCATACCTCACATCCCCATACTTTGGCCACCCCTCCACCTTCTTTGCAGCACTGTCACAACACTCTTGGGCACCTGCTTTTCACATAAAACTCTTACGATGGTAGTAGGATATAAGCCTGAAAAGCTGTTTCCCAGCATTTCTTGGCTGAGCCTTTTCTGTGTTTCCTTGAGGTACCGTGAGTCAGCCCTGCACTGACAGATGACTTTCTTGTTCCCGTCAACAGACCCAGGGGCTTGGGGCTGTTGATGTACATGAGAGGTCAAGCATGAATGAGCTTCTGAAACAGAGCTACCGACATTCCCCTTTGGCACATGCTGTCTCCAGAAAAACATACCCCAAATCTGCAATGCTGTATGGGACTTTGAAAGATGCTTTTTGTGTCATTTATTATTGAATAAAGACAAACCTCTCTTAGAAAATTAAATTTACTGCAATTGTGCACATACAGTAATCCCTCTTTGTCTGGGGCCCAGCTGGGGACATGGACCTCATGGGTGCTACTTCAGTATGAACATCCCTTTGATAATTTGTCCATCTGTCTGGCCATCCTCCCGTCATTCACACTGTCTCCCCTGCTTGGTCCTTCTGAGCAGGAGCCCAGGCTCATTCATGCCACAGTGTCCTGCAGCACTTTCAGAGACACCCATGTGTCACAGAGGCCCAGTGCTCCCTGCATGACCATGAAAATGCTACCTTCTAGTATATTCTGAAGGGAGGTGTTAGAATCAGGAGACCCATCCTGGTTGGGAGCCACAGGGAACTCTCGACCTCTTGACCTCAGACCACACCAGATTGTGCTCTCACAGTTTCCTAGACCTTAGAAATCTCTGAGCAGTGGTGGGTGGTGTGGGCGGGCCCGGCATTTAATAGCTTTCCTGGTGTGTGCTTGTATGTGTACATGTGTGTATTTGACTCTACAGGTCAGTTTTTGGGTTGTACGAGAAATTCTAACAGCACAGACTTTAAAAATAAGGGCAGAAATCCTGAGCCATTTTGTGAAAATAGCCAAGGTAAGCTGTTTTATTACTTTTCCTTCCCTTTCTTCCCTTTTTTGTCTCAAAAATATGTTTCTTTAGTACTTTGAGAGGTACTTTGGTCTGGGTCTGCTGTTCAAGATTCAGATGGGGGTGCGGGCTATGGCCTGCCCTGCCCAAGCAGAACCGGTGCCTGGCTGCCCACAGCCTGGCTCCCTGTGTGTGCACTCACAGCACGGCAGGCCCCTCCAGCCCACAGTTTGGTGGCCATTTTAGCACCAGTGCTTGTGATCTTATCACAGCCTACACATTTGTGTTTTCCATCAGCAGAGTCCACCCTACTCCATCCTGAGCTAAGGCCTCATGACCCCCTACCCTTTCCCCTGCCCCCTGGCCTAGTGGAGTCTGTCTTTGCTGCTCATTGGGCCCACCTTTACCCTCCTCTGCCCTCATCTCTGCCAGCTCAAAATGGGTGGGGAGTGTAGCTCAGTGCAAAGGTCCTGGGTTCACTCCTTCATACATACATACATACATAAATGGAAAATGTGGGTTAGATAATCTCCCTGAGGCCTTTTGGCTCTAAAAAGAAATTCTGTGACAGGCACAGCAACTCAGATACTAGAATGAAATTCAGCTTACTCAGAGAATCTATTCTTACACACAGGGAACAATTAGAGATTGTTACAAGATGTATGAAATGAAGCATTAACTTGTGTGGTCAGGGTGAAATTTCTGAGCAGGAACAGAGCTAGGAGGACTCAGCATTACTGGCTTCTCAGTTGTTTATTCATTTTAACTACTGTGTGCTGAGGGCAGTACTAGGTACTGGGGACATAGTGGTAGATAAAACTTTGTCCTTGCTCCAGGGAACACAGGGTCCAGGGTGAGAAAGAGGCAAATAAAAAGCTAGTACAATCCAAGTGCAAAGGGCACACACAGACTGGAAACCCAGAAGTGAGTCTGCAGCCTTTGTGGATGTAGAATATTGTCAGGAAAAACATACTAGAGGAAGTGGCATCTAAGCCTGGACCTGCCTGAGGCAAAGGGGCAGGAGATGAGACAACCCATTTTCCAGCCCTAGAAGACTGAGGCCGGTCTCTCACTGAGTACTCACATTGGCCTAGGTGCTAGTTGAGGCTGCACTGTCTCATGGAGTGTTGGTGCCATGGTTACCTTCCTCATTTTAACTGTGAGGGCGCCAAGGCTCAAAAGGTCCAGGTAACTTGCTGAAGGAAGCATAAATAGTGAGTGCTAGGATTGGACCAGGGCTTTGGCTTCCACAGAGCCTACTTGCTACCCCATGCTTCATTGCCCCCCAAGAAGGAGAGGTGGGACTCCGTTCTGTTAGCAAGTACCCTCAGCATCAAACCAAGAACAGAGCAGTTACATTTTTCTGCACTTACTCTCTTCTGTGTCTCATTCCCTTGCCATCTCTGGTAAAGGAGCTTGTCTGAGACTGAACTGACTCCAAATGTTCCTACTAATTTGGGGTCTGGTTCAAAGGAGCATGGTCAGCTGGGAAGCTGGAGCTTTGCCTTGCCCGCTGAGAGGGGTTGCACAGATTAATGACATCTCCCAGGCCTCCTCCTTTTGGGGTATTAGGGTAATCAGTAGAACCTCCTGATGCTGTTGTCACAACCAGAGTCTTAGCTTACGGAAGCCTGTTGAGACAAGGATCAGATTCATCTTAAAAAAGAACAAAGGGATTATCAAATCTTATCCCCAGCCACATTTCTGTCCAGCAACCAGAGTCGATTTATGAAATTTTGCAAGTCTTTTAGATGTAGATTCACCTTTTGACAGTTTGAGAGAAACATAGCATATGGTTCCTATGAACTGCCTAGAACTATATTTTCTTCATGAGATATTTTTAAGTGTAATTGAATTTCATAAATATAACAACATTTGGTAACACTTGAGCATGTTTTTGTTCTGTTGTTTATAGCAGCAAAATAATGTATTCCATATCTTTTCTTTTCCAGAAACTTCTAGAGCTCAACAACCTTCATTCTCTCATGTCTGTGGTGTCAGCATTACAAAGTGCTCCCATCTTCAGGCTGACAAAGACCTGGGCTGTAAGTTAATCTCCCAAAGTCCGTCCCTTTGATTTCATTGCTGAAGATCTGCTTTGCTTAATAAGGCCAGGGCTTTTCTCTGACTACACTCTGCTAAGGATGGAGTTACCTCGAGTTAATGAAATGTTCCCTGGGTATCCTCATGGCTTTAGTGACACCAGCCCCATTTTAGTTCAAAGGAGCAGTGAGGGCCCTAACATGGCTGGTGCTGGAAGCCCCTGGGGGGGATCTTCCTGAAGCCCACAGTGTCACCTGTGATGGCCAGGTCGGCACATGACTTCTGGCCCCCGCTTAACTTAAGCGTGTTCCTCTCTGGCAGCTTCCAAAGTGTCCTCGGGGCTGATGATTTGCAGCTACCCTCGGTCACTGGGCATACAGCTCTGGGTTTCTCTGGAGAAACCTGTGACACTCATGGAGGAAAAAATGATTTTTTTCCTGAAACCATGGATAATTTCAGCTCAGAGGTGGAGTCTGATAGTTATATAATTGAGTCTGGAGGAAAGTTTTTCTGCCATAAAAATACTTTAAAAATATCTCAGACCTCTTTATTCTCATTAGCTTGGCACAGTGCCTGACATGGGGGAAGTAACTGCTATTTCCATAGCTCATTAGCATTCACCTCCTGGCCTGCCCCCATCAGGTCTTTCACAGCCACACAGCCCAGGCCTTTCAAGACCTGTTTATGTCCCAGAGAGCTGATGGAAATTGTATGGAATTGTCAGATGTGCCTCTACGACTCATTTCCGACCTTCTTTCTGCCAGTCTGTCGAGCTGGGGTGTTCCCTGCTTGGCTGGTTTAGGGTCCTTTAAAATACTTAAGGATTATGGTGTAGGTGATCAGAAACGAGTCTTGTCTCTTTACACTGCAACTTTCAAGAGATCTAGACCTAGCAGAGTAGGGGAAGAGGCATTAGCTTGGATTCCAAAAACTAGGTTTGCATACAGGCACCATTCAGAGTAGGACTCAGTGGGACTCATTTTTCCATCTCTACTGGGGAGGCCATCTTAGATTTGTAGCTTTTTGTCAGTACTTTGTGGAGCCTTAGGGGTTCTAGGAGCTACCAGGGGCTGAGGGAGAGGAGGAAGGGTGCCGTGCAGGCTGCTCAGAAGCTGTTTCTCCCAGAGGAACTCTGTTTGTGTCCGTCTTATGTACTGGGTACTGGGCAAATTGCAACCGAACAATGGCTTTGGAGACAGAAAGCAAGTTTGGAAGCTTCTGGTCTCTGCAACTGCTGCCAGCCACGTGATTCCAAGTTCATCTGAGTAGTGAGTTTTTTTCCCCAAAAGTTGCTTAGAGATTCTTTTTCAAATGAATTTTCCATTATTTAGTTGCTGCTATTGTTTCTTAGACTGCTAGGAGCTGTGTGAGAAGCTGAAGGACTAAGTTTTGAATCTTCTCTTATGCACAGACCTTACTGTTAGCAGTACTGTAACTCCTAGGGAACCCGAGTAGCTGCATAGTCCATGAGGGTGACGGCAGGAGGAGTGAATCAGCACAAGCATTTAGGGCTGTCTAACGGCCCTGAATAGAGAGGTAGACACTGCTCAGGAGCAGGCAGAACCCATGGGTGAAGCTGTGGATGGTGATTTCCAAAGGGTGCTGTCTTCTGCTGGGACTGTGGGGCAGCACCACGTCACAGCAACACCACCAAGACTGTGTTTGGCTTGACAGGCACCACTCAGGGTGGCTAAACTTCACTGCTGTTGGAGCTTGACTGCAATGAAAATAAACCTCCCATAGCGCTTCAGGGAGCTGGAATGGAACACCCACCCAGGATCTATTGGAAGGCACAGGCCCTTTTCCAGCTCCTTCCAGGTCATGTGGGTTAGTCGTTTTCCCTGCTGCATTTGCCAGAATAAAAACACATGGCATTCTGCCCTAAGTGCTTCTTGTATATTAGCTCATTCAGCCCCTACAGCTCCTCACAGAGGCAGATCCTCTTGTTACTCTCACTCACAGATTTTGAGGAAAGAGAGGCACAGGGAGGTAGAGTGATTTCTACAGGGCCCCACAGTTACAGGGCAGAGCTGGGATCTACCCAAGCAGCGTGGCTGCAGAGTTCCTGTCCTTAACCCTCATACCATATTGATCTGAACAAGAAGGACAATTCTAACCTACCACCTGTCACTCAAAACGAAAGCGGAGGGGGAAGTTAGAGGAGAGCCTCAGGGAGGGGACATGCGGCTAGGGAGCCGGAGAACTGCAGCCAGACCTCTCCTTTGTGTCTTAGTCCAAACCATGGCTTCTGTTGCTGCCATCTGTGTCAGCTAGTATTGGCTGTCATCTCTGCCACCATAGGGGCATTTAGCTGAGAGGGAACCAGGGGGATGCCAAGGAGCTGAGGTTACATGTCACCAACGATTGGGGGCTCAGGGCAACAACGCATCCTAGTTTGTTGTTGTTTTTGATGCAAGGTCTCACTATGTAGTTCAAGGTTGCCTTGTACTCACATTACGTAGCCCAGGCTGGCCTCAGACTCATGGTGACCCTCCTGCCTCAGCCTCCCCAGCACTGGGACTGCAGGTATGTGCCACCATGCCCAGCCCCAGTTCATTTTTCTGAGAAACCTCTGCATTGTCTCATAAGGGTGGGTACTGGACTGCTTCCCTGGTTACAAGGGCCATTCACTAGAGTGGAAAGTGGGAAGATGCAGCATTCTAGCAGGGGAGGAAGGAATGTGCCAGGTCATTAGTGTGTGTGAGGGGTTGGTTCTTGGTGAACCCACCGCTCAGTCTTGTTTTAATTCAGATTTCCCCTTCACTTACCTGTCTCCTTAACCCAAGAACAGCACTTCACACAAAGCATTAGGGAAATGAAGAGAGCAAATTCATCTTCCTTCTCAGCCAGACTTCCTGGCCCACCACTGGCCGGTGGACTCTCATCTTTTTAATGGTCAGCCTCTCCTTTTGACTGCATTCCTTTGTGGTATCTAATTTTTATTTGTATTCTTTGTGCTCACCCAGCATAGATTTACTGCATGAACTGTACGTTTTTTGTTTTGAATTGCAGCCTACTAATTTCCAGTAATGAGATAGCCGTAGAATCATTGCACCCAAATAGCTATTTGTTCTCCTCCACCTTGTCCCTTGAGCTGAAACTGGTGAGAATTCATGGGCTCACAGAGCAGGGAGGAGCAGGAGGCACTTGAGGGACCAGCCTTAACAACCCCCAAAGGCCAATGCCTTTATAGTCCTTGTTTGCAAAGGAGGAAATAGAAGCTCCAGGAGATAGAGTAACCCTTGGTCCAAGATTCCAGAGCTGGTAACTGCCAGCACCACAACCCTGTTGGACCTCCTGGCTGCTGAGCCAATAATGCCTTGTAATGGTGGTAAGCTATGACAGTAGTCAGCTGGGCATAAGTGAGGGCAAATAGGCACATACCTGTTTGGGAAATGGGGCTGGAGAGCTGGGGCTAGAGAGCTGAGGCTGGCACAGAGCCTGGCTGGCTGCATGTGTGCTATCCATGGGAGCTGCACTGAACCCCTGAATAGTTAGGAAACCTGGAAAGAAGAGGGTTACAAGTGTGGAAGGAGACTTGCCACTTAGCTGCTCTATGGATGAACTCTAGTGAGGGTCAATTGGTTATTGGCTAGGACAGGACAGACAGCTGGCCTATTCATGGCTGGCCTCAGTGTATCAGCCATTGGGTTGGCTGGGCAGGACAGAGATGGACACTTAGCACAGGTCTGTACATAGTGGTACCTTAATAAGTCATAGCTGGACACTCAAACAGAGAGTCGTGCCTGGCCCAGAAAATTCTAGCCAGGAAATGATTTATCCCAGCACTGGGGCCACTTTGGAATATTGGCTGCCTCAAGGCATGAACGCAAATCGAGAAGTTGTATTGGCCAGTTCTGATTTCCTGAGTGTACATCACCTTATTGGTCTTTATTCATCCTACAAATTATGTATGTTTATCAATTGCCTCTTCCATGCCAGGCCCAGAGGCTGTAGCTGAGGCCATGCTCATGGGCTTCCATGTTATTGGGGGACATAGGCCCTGGTACAGGAGAGTGACACACGCTCATCTGGCTGGCACAGGGAGCGATCGGTAGATGGGGGTGAGTGGTGAGGTAATGAACCAGCACCTGTGAGACAGCAGTAAAGCAATGCAGACTAAAACAGCAGGGTGTGATGGTAAAGGACTGGGTATCAGTTTTATCGTGGGTGCTTAAGGGAGGCCTCAGTGAGATGAGGCCGTTTACCTCAAGGCCAGAATGACAAGAAGCAGCATGCTAAAACAACGGGATGAGTAGTCCAGGCAGAGAGGGGCCATGCCCAGGCCCTTGGCCATGTAGCCATACAGGAGCCCACAGCAGGAATGAGCTTGCTGAAGTCATGGCACTTGCAAGTCAGTGTGGCTGGGCCTCAGTGGGCCAGGAGACTCATGTGTAGGGCTCGTAGCCTAGAGGGGTCAGATTGTACCCTAAGCGAACTGCATGGTCAAACAGGAGACAGACACAGTGCCTCGTTGGTTTCTGTGCTTTCAACACCACTGCTAGTTTGTGGGTAACAAATTGGGAGGGGTGAGGACCAAGAGTGGAAACCAAGAGTAGTTAGGAGGGGAGGGCAGAATAAGGTGACCTTGGCTAGGGTACGGGTGGAAGTGGACACAGACAGAAGTAGACTGATGTGGGATGTGTTGTGGAAAGAATTTCTGGGTGCCACAGGAGGTAGCACAGGTGGGACATTGAGGAGCAGAGAGAAGTGAAAGGTGATTCCTAGGTTTGGGTGGGAGCAGCTGAGAAGCTTGAGACCTCTTCTCAGACACAGTCTCCCAAGACGAGACTCTTATTCCTGACAACCTGGGGCCAGGGAATTCCCACTGCAGGGGTGAGCTATCCATTTATGGTAATCACAGTCACGGGCTTCACATGCTACACACACACCACATACGAGTATGAGCGTATGTGTCACACACACATGTGCTCTGTTTGCTCTGTGCACATGCCCAGAGTGATTCACTCTTTCCTGCTGAATTGGACCATAGAGTTTGACTCATTCTTGCAGCAAAGTGAAAATTGAAGTTCTTGGCATGGAGGCCAGGTCTGCTGGGTGGTGGCCTAGAAGGGGATCGTCCCAGGAACAGGGCTTTCACTTCCAGGCATCGCTGCACATTGCTCTTCAGAGGATGGCTCTTTCCACGGAGAGAATTGAGGCCACTTGGCAGATATCCCAGGCAGGCAGAGTATGGCATTCTTGCAGTTTTGCTCTGAGAGTCTTTTGTCCAGAAATTGCCTGTGCTCCTCAGGTATGATGCAGCCTCTCAGGGACTCCTCTCTGACATGGTTGAGAAGATAGTGGGATGCCTGGGTTTCTGTTTTCAGGCTTCTCTGAGCATTGGCCAGGAGAGGCATGAGTCTGGTGTGAGGACAAGGAGGTGGAAGGTGGAGGAAATCAACACTGGCCGCCTCCAGTCACCCCGTCCTGTCCCTCGTCAAGGGCCCCCTGCATCTGCTTCCCACAAGCTCCTCATCTGCTCACATCTCGCTCTCATTGCCTTGACACTGCCATCCCATGAGGTACTGTTTATCACCCTCTTCTGGAGAAGTCCTTCTCCTCTCCACCTCATTCTCTTCCTGCTGTGCTGATAGTGGCTTCTGCTAACTCCTGTGCCCGTGGTACGGAGATTCTCCAAGACCCTCAGTCCTCACCTGCTCTGCTCCGTTTCTCTTCCCTTGGTGAGCTCATCAGCTTAGAGAACTTCAGCTGTCAGCTCTGCACCCTCTGCTGACTCATTCTGTGGTGTAGCCCTGATGTCCTAAGCCCTAGCCATGCCCCGGGATCTGGCCCATTGAGCCTTTTGCTTGCATGTTCTTTGACATCTCTCACCTGGCCTGCCAGAAATCAAGCTCCGGTTTCCAGGTTGAGGTTTGGACTTTCAGGCAACACAGTAGACAGAGCTCATGAGGAATAAGGCCTTTCTTCCCTACCTCCTATGCTTGCACAGGGATGTAGTACTAAATGATACGCAACCAAGTTAAAAAAAAAAACCAACAACCAAAGCTACCAAAAAGCCTGGAAAGAGAAACAACCGTGTGCTAAAAACAAAGGGGACTGAAAGTTAGAGTGTGAGTAGAGTGAAGAGGAACAGCGTGTATCGGCCTCCTCAGAGTGTGGGGGCCCTCATTTCAGGCCCACACACATGGGGGCTGGAATTAAGTCAGAGAGCCATTAAATGTTGCCCCACTAGAACTCAGTGTAGCTAGGGAGAAGCCCCCATGAGAAATTCTCATCCCAGCCTGCACCTCATGTGGCCATGGATTCTGAGTGCACATGATCTGCTAGGCCACGTGGAAGAGAGAGAACGAGGCAGTGAGAGCGTGGGCTCGTAACTCGCACACCACGCTCAGTGCCGAGCCTCCCTCTCGTGATGAGGGTAGATGAGTAGTTATAGGAAAAACTCTCTAGAGCTCTGCGTAGCACATGATAAGGACGAGGTCAGTGTTGCTGTTATTATCACTATTGTTATTTTCAGTTCTTTCTGACTGTTCTTAAGTGGGCTGGAGCCCACCACCCCTGTAAGGAAAGCCTTTTACTTACGATCTCAACCATCATCATCTTCTAACAGGTGTCTTTGCTTCTGGCCTTACTGTCCAGTCCACCTTCACAGCACCCCTGGAGCGATCACCCCAAAACATATCCATGGAGGTTTTGTGCCCTGGTTTGGTGTTCTACCCACCTCTGTCCCACCCACACTCCTGCCCCTACCATGTTAGGTCAAAGGCCCTTTGCCCACTGCTCTTCCAAAGCAGTGTGCTCCAGTGTGGCCATTTTGGTACCGCTCTTTCTTATTACTCTTCCATTTGAGATTTATTTCACCACCTCCAGTTTTATGATTATTTTATTAGCCAATTTTTAATCATCATTTGGATTTATAACCTATTTCAGTGATGCCTTTGAGAAAAGGGAAAATAATGAGCTTGAGTGAGAGAGGTTGATAGATGCTAATGGGCAATTTTGAGGGACACATACCTAGACCTAGCGATGTGGTTCTTGGTGAAAGCTCACAGGCACAGAGTGTCTCACCCGACATCAAGTACATAAACAAGGCATTTTGGCAACAGCAGCAAACACAAACAAGTTTCATAGCTACTTCATACCTACTTCCTGACCCTAAAACACAAGCCATAAACCTTTCAGCTATGGATAGTGGAGCATCTGCTACCACCAGCAGTGTAGTAATTCGGAGCCCCAAGTCATGTGTGCAGGAAACGCAAGAGTTGGCCAGAGGAATTTCCTGTTAAAACATGGCCACAATCAACTCATTCTTTCCCTTTTGATTAGTATTCACTGTTCATGCTACTTGGCTTATGATTGGCACCCTGTTTGCAAGTTGAGCTAAAGGATCTAGAAAAATAGAATAAGCTGTTAAAATGGTGGTGACGTGACCTGGCATCATATGGCCAAGTCAATACCAAACTTTGCTAAAAGGCCAATTTCTATACCTTCTCTACCTTTCCAATCTTACCCAAAGCAACTCTTGCTACATTACAGCCAAACTACTGTTCCCTTGAATATCACTACCTGCTCCTACCTCCTAGCCATTTCTTCTGCCTTCTGTGGCCTCTGGCACCTCTTCAGCCCCATGTATGCTTGTTGAAATCCTTCAAAACTGGCATCCAGGACTCCTTCCTGAAAGGCCTCCTCATAATAGTTTGTTCTCTCCTGTTTTTAAGTTAGCCCTTTTCAGTGCCCAGCCATGTGAAGCAAATGAAATGCACATTTCACTGTGGTCCCAACACCCCCACACCAGCCCTGGATCGAGAGAACCCCTTGGTAAATGCTTATTAAACTGATACGAACAGATACTACACTTGATCTTAGCCAAAAGGCCGAGAAGCGATGGTAAATGCTTATTAGAGGACCAACCTTGACCTCCCAGCTCCACTCTTGGAACTTTGTAAGAATGTCTCTTGAGATTTCCATGGGTAGAAGTTTTAAAAAATTACTTGAAATACATACCAAAATTGTCCCATCATATGAACTGTGTGTGTGTATATGTGCATGTGATTGGATACACACGTACACACATGTAACTATTAACAGATGATTTTTTAGAAAAAGTAAAATTCATGACTCATGAAAATATAAAACAAAGACTTCTTATTAATTAAAGAACCAAGAAGAGATTGCAACAGTATCAAAAGAGAATCCAGAGTGCCACACTTTTATAGTCCAATAAATGCTAAAATAATTTTTAAATGGATGCAAAATTAGTTACTGTTCCCTATGTGATAAGCAATAGTATTTCATGAAACAAAATTGCCTTTCTGCCAAAAGGAATTATTTCTACATTTTCTGCAAGGTAATTTCTTTCTGTATAAGACTTTTTATTTTTAAAATTTTAGTTTATTACTACATGTGTATAGTACATAATGTGCAATGTTTACATTCCTTGTGGGAAGTTGGCACATGTACATGACACATCTTAATTTCTTTTTTGTTCCTTCTCCCATCCCTTGGTCCCTTTTCTGTTTTCTTTTGGTACATGTTTGCAGTATATAATGTTTATATCCCATGTGTGGAGTTGGTATATGTACATTATACGTCCCAATTCCTTTTTTTTTTAAATCTCTTGTACCTTCTCTTCCTCCACCCTCTCTCCCTACTTCCTTTTTCTTTTATTTTTCACTCTTGGTTTTCCATGTAAGATAAACCATGTGATATTTAAGCTTGTGGGTCTGATTTATTTCATTAACATTATGGTCTCAAAGTGCATCCATTTTCGTACAAATGACTCAAATTTTTCTTTATGGCAGAGTAATTCTCCACTGTGTATAAATACCACGTTTTCTTTATCCATTCATCTGTTGGTGAACATGTGGACCACTTCAAAGATTTAGCTATTATGAATTGTATTATTATCAACACGGGTATGCATGTAGCAACGTAATGTAATTGCACAGGATTTTAAATAGTCGTAAGCAAATATGAACGTAAATAGCCAAGGTGTCATTAAATTTCAAAGTTACAGTTTTCCTTATGTTACCTATAATGATCTTTATTGTATCTAGTATTTTACATTAAATATGTCACTCTGTAACTTTTTTGTTTTTCAGAAACTGGTATTCTATATCCAAAAAGGTAAAACATTTCTTATGAAAATGCTCCCATTTCATTCCTTGTGAATTCCATACTTAGACTGCTGAATTCATTGGTCCATAGATTATCAACAATGTTAAAAATTCTTTCCATAACCAACAGTAGACAATGGAATCAAAATATAACTTTGAGCCAGTGTTAACATATTTGGAGCTACAGGCTCTTCGTTGAAAAATGCTTCCACATATCAAGGAATGTTATTCTCTCACAGCCACAGGACAAGATATCAATGTCCTCATAAAGTGAATTTGAAGGAATTTTTCTTTTCCTTCTGTGGAGATAGTTTCCAAATTTGAACTACTTTACCAGAAAGAGAAGATATTGGGGGTTGTTTTGTGAATAGGCAAATGACAAATGCCACATAGAAAACACTCAGAGTATAAGGGGAATTTCTAAACGCAGCCAGTTTCTTTTGCTATTTCATTAAGACTCGTGATCCTCTGGCTTCTGACCTTATGGTTTATGGGTCCCATTTATCCCTTGGAGTATACACTTGGCACCATGAAAATGATTTAAAAGCAGTATGCAGGGACTCCATTTTTACCTTAAATTTAGTTCACTTTGTATATGTGGTTAAGTCTTTTTCTTAATCTTTGTTATATATTTTACTTTCTTCCTTTTTTGGGGTAGCTTTTTTTCCTGTTTTATTGATATTTTATAAAATTAGTTCTTAGATCTGTTATTTCCATAGACTTGATGTTTAGCTTTACTTTGTTTTTTAACATATCAGTATCTAATTTTATCTGTTAAACTTTCTCATATTTCCCCCTTATTTTCACAGTCTCTTAAATTTAATGCTTAGTTGGTTTCTATTGCTTGTTACTTGTTTGATTATAAATGAGTAGAAATTCATGAGATTTTTCTCTCAATACAGCTTTGGCTTGATCACAGAGTTTAACGTACAGTGCTCTTGCTTGTGGTTTGTAAAGCTTTAAATCTTGACTTACCCCTTTTGCCTAAGCATCACTGGACTCTGGGACTCTCCAATGAATTTGGATTTCTAGATTATCATTATTCTCTTTCTCTGTGCTCTTCTCTGCAGAAAATATTGTGGGAGTGTTTGGTTTGTGTTGGGAACCGTACTAGACAAGTACAGCAGTGTACTAGCACTGCCAGGGTCCTGGGGCACTTGCTGCTTGCTGAGCGAGATGCAAATGTAACCACGTAGTCATTTAAATTATAACAAAACATCATGGGTGGAGACTTCAGAGGACCCCGCATTCCTAAACTTTACCAAAGGGGAGGTGCCTGTTACCTTTAGTGAACTTTCTCTTAGTCTTACCCATCACCTCTTTCCTGGACCGGAGTGGTGCTTTTGAGGGCCTGCGTCCTGGAAAGCGAGTGCTGCAGCTTATTTTCTTGTCTGTAGCTCTGCTTTCATCCCGAGGCATCCCATCAACTCTAAAAGCTAAAGAGCCCTTAGTTCATATGGGGTTTGTAATTTGTGGTTCCACTTGTAATAAATGTTTAAAACATGTGTAAGTAAGGGCTGTTATTTTCTGAATAAACAAATCCTATATTTAAAATAACTAAGTTTTGAAAGGACTTTTATCAGTATACTACATGCATGTTAATTTTAAAAATCACTCAGTACTAAAAGGCTTAGTGAAACAACTAATACTCCCTGTTCTTTCTCCACACCCCTTAATTCCCCAGTGCAGTCACTTCCAGTTATACAGTGGTTTCCTCTGGTAGTTTCTGCCACATGCCGACTTATGTGAAAGTAAATTTCTTGGTAAATTTCTTGGTCCACCCACCTTGGACAGTGTATGGTAACTTCATGTGCTAGACATTGGTCTTAATTTCCACAGTCATTTGCATTTGTTCTTCAGTAACATTCACTTTAGTTATTTCATTTTCTTTGATGTTCTACTTCCCTTTTCTTAAAAAAAATCTGATCTATTTATGACATATACATACAACCTTAAAATTTTTTTTTTTGTTATATATACCTCTGTACCTCCACCTATGCCACCCTGTTGGGTCTTTTTTTTTTTTTTCTTCATGGATAATACGCCATTATTTTTCCTTTTTAAATTTAAGTTTACTGGTACAATTTAGGTATACATAATGACTACATTCATGATAGGGATTTTTTTTTTGGTCTTTTTGAGACAGGATGTCACTCTGAAGTTCAGACTGACCTTGAACTCACACTGTAGTCCAGACTAGCCTGGAGCTCACAGTGATCCTCCTGCCTCAGCCTCCTGAGGGCTGGGATTACAAGTGTGTGCCACCATGCCTGGCTATTATGGGGAATTTGTATCTGAACATGATATATCTTAATTCCTCTTATTTTTCCCCCATTCCCATTTTTCTCTAGAGACATTCTTCTAGGGCATATCTGTTACGGACCAGTTGTTCTGAAGGCATCCTGCCCAGCAGACATCTCAGAATCTTCTTTACCATTCCAGGATTGGGTCCACTGTCTCCTGTATTCCATGTCTTTTTTTTCCTGATTTATTCCTTCATTTTGCTTGAGGAAATTCTCAGGCAAATGGTATTTTCACATATACCATTAGAAATATATGCTCTGAGTTTGTTCATGGATGCTTGCAACCTGTGCATTCTTCAGCAGTCTGATGCTGTTGTGAATCTGGTTTTGTAGGCAAAGAATGAAGTTGATGAGTGAGGTTCACCAGTCCCACCCTTTGTGTGTGTGTTGGGGGGGGGTTCAGATGAAAGGCTACTCACCTCTGAGGTGCAGTTCACGCAGATACCAAACAGGCTGGTAAGTAGTCTGAGCATGGCGGAGGATGTGGATAGTGACCCCACAGTACCAGAAACCCAGTAGTGTGGATACTGAGAGCCAGCGTGGCTCAGCCACAGTATGTGTGAGGATGACATTGGGGTTTGTTTGGCTGTTGGGTGGATTTGGGTGATTGTCAAAGAAGTCAGTGGGGTTCTAGATTGCATTAGTAAAAGAAACAACAACAACAAAACCTTCCTGGCAAGGGAAGTCAGGGGCCTGCTTACCTTTACAAGGAGTAGTTCACACTAGGTGTGTGGTTTTGTTCTGGATGTATATTGTTCCTTGGCAGATTTTTCATCCTTAGGGCTCATTTCATTTGTCATTTCACTCTGTAGCTTTCCCTGACACTTCTCTTACCCACATTCATTTATTACTTGTGTTGGTCATCACTCTTTATTTACTTACTTACCATGTTGCTAAAAGATATATCTTGCTTCTCTGTTAAATCAAGTCTCTTAGGGATATTCAGACAAGTCACTTAATCCTTGTGGTTGTGAACTTGGAATAGAAGCAATAATCTTGGCTCCCTTTTTGTCCCTGGGCTTTGTAAATATCAGATGAGTTGTATATTATGGTGCTTTACAAGCAGCAAATGGGAGATGGTGTTACTTCCTGTCCATTTGTTACTCTAATGAATAACAGCCTCAGTTAGCAAGCCAGTTAAGCAGCCGTTGTTCCTAGCATCTGTGCAAGTGTCCCCACCCTGATGTGTCCTGAATTTCTTAGTGAGAGAAGAATGGCTTGTTCTTTATTTTCTGGCTTTTTAATCACTGAGACCTTTCAGCTTATCTTTTGCCTCTCCTCTCTGAAGTCTGGGCTGTCACTGCTCATGTACAGTAGCCTATCTCATGCTGCATCCTCTAGGGAAGGATTAGACAGGGCCTGCCCAGTGCAGCCTGGGGGCTTCCTGACGTACCAGACATAGCCTGGGATTATGCAGACCCAAGTGCTGGGAACTGCACTGCTCCTCTGCTGCAGGACAATCAGCATTTCTCTACTCTCTGCTGCATGGTGGGGCTGGTGAACACTGGCAGGTGTATTGGTCCAGGTCTTTGCATGAACTGTTGTGGTCTCAAGACTAAATTTGGCCCTGGATGCTCCAGGCCAGAAGGCCTACTTTATTTATATTCCCAGACTTAGCCATTGACTTCCAATTCCAGAAGCTTTAGACCCTGGCTGCTGGACTTGAGGGAACTCCCAGCATTAACCACATGCTATGCCAGAGCCAGCCCTCCTGAGGAAACCTTTCTTTTCAAGCTTTTCCCAGCCCTTCCTTTTAAGCCAGGCCTCTCAACTTAGACTGCTTTCCTTAAAGTCGTTGTATTTAAGGAGTCTTACTTCACTGGGCCTTGACTTGGGGTATGCAGGGTGACCACAGCATGAGTCCTTAATCTTGAATACTGGGATCTCTACTCTGCCTTCCAAGAGGATTTGCTGAGCTATACATTCTAGGTCATCAGCTTCACATACCCTAGAGCTCTCACTCACAAAGGAGTTTGCTTCTCTAATCTCTGGCTGTGGCCACCTGCTCATTCTGTGCTGCTTAACTGCGTACCTCTTAAGTGACTAGTTTTGTGAGAGACAGTTGTCTTTCTTTGACTGAACCACCATGTCCAGTATAAATATAGCACAGGGTGATGCCAGGGAATTTGGAGGAAATAGCCTAGGTTGGCATCCTGGTATGTCCGTGTGAGTTCTGTGCAAGTTCCTGGGACCTTCTGCCATGGAGATGTTGAGGAGAGAAGGTAACTGCAGTTCAGGGAAAGAGGCTCAGTGTAGCTGTGGAATAACTTTTCAGGTTACCTTGAGGAATTTACTCTTTGAGCTCCTTGTGTTGTAGGGTCTCTCTACGAGAGAAATCAGTGCTTCTTTTCGCTAGGGGTTCTGACATTACGTAGCACTGTGACATTACGTAGATAGCTTCCAGAGTATCCTCAAGTGTGAAATTCTCAGAAAACAAGACCGAGGCGGTGCAGTTTTCCATCTCTACATGAAACAGCCTTTGAAAATCCTTTGTCGGGTCTACGACACACCACAGACATGCCACTTAGGACGTTTCCTTTTGTTCTTCATCCACAGTTATTCTCTCCCTCTAGTTTTATCTGGTTTATTTCTTTTCTGTCTGATATTCTGTAATTTCTTCTCATTCCAGCTTTTGAATCGAAAAGATAAAACCACCTTTGAGAAACTGGACTACCTGATGTCCAAAGAGGATAATTATAAGCGGACTCGGGAATATATCCGAAGCCTGAAGATGGTGCCCAGTATTCCCTATCTAGGTAGGAGCCTGAATTTGCTTTTTTTGTGTGTGTGGCTTTTTCATTTGTCTTTGGAAACATACTCAATACCAAATGAGGTATTTTTACAGTTTCTAGTTGAGAATTTTCCAGGAAGCAGCAAGGGTCGTGGATACCGAGGCAGCTGGTTGTCTCCTTGGGTTGGAATTGGCTGTTGACATTTTCTAGGGATGGGAACCTTGACGAGGGTGAGAAGTGAGCAGTGTTCTGCCTCTTTTGTATGTGCTTTGTGGACCCCAGGCTTCAGGCTGCAGGCCAGACAGGTCCCTCTTACCAGTGGAGAGACTTACTGCTTCATCCACATCCTCCTGAACGGGGCCTCTCTGTTGTGGTTCTCTGGGGAGTATGAATGTATTTTGTAAGATTTGTACAAAAAGAATTTTAGTAATAATTATTCATTTTTCTGTCAGAAAATAATATGTTCACTGTATAGAATTAGAAGAAAATTTATATCATTTATTATCCTACTTAAAGACACTTTATTCATATCTTATCATTCATTTGGACATATATGAAATATGTTTACTCTATCTTGAAAACCTAGTGTTACTATCCACATTTCTATACTATTTAAGTTGTTTATGTTTTACAATGAACATAGTTATTGCAAAAACTTCTGTGTATGGTTATAAATACTATGCAATAAATTCCTACATGTGTGATTAATGAATCAAAATTTATGCAAAAATGTGTCTTTTCATTTATTTTTTCAAAATGCTCTCCAGAGAGGTTAACTCACACATTTATTAGAAGTTGATGAAATTAACTTTGTGTGTATAAATGCTGTACATTTTTCTGTCTTTTCATTTTTTTTCTCCTTTAAACTTTTTAAATCATTGCCAACTTGATGGTTGAAAAGTACTTCCTGTAGTTTTGGCTTTGGTGTTATGCTAATTTCAGGAAAAAGGGTAAACTAAAGTTTTAATAGAAATGTAAACTAAACTTTTATAGAAGTGCTGCCTGGTATTTTCAGGGATCCAACACAGGTTTTTGGTGATATATCTTCAGCAGCTTTTAAAAAATCTTCCATGAGCATTTTTAATTTAAAAGATTTTCTAATTCTTTTAAAGATAACCTGGAAATTTTGGGTTTTAATAGGAAATTGTTTATTTGATCCAAGTTTTCAAAATTATTAACATTGTGTGTGTGTGTGTGTGTGTGTGTATGCATGCACACAGTACTGGGTATTGAGTCCAGGGCCTTCACACTGAGCTATCTCCCCAACTGTTGAAAAAAATTTTTTTAAATTTTGAGACAGCATCTCACTAAGTCACTTAAGTTGCTCAGGCTGGGCTCAAACTTGCAGTCCTCCCACCTCTGCCTCCCAGGGTGCTGGGATTATAGGTATGTGCCACCATGCTCATTGTCCATTTAATTTTTTAACCATACTGTATTACATAGTATTATAAATTTGAGCACCTATGTATATATGGTTATATTTACTTTTATGTTCCTAATAGTTTATATTTTTGATTTTTCTTTCCTTTTAAAAGTTTGTCTTGCTAGGAGTATATCTGTTGGTCTTTCCAAAAAATTAGATTTTAGACTTACCTATTGGGCACACTACTTTCTACTTTAATATGTTATATTTTATCAATCTACACATTTAACATAGAATGTATCTTTAAATCTATGATGAAGCATTGTAACGTTGCTTCACTGGTGCATCGTTTGTTTCATAGTGGCCCATAAAAAAGATACACCTTTATAAGTATTATATATAATTTTGTGCTATGGAAACAAGTCATTAAAATATCCTCCAGCTGCTCCTTTTGTTGCATCCTATGTTTTGATGTATGATATTCTCAGTGATTTTTAAAGTAGTCTATAGTTATAGCTTCAGTTTTTCTTTTGTTCAAGTACTGGTGGTGTTTTAATTTTCAAGATCTTTGGATATTTTTCTAACAGCTTTATTGAAATAACTATATAATCCATTGCAAGTGTACCATTCAGCTTTTTTTTTGTATATTTACAGTTACGTGGTCATTACAACAGTCATTTTTAAGCATTTTTATCATTCCAGAAAGAAACTGCTTAGCCCATTAGCAGTCACTCCCACTCTCCTCCAACTACCCTCCTCCATCCTCACCTCCTGGCAGCCACTAACCTGCTTTCTGCCTTCAGAGATTTGCCTGTTCTAGGAATTCCATATAAACTGAATCATGCTTGTTGTCTTTCACAACTAGTTTCCTTCTCTTAGCACCATGTTTTCCAAAAATATCCATGTTGAGGTAGGATCAGGGCTTGATTCCTTCTTCTTGCCAAATGGTAGTCCACTATGTAGAGATACATTGCATTTTATGTATCCATTCATTTGAAGAATGGTGAGTTGTTTTCACTATTTGGCTATTATAAATAACACTGCTATGAATGGCTTTTTAAAAATGTCGTAATGTTTTTATATTGGTTTAGAATACTTGACATGTGATGTCTATGGCCATACCACCCTGAACGCGCCTGATCTCGTCTGATCTCTGAAGTTAAGTAGGGTCTGGCCTGGTTAGTACTTGGATGGAAGAATACATGACATGTTTTTAAAAATATTTGAGATTTTTCTTATAGCTTAATATATAATCAATTTTTATAAATGTTTCATGGATCCTGGAAATGAAAATGTAATCTCTCAAATTATTCTTGTAATTTTTTACAATATTCAAATTATTAATTTTTGACAATTTGGTCTATCAAGTACAGAAATAGCTGTTAGAGTCTCTCTGAATCTTTAGTAGTTTCTGCCTTATGCATTTGGTATGTAGGAATTTGTAACAGTTTTAGCTTCACTGTGAAGTGTCCCATATAAAAACTTGGTTCCAAAAGCCAGAAATCATAGCACTCAGGAGGCTGAGGCAGAAAGATTGCCATGAGTTCGAGGCCAGCCAGGGCCACACAGTGAGTTCAAAGCCAGCCTGAACTACATAGTGAGACCCTACCTTAAAAAATAAAAACCCTCAGTTCTAATTTGTGACTTGCTTTTACTTCCTTGATATAAACTGTGTGACACCTATTTTCTTTTTTTTTTTTTTTTTTTTTTTTTTTTTTTTGCGGTACTGGGGATTGAACTCAGGACCCTGCACTTGCTAGGCAAGCGCTTATTCCACTGAGCTATATCCCCAGCCCACCTATTTTCTTTTTCATTTGCACTTATTTTATAAATCTTTGACTGCATTTTAGATTTTAATATTCTATGTTTCCTTGTTTTAGGCATGATCCTTGCAAATAGAATTCAGTTGAACTCAATCATAAGAGACTTTGCCTTTTTTGTAAGGGATGTCACTCTTACAATTATTTAGTCTTGTACCGTATAATTGAATTTCATTCTGCACTTTTTTTTCTCATGCTTTCCTTGTTCTCTTCTTTCAGCTTGCCATAAACCATAGTATCTTTCTACTTAGCGGCTGGCAGATCCCTACCTCAGGTCTGCAGCAGAAGGGCATGTTGATGTGCGCAGCTCCCTAGTCCATTCCTACTCTGTGTGAGGCTACCAAGCGAGAGATGGAATTTATGATATGAAAGTGAGAGTAGCGTGGGCCCACCACTGGTTCAACTAGTGGTAGTGCTCCAGGATGGCTGAGGAGGCCTCTGTTCTCTAATAGGAATGACCCTCAGAGCTGCCATGTATTGTCTGCTCTTGTTCTCTCTCTCTCTCTCTCTCTCTCTCTCTCTCTCTCTCTCTCTCTCTCTCTGTCTTGCACTTACCTAGGTATTTGAATGCTTTGTCACTGAATGTTCACAATAGCCCAGGCACTGACAGGTTGCCCAGGGTCACGTTAACTGGAAAGTGGCAGACCCAGGACTAGACCCAGATGGTCTGGCTGTAAGCCTTAAGCTCTTGACACTACCCTTCCTGACTTCCTGTCTCTACTGTTAAGGTCATTACTTTCCCACACTGGTCTACCACCTGTATTTCCTGTGCCATTTGTGACTGTATTGGCACTGGCATTATGTGAAATAGATGAATGTCTCCCTCTTTTTGGTGATGCAGAGCTGTCTTGGGCATTCAAGGTCATCGACTGGCCTGTACCAGCCCTTGGACCCCTTGTCCCTCACGGTCTGGACAGGTGCAGCCCTCCTTGTTCTAACCACCTCATTTCAGCCACCTCTTCCTGACAGATGCTTCCCATTATCCTCTAGAGGCCCCATTTTCTCCCATGGCCTTCCTGCCCAGGGAGCTGCTGTGCTTCTGTCCCTTCAGCCTTGTGATAATTCTCCTTTCTCCTCAAGCCAGTTGGACTGCCTTTCTCCTGGTGGCCCTGAATGACCCTGATGTGTACAAGTTGGGGGAAGAGTGGGAGGTGCTGACTGTCTGCTCACTGTTGTCAGGATGGTGTGTGAGGTGTTACTGCCGCAGCTCTGCAGTTTGCATCCACAGTTGTGGAGCAGCATGTCCCTTTGGGGGTTAGTGGGACCATCTGTGGGTGGAGGGGGCTCTGGCTCCACCTGCCCCTCCAATTGCCACAGACAGAACTGTCCAAACCCAGGCTGTAGATCCAATTCTGGATTCCTCCTAAAAACCCAACCTGTCCCTGGGATAGATTTGTTTATCTAAAGAGGAATAGTTACATAATTCCTGGAAAGTACAATATAGGAAAAAATGTCTGAAACCATTTGTTTTTCCCTTGGCAAAGTCTCTATATGGGTCCTTCCTTGGTAGAAGTGGGAGGAGCCTTAGGTCTCTGGTATTTCAAGCTGCTTTGTCGGTTCCACAGCTTGAGACTATGTGTGCTGCTTGGGCTGTTGTTTACCTCTAATAGCAAATGTGGCTTTAATTTTTTTTTTTAACAATTCTTATTCCTTTGTGGAAGGTTTAGTGCTAACTGGGTTCCTGTCTCTCCTCCACATAAAGATGCTCTGGCTTCAGAATGCTAGCCGTTGTCCCTAACCGCCATGTGGGTGTGTATTCCAACTCCTTCAATGCAGATTTTAGAGCCAGTTGGCTCAAAGTTGGTGTCCTGAGATCTTTGTGAAACATAATTTAAAAAACATTGAGGAAAGTCTTATTACCTTTAAAACCTAAGACTTTGAATCAAACAGTTTCATCCAAATTACTTCAAAGTGTGAAAATGGCATTGGGAAATAGGCCAACTATTTGCAGCTAGTTAAATACCTAATTCTTATTGAAATGATACCAAAGCAGGCAAAGAGCTTTAAAGAATGTCTACATCACTTACTTCTAAATAGCTGTATTGATTAGGGGGTGTTTGGTTTTCACTACTTATTTTTTCTTCCAGGAAATCAGTAAATAAAATTTGGAATGTGATAGATTTTAAATGCTTTAGAGCTGATTCTAAAAACACCATAACAGTATGGAAAATTGTGATTGCTCAAGGAAAAAAAGTTAGGCATCCTGACAATTCTCAATAGTAACAAAACATTTAAACATTCTTGGTAAACTTACCCAGACCTCTAATATGTGAAGTAAACTTCTAGAACCTGAGCTGTTTCTTCAAATAAGCAAATGCTCCCATTTTTTCAAAAGTGAGTCTTTATTTTCAAAAACAAATTCTGAAGTTTAAAAACAAAGGAAGTTGTCTGAGTATAAATCACACAGGGCTAAACTGCCAGAGACCTAGAAGAACCCTCAGAAAGAAGTGACCATTGGCCAGAAAGAAGTGTGTAACTCTGATGCGTCAAACCCCGATAACAAGGTGAGGGAGGGGCTCCCACTCTGAGCCTGAGGGCAGCAGGTACGTGGCAGGTCTCACGGTCACCTCTGGTGTTCAGCAGCTCACAGTCTAGCCCTGAGCACTGGCGGGAAAGAAAAAACTAGAAGCAGGCTGAGCATTTCAAAGGGGAAAGCAAAGGAGCAAATGGAGGGGCACTCCACCCCGTGTGGGGTCACCAGGAAGGATGAACAAGCAGGGTGTACATGTGGGGAGGTGAGCAGCTTATCAAGAGCCTTAAAGTGGGGGAAAACATGTTTGTTAGAAAAACTGGTTGGAGAGTGCAGGGAGAGAGGAGGAGGAGGCTGTCATGAGAAGCAGCTGGAGTGGAAGGAGGGGCAGATCGGGGAGTGGGGAGTTCAGGCTCTGACTGGACAGCACAGTGGGGAACCATAGAAGGGTTTAAGTAAGGGTACAACTGGATTGGATTTGCATTTAGCATGCATCATCTTGGCTGTAGCGCAATGCGTAGCTTCCAGAAGTTTCTGTTGGAGGCAGGAGACCAACTAGAGGATCATGTGTAAGCCTGTGATGAATCACTATGGTGCAGAAAGTACTCACAGGGAGGGAAAGGCCTTCACAGTTAATTTTAGAGCAAAGCCTTGGAAAGACGTGAGAGAGCTGTCCATAAGCATAGCCCTTCCACCTGATGGAGACTAGGGCGCGTCCCTGCACTTGAGCTTGGAGAACCCATGTGTACATTTGAGCTGTGTTGTCTTAAGGTGGGCAGTGAAAGAAAGAGCAAGCACAGGAGGGGTGGTGCAGACCGGTGTCACAGAGCTTCTGCTTCCTCAGACATGTGTTCAAATGGCTGTTGCCCTCTGGGGGCTGCCTACCCCAAACAAAATCTGGCAGCAACCATATCAGGGATACCAATCATGTTATCCAGCTGACCCCATGTTGGCTAGCACTTAGGGTAGTTCTTTCCTTTAATGTCCACCTGAAAAAATTCCACTCTTTGTACAGAAAACCTAGCCTTTTTCAGTACCCCCCCACATGTTTCGGAGAATCCCCAGGAGCACTCATTTGCTCCCTAACTCCTTACTTGTTGCTGGGTGCCTCCTTCTCCCCAGTTAGGCTCTCCAGCTTGCCCCATGTGGAACCGCTCTTCTTCCTCACCAGGCAGCAAGGCTTGGGCATGCGTGAAGGGTTGTCACATAGAAAGTCCTAAGCTTGGGTTCAGATATGCCTCTCTGGGGTCATGACCATGCCTCCTTCTCTTCTCTGCCTTGATGGCCACATGCTGCAGGGCCAACGTGCTGCCTTCCCCTTCCTCTTGGGGCCATTGTCAAGTTTTCCCTTCCCTAAATCAGGGCATTCAACCCTCTCTGGGATTCACCAAGCAGGAAAAAGCTTCCCTCTGACACAAGCTCAAACATGGTTCTCAGTCAACAGGATGAACTGAAAGACACTCTCCCATCCAAAATGAAGGAAACCTTTTTCATTATTTTGTGGAGTGGTTGGCTATATCTTGTTTCAAATCTGTTCTTCCAGAAGAGAAAATATTTCTTGGTATTTTCTCAAGGACTTTATAGTCTTTCTCAGTTCTTACAAAAGGCCAGTGAATGTCATTAAAAACCCCCATTTAATGAACCGAAAACCCCCACTATTTGACCTGTGACTTACCCAAGTCAGAGGCCAGGCAGATAACCATGTTTAACTTAAGACTTCATGCTCTCAGCTGGGGCTCTGCCCAGCCTTAACTAGTATATCCTCCTTTCGACATCTGTCTCCATAGTGATAAACAGTGGAGGAAAACATGAAGGTCAGGAACGGGGCCCTCAGGGGCAGGTCGGCTTCCTGATGCCTTGCTGCTCAGAGCTGGAGCACCTTGGTCCTTTGTTCCTTCTAGAGTATGGGAGGAAGGACCTGCCATGAGTTCTTCTCTAGATCAGGTTTTGCCTCATGCCCTACCCTCCACCCTAGGAGATAAGAGCTTAAGTCCTTTGTGTGCAAGAAAAGTGTGATTTTGCAGCAGAAATCTGTATTTTTTCATTCTCTGACTTCTTTAATTCTTTGGATCTGTATTTAGAAACTAATAATAATTTCAACAACTCATTTTTATTCTTTTACCATGTGACAGGCACTTTCTGTGCATTATCTCATCAATTCTTCCCAACAGTCCTTCCTCTGAGTCACTATATTTATTTCATAGCTACCAAGTGTAAATAAAATTAATACTAAAGGTGACTGCTTTTCCCTTCTATGTTGAGTACTTGCTTTTTCTTACTCTCTCGTGAGTCTCTCCTCCTGGGAGCATCCAGCTGCTATATGGTTGCTGAGAGCCCCATGTGGCAAGGGACCAAGGCCTGCTAACAACCACAGAGGGAGTTTGGTAACAGGTTCTGCCTAAAAGTCAAAGCTTTCAGATGAGGCTGCAGCCTCAGCCAGCAGCTTGACTGAACTCTCAACGGAGCCTTAACCAGAGACACCCACTTAAAGCACATCCAAATAAGTGACCCACAGAACCAATGAGACAGTATGTACTGCCAGTTTGCTGGTGTTTGTCGTAGGACAGTGGATGGATAGCTAGTACACTGTGCGGCCTCTATCACTCCCCACACTGACTACCCTCTGTTGCCCAGTCTATACTGGGACAAACCCCACCATCACTCCACATGTAGGAGACTGTAAGGTTGGACCCCAAAGGCAGCAGGAAACATGAGGCCCCACTGAAAAGCTCATTTTGAGGAGGGAAACTATAGGTTGAGGAAGTGGTTGCCACTTTGAGAGGCAGTGAGCTCCTGTAGCTCTGTAAGAAACAGGGGTTTGGGGTGACTGGCCAGGGCCTGGAAGGCCATCTTCAGAGCATCTGTGACTCACTGAGTGCATTCTGGGCCTTGGCTCCCATGTGTGTTGGTCTACAAGGCCCCCAAGTCCTTTTAGGGACAAACAAGGAGTCTGTTCCATGTTACAACCAGAAAGGCCATATGCAGAAATGGCATTCGGTACCCACTCATTCTTTAAACAAATTTTAGAAACTACCAATGTAACACATTGCTTGCTATAAAGATCATTCACACTAAAAAGTAATCTATAAGTAAAAAGTAAAAAATCATATTCTTCTGCGCCTGCCCAGAGGCACCAGCTGCTAGTCACAGGCACATGTGCCCTTCCAGATGTTCTCACCCATGTCTACGAGCAGTGTGGATATACAGGAGAGGGGCAGTACTGTGATTTTTAACCAAAATGGGAGCATTTTATACGTACTGTTTTGCATCTTACTTTCTTTCCAACTGACGATGTCACAGATCCTGTTCAGTGGCAGCAAATGTGGGACTCCCTCATTCTTTCTGTGGTACTCACAGAGGCCTGGGTGATTTGCTGGGTATTGTTAGGTACACGCTGATCTATATAGCTGTGGCCTAACTGATAATCACTGAGGTGGTTTCTCCCTTTTACAGAGGGCATTGTGGGAAACATCTTCCACCTGTGAGTATATTTACCTGTCACCATTCGGAAACAGGCATACTAGGTGCTAGGTGTGGAGCCGCTGGGGCACACCATTTGCGACTGGCCTGTGGCCACTAGTATTGGGAAGCAGCTGGGAAGGCTGCCACCGCCTCCCACCCACAGGGGGGGCCTGGCTGTTTTTTCATTCTCCCCATGCCAGATATTGCCAGTCATCTTTTATTTATACTCAAGTGACAGGTGATAGGTCAGGCCTTCTGCCCAGCTGACCAGACATCCTCTGCCTCCGCCTCTGCCTCCTGAGTATCAGTCCTAATCCTTCTTGCTGTTTCCCCAGCACAGCATTCACTGGCCTGATCCATGAGGAAAAGCTGTCTAGCTTTGGTTTCTTGGGCAGAGAGGTCAACCTACAGTCCATGTCCAGCACTTGCATCTAGGACCTGCCCAGTGTTCTAGGCTTCAAGGAGGCTATGTGCTTCTTCTAATCCTTTCCCCTGTTGAGATGATTAGGGTGTAGGTGACTGTCATCATGTGGCTTCAGAAGGGAGCTCTAATTCCATTCCCTCCGTAAGATCTGTGCTTCTAGGCCCTAGGTCACACCTAGCTCTGCTGAAGCTCAAGACAACTGTGGCCAAGGAGTGCTCTGCGGACTCTGAGATGTGCCTTAGCTTTAGTGGGAAACAGAGCAGCCCCTGACCAACCCACCTTGTCTGACACCCGACCTCAAGCCTTGTGAGCTCCAGCTGCGACCTACCCGTGAGCCAGATTCATCATGGCCATCAGTGCACAGGGCATGAGACAGCCAGATGGCCACCCACCCAGGAGGAGCCATATGTGGAAGTGCTTTGGGAGGCTGTGCAGATGGGAGGTATAATTCAAGTCTGGGTCCTGTGTGTGGACTCAGCTGACCTAGGATGCCCAGGTCAGGAGAGACAGGGTACTAGACTGTCCCGGGGATGGTTGGCACCACCACCAAGGGATGGAATTTCAGGCAAGGGCTGGCTTTGGTCTAACTCTGGGATCTGAGACTAGGGTTAGCAAGCCCCAGTCCTAGATGTGTGGAAATATGAGATGAGCCGCCACACCCATGACCCAGTTACAAGACAATATATACTAGGGCTTAGGCCAGGAAGAACTGGTACGTAAGGCAACAGCCAGAGTAGACCCCAGTGGGACAAAGACGGGGCCACTGAGCCTGTAGGTTTTAGGACAAATGGGTCCCTGCCCCACAGAAAGGAGAAGAAAAAGGCAAAGGCCACTGGTATTGGCCCTGGCAAAGGGCTAGAAGGCCCCAGAGGCTGTGAAATATCCTCCATCCCTGCCCCCTGTTTTGCTGTCCCCATTGTGCTCAGGTAGATTAGGCAAACAGCCATGGACTGGCTTCCTGATAGCCAGCTCTTCTGCACAGACGTGCATGATGTCTGCCAGGAGGCTGCATACCAGCATGGTTCTCAGACACAATGCTGAGTGATGATGGGCGAGATGTGAGCCCTACTCGTTTCAGCTCCTCTTTGGGTGTGGTGGGGCAGGAACAGAATAATCAGACCAATTTAAATTCCCAGTGTCTCAGGCTGCATTTTCCTGGGGAAGTCACTTGTGTCTTTGAGCATTTGTTTTCTGTGTTGAAAGGGTACTCACAGAACCTACCTCAGGGGCTATTGTAAGAATTTAGAGACATGCATGATACCTGTTATGTGGACAGCACCCAATAGATGGCAGCTAGTATTACTGTTATGCAGAATGAAATATAGCAAGTCCCCAGCACAGGGACCTTAATGCCCCTTGTATACAAAAAGACTGTTGAGAAATCCAGCATGCTTAGGAAGGGTAGGAAAAGGCCCATCAGGGTATAGCCAGGTGTCCTGTTTAGTAACCCAGCTGGGCTGGATGAGTTGGTGTGTACTTTTTGGGAGAAGACGGGGATCAGCACAGGAGGAGTAGGGGAATCGGACCTCAACAGATGAGTAATGGGATAGAATCCATCTGGCTGGTAAAGTTTGGTCCCCAGAAAAGATAGGGGGCTGGGGACAGCTGAAGTATAACTAAAAACCTTTTTATAGAGAGACCTAGTCCATAATCCATACTTCTTTGGGAACTTGGGAACTGCCCTTTCTTCTCGCCCAGCATTCTCCCTCAGCAGCAGTGTTCATTCCACCTGGCTCTGCTGCAAAGCCCATAGAATATGGACACCCAGCCTGGCTGGCCAGTTGTATCCTCTGCCTGGGAATTAGCAGGGAATGTAAAGTATACCACAGAGAACAGATGGACAGTGAATCCAGGATGGCTGTCTGGTCCTGTGTGCTGGAACAAACAGTGAGGACGGACAAACAATGAGAAACAGAAGAAAAACCCTGTGGGGAGAGGAGAGCGGGAAGGGGAAGGGAGCCAGAAAGGCTTCTGCCTTGCCTCTTGAAGGTGTTCCCGGTAGTTTCTGGTTCCTAAGCCTTGTGAGGTCCAGCTGCGACCCTACCCGTGGACCAGGGGAGATACCTCATATCCTTATGTAACCAGCTTGTTCAGTGAGCTGGAATTGGGCAGGAGTAACAAGAAACCAATCTTACTTTCCTCCAGTGTTCTCTTGAGCCTGCTCTGTGGGTGATCCCTTTCCCAGTCAAAGCTGTGAAGTCTTCCTGGTGTCAGACATGACAAAACCCAGTCCCTTCTAACAACGCCACCTTGATTCCAGACAGTCTGGACTCCTAAACTTGACCAGCTTTAGAGGCCTGGAGCCAGGGAGGGCACAAGGTCCACTTCTTCACTAGATCCTGGCCAGTCCCTCTTTCTCCCTGACTGCCCATTGAGCTTTCTGGCCCTTGAGTTTTCAGCATCTTTCACTTTGGGAGCTTGAGGCCTGGGGCCTTAGGATTGGGGTCCACAGCAGACAGAGGTGCCCATGCTCACCCTTGCCATACTCAGAGTGACCAGTACTCTGATGTCTCTTTCCCTTGATGCGACATGAAGGGGACCCCTACCCTCCCTGTCATGGTGGAGATCTAGAAGGATAGCTCACTCTCGTCCACCCCGAGGACCTTCCCCTGCGCTTCTTGCCTGGATTGAGGGGGCAGTGCTGCAGAGCGGTGTGGAGTGGTCTCACTTGCAGAGACAGCCTTTACTTTGCTCTGGAATGTGGAAACTTTGGTGTCTAATATTTTGTCCTTAGCCTTTAGGCTAAATCTGAGACAGAAAGTATCTTTTTATATCTGCTGCTTTTAAAATGTTCCCTTTTTGTGTAATCTGGTTGCTGTAGTTCTCTTATTATAACCAGGCTCAGAAAGACTGAAATGGGTGGGATGATCCAGGAGGCTGGGGAGGGCCACTTGAATTCCCACAGTATCTATGGACTCTTAAGCATGGCAGACTCCTATCACCATTGCTTTCAGCAATTACAAAATTTTTCAGTCTTGCTGAAATTTGCAAGGTTTGGGGGAGGGTGTTCATTGTCACTTGCTTGGAGAACAACCATGTCCTAGGTGTTAGTCGAACCTGGGACATTGGGCTTTGGCAAGGGCAGGAAAAAGTACAGGCTTTGTTGACTTTCATATGGGTAACAGATGTACCCACCATGGAGAACATGAGTAGAATTTCTGTGACTGTATACCTTAAAAGGTGGCCAGGCATGGTGGTGTACACCTGTAATTCCAACACTTAGGAGGCTGAGGCAGGAGGAGTGCCATGAGTTCATGGCCAGCCCAGGCTACATAAGAATTCAAGGCCAGCCTGCATTACTTAGTGAGACCCTGCCTCAAAACAAACAAAAAGGTCACTGGCTGGGATAGAAAAAGAGGATTGCAGTGAGTCAGGCCTGATCAGATCCCAGGACACTGACTGGTTGTGTTTTCTGGTGAGGCAGTACCCGTTGACACCCAGGCTCAGGGCCCTGAGCCCAGTTCCCATCTCCTAGGATCCTGTTCTATGCTGCTGCCAAGTGACCTGGCCCCATCCTATCTTACTGGAGGAGAATGGGCTCCACATTTCTGAGAGCCCCTTTCTTCCCTTTCCATACAACCAGGGTGTGGTTTGGGTAAGTGTCAGCTTTGGGTGCTGGGGTGAGGGTTGAGGAAAGGCACTGGGGCTGCTTCAGTGTCCAGTCTGACTCCAGCTCTCTACTTCGGGGCTTGGCCCCAAGACAGATGGGAGCCACATGGGGAGAATGCGCTCTCAACAGTTTGGGTGTGTGCTCCATGCTGAACCTCCTTCTGGTTTTACTTAGAGACTTCAATCTGGGAGCCCCAGGAAAGCATTCTGAGACAACAACATAGTGTGCAGGTACATCCACGTAGCACTGATGGCTTTTATTGCAGATTCATGTCATTACACGGATAATCTGGGAATATATTAAAAAAAACCCTCCCTTTTATATACATGAAACATGCTACATGGTACACTTCTGAGAAATGCTGAGGTAACAGGCTCGCACCCAGACATGGACAGTACCGAACGCCCCACACCTCACAGGCCTGACTCACGTGCCCACCAGAAGAGTCTCACCCTCCTGAGTCATCTCTTGCCCCTGGCTTGGCAGTCATCCTTGCACTGTGGAGCCCAAGAGGACTTAGGAAGCTGCCATGCTGCAGAGCAACAACAGGGTTCTAGAGGCCCGGTGATCCAGCAACTCTTGAGAAGTAGCCAGTTCTGTGTGTGGCCCCTGTCCTCCAGGAAAGTGTAGTTCATGGATGAGGTGCAGGCTCTGATTTGCCTGTGGGGGGACCTCCAGTCCATAGTCATGTTGGGGCCCCTGTGCCCTGGCATTAACTTCCCTTCAGCTGAGTGTCTCTGGCAAGGTAGGCTGTTATTTGTGTGGAGGTTAAAATGAAGTAGAAGCTGAAGGATGAATGGGGCATGTGAAGCTAAATACGTAATCTGTGTGGTCGCTGCTGTAGCCTTTGGTCTGACCTCCCCTTTTCTGGCCAGAGCCCAAGTCTGAACTGTTTTCTTCTCAGAGGTGGAGGAATCTTGCCTGGAAGGGTCTCTGTGGCAGAAAAGGTAGACATGGGTAGGAAGAGAAGAGGTGCCTCAAGCTACAGCGAGCAGCCAGGGGCAGAGGCACAGGAGGTGCTGGATGAGTGTACTGGGTGGAGGGACAACGAAGAGTCCTGAGAATGGGAAAGGCGTATAAACTGAGAGGGAAGGGGATTTTGAAATTTGACTAGTTGCTCCCAGGGCTTATTAAGAGAAGAATCCCTGTGTGAGAGATGAGCCTTGTAAACCCTCCCGGAAGAATCCAGGCACACCACTGGCAGGCCAAGGCTTAGTCTTTGAGTTGGTGCTGCACAGCCTGTGATCTGCCTGTAGGCTCAAGTCACACAGCACTAAGGAAATGTCTTATTCCTAAGAGCAAAGCTGTTGGCAACAGCGTCAACATCTGAGACTTGAAGAGAGTATGTAACTGGAGTGTACATACTCTACAATATGTTATATGGCAAACCCATGTATACATATATATCTAGACATGTCACAAGGGGTGTGTATCTAAGTGCATACACACGAGGTATACATGCAAGTGCACAGGGGAGGCTCATGCACTGTATACTGTAAAGATAATCTGCAGTTGTGTTTTTATTGTAGAGACTTCATTTTTTTAAACAAAGTTGTCAGCAGTCCTGTCCTGTTCTGGAAGCATGCAGGGCTTTCTGGTGTGAAGAAAAGTAGGGGGAACAGAGAGCACTGTATGAGTTCTGTTCCATCATCTGGCACAGTGACTTGGGAAAACAGAATCCGGGCTTCTAGTCCTCCCGAGAAGAACTGGTGAGAAGTTGCTCATTGTGCTGGGCCTGCAAGGCTGGAGCGGGTTCCTGGTGATGGCCACACAAGGTCAGGAGGGGAGCAGGTTTAGTGGAAGGTGTTAGGGTTGGGCCGGATCATCATCACCACTTTCTTGAGTGAGTAGGATCCTCCTCGGAACTCAGCCCAGTAGACCCCATCCTGGTAGCGGCTTCGGTAATGGCCCCCACGGTACCAGACCCCGTTGAGGTTGGAGTGGGCACAGGCATTATACCACCAGCCTCCCTTCTGGTAGTGAGCGCAGTTTCCTGCAGGGGAGAAGGGAGTGAAGAGGTTTCTTGGTGGAGTGCTAGGGTCTCCCCCGAACCCTCTCTGGGAGGCCTTCAGAGCAAGAACATTAGAAAGATGGACCCTCTGCAGCAGAGGTCAAAGCTGGGCTTTAGAACTGCTCAAACCATCCTTTGAGACTAGATTTTATAACCAGTTAGCTATGAGAGCACAGACATGCATAACCTCTCCCCACCCCACTGCATTCTGTTCTGTAAAAGGAGGACAAAAATAACGCCTATGCTGTGGGTCCACCGTGAGAATTAAAGGAGGGCCAGTGCTTAACTCTGAGCCCAGGCTCCTGCAGAGTCCTGCAGAGGGGGCGGTCCACACCATAGGCTCTGGAGGAAATGAACATGGGCTGGGGTGCGCGGGGCAGAGGGAAAGGAGTTCTTCACAGGCAATTTTAACAGTTGGAAGAATTGGATCAAGAGTCTTTATAGAATGACAAAGGAAGTGTTTAAGAAGAAATGCCCTTCTTTTCCTCCCCAGCCTATACTCCATCCAAATAACTTTTTGTGTTAGTTCATAAAGGAGGCTATTTCCATGAAACTCTTGGCATTATCACATCATGCTGAGCCTTGCTGCCAAGGACAAGCAGTTCGGAACAATGAGATGCGTGGGCAAGGTGTGAGCCGGCATGCAGGGACATCGCTCCCCCGGCAAAAGGAGGAAGAGGAGCCACAGTCACATGGGCTGCGTTGGGAAGCCTGGGAAGGGACATCTTCCTCAGGGAGGGGCTGCCCCATCCACCTGGGGCTTGGAGGGCTTGATGGACCCAAGCCCATAGGATGGGGTGAGGAGGTCACAGGCAGACTGAGGCAGAAAGCTAGACAGCCTCAGCCCCAGGCACCCAGGTTTCCCAGAGGTTTGAGGGGCCTCCTTCTGGGCCATGACTCAAGGCCACAAGAGGCAGTGCTCCATGTTTTGAGCAGGGAGAGCCTTTGGCATATAACAGTCAAGAGTCCCATTGGCCATGGGAAGCCCCTCCTGCACTGGCCCCACACATCAGGGCCAGGAATCCATGCGAGAGTTTTGAGTCATAGAAAGCTCCTATCTCTCCTCCCCAGGGTGGCACCCAGGAAGTGCTGTAGCAGCCACCGCCCTCCCATCCTGGCCCAGTGTCTGACAAACACTGAGGGCCTTCCTCCTGCTGCACTGTCCTAGAAGCTTCAGCAGCCCTAACCAGAGACCCTCTGCTGCAGAGTGAGAGCCTGCTTCTCTGCAAGGTTCCTTCCAGCAGGGTCAGTTCAGTGTCAGTGAGTGGACAGAGATGTCTGTGTGGTATGAGGTTGAGCAGGTCACATCCTGTCTGTCCCCTGATGTTGTGAGAAGTGTCCTGAGGACTGTGGGAGTATAGCTGCCTTGGAGACTTGGAGTGAGGCAACCCCACCTCAGTAAATAGGTGTCAGGTCCTTTCTGGGACAGTCTGCAGAGTTCGCTCCTCCACAGTGGGTGGTGGGACTTGCTCAGACTAGGATTAAACAGGAGGCTGGGCAGGCTTGCCCAGTGGAGCAGACTTGGCTGTGGCCTGGGAGTGGTGCCAATCTCAGGTGACCTGACTTTGCCAACATCTCAGTCCATCACGAGAGGGCCCTGTTTCAAGAAATTGGTGTGGGACTTGGGAGATACCAACTTAGGGAGGCTGATGTCTGCACTTGGGGCCAGCTCTGTTTGTGCACCTCATAATGTTCTGTGCTCTACCTTGTTTTTTTAATGTGATAAAGACTTCTTAGTAAACTCATAGGTTTGAGGCCTATGATCTTGGACAAGTCATTCATCTGCTCTATCTGGTTTCCTCTTAATAGCTTCCTTACTGTGTTGCAGTAATATTACATGCTGATAGCAGTGAGTAGACAGAGCGCTCGCTATATGCCAGGACCCAGACAAGTCATCTGAGGTACCCTTTCTCTAACCTCCTCCCTATGCTGCACTCAGGTGTTGTTCTTCCTTTCAGATGTGGAAACCTCCAGGGAAGTTATGCAGTGGGCTGAGGACATAGTTTCAGAGCTCAGAGTACATGGCCTAGAGTCTGCTGGTCTGTGTGCCTCAAACCGAGAGGTGAGGAGAGCACAGTATGGCACAGGGGTGACTGAGTTGGCTTAAGATGGCCTTCACATATGTGATCTGTACACATCTCTGTCTTTCCCTTTTTATAAAAGCCACTGTGCCCAACTTGGCAAAGGAGATCTCAGGGCAGTGGGCAGAGAAACAGCCCTGCAAACTCTGGAAACAGGTTCAGGCAGCTTGGCATATTGCCCTGGGCCTTCCTGTACCCATACCCTGGAATCAGGGGCTCTGGCTTTGGGTGACCTGTTTTCACTACCCAAAACCTGGGTTAGACTCCACTTTTCATACCTGTGTAGACATCATGGTCTCTGTCGAGGGTGGTGAACTGCTTGCCGTTGTGCCAGGTGAAGGAGTCACCTGCATTGCCATGGTAACGCCCCAGCCGCAGCTTGTAATACTCGCTCTCTGGCTCCACACGGAAGCTGGCATATTCTGCAAAGACTTTGCGGCCCGACCAGTCCTCCATGGTCACCAGCAGTTTGTAGTTGCCTTGGTTCGTAAGCCAGTAAATGTTCTCCAGGCCCAGCCAGTACTCACCATCAATGTTCCCAAAGCCTTGCTGTGAAACACCAGGGAGAGTGTGAGTGTGGAGCCCCTAGTGGCCCGACCAGTGTCCTGGTGACGCTCGCCCCGGTAGACCAGCCTGGGAAATAACACGAGGAGGCCTGGCTCCATTCCCACTCCCCCCGCACCTAACGGCTGTGTCACTTGATGGGTCATTTCGCCTTTCTGAGCCTCAATCACATGTCACTCAAACATATGGAGAACATGCCTCCTCTAAGCCGGGCATCACGTGCGCCCTCACGTTCCCCACAAGGCTACTGCACAAGGGTGTATGATGTGGTCATTTGAAGCCTAGAACACAAAAGGCATATGGCCAGCATTTCTTGGATAGAATCCTTACCTCCCTGAGCCTCAGTTTCCTTCTCTGGGGGTGTGCCATGCCATCTCTACCACATATGATAGGTGTGAGCTGTGACTGATGTGTCATACCCACCTGGGCTCCTGCAAGGTCTGAAACCCAGTGGTTTTGTTACTATTTTTAACATATAGTTTTGGAGGTCATCATTTGAGTAATGGCTGCCAGAATCTTATAAGCAGATGGATGTGTTCATAATGACGATCACCGTTACACAGCAAACACTTTGTGTGCCTGCACTCTGATGAGAACTTTCTTTGAGTTTCTTTATTAGTCCTCACATCAGCTCTTAAGAGTGAGGTGCTGTCATTATCCTCCTAGAATGGGTAAGCCAGGACTTAAGCTAAGTCACATCTTGAGTGCTCTGCTGTGCCACTCCACGAGGGAGGAGGAGTGTGGACACGTCTCCAGGCGCCCACAAGTTAGGAGGTGGAGGAGGAGAAGCAAGCAGAGGCACGGCTGGTCAGGAGGTGGGCTGGGGGCACGTAGGAAGGAAGGGGACCAAGAAGGGGTGTGAAAGAGCTGTATGTGGAGGCGGTGTGGCTAACCAGTGGGAGTTGTGTCTTTGGTGTCAGGGGCCTGAGCTGCAGTCATTTCTTTGACACATTGCAGCTGTGCAGCCATGAGCAAGGGACTCGCTCTTCCCACCTAAAATAGTACCCTCCCCAAGGGTTGCTGTGAAGCTAAATGAGGTCATGGCCAAGAGCCCTGCATAGTTTCTGCCACATGGCAGATGCCTAGTGACCTGAACTGCTCAGGCCACGTTAGGGCCATCTGCGTTCAGAGGAATGAGTGATGTGTGCTGATACTCAGCAGCCTTTCCTACTGCAAGAATAAGCATTGCAGTGCCCTGGGAACTAGGGAGCCCAGAGGCCCTGCAATTAGGACCAAGGTATTACCACATTTCCCATGGGAGCACTTTGAGGGAGTCTTCCAAGGCCTGGGAGCCTCAGAACATGTCCTTCGGGGCTTCAAGAGCAGGTCTCCCCCATGGAAACTTCAGCTGCCCACTCTCCAGGTGCAGTGAGGGAGCCCCCACCCCATGCTGTGAGACTTTGGTGGTCCACGCTTAGTTGCACAGTATGCACTGGCAGGAGGCAGGAAAGGAACCTGTCTTCACCACTCAGATGGGTTTGCAAAAATGCCCTTGTCCTAGTCCTTCTCGACTCAATGTTGGCCAGTTACAGCACAGACAGGCCCGCCGGGTCTCACCTTGTATGTCTCCCAGTTCCTGAAGAAGTTGACAGAGCCATCCAGGCGCCTCTGAATGACTGTCCAGCCCCCAGGGTCGTGTCTCTGGTCACACCACACCTGCATGAGGCGGTTAGTGTTCTCGGGCTTCACCAGGTAAATGGAGCTGGTATCGTGGCCGTCCTCCAGGGCCTGCAGGCAGTCTCTCCAGGGGCCTGGGGACACAGATGTGTGCATGTCACATACTGCCCATTGCCAGGCCACGCCTCACCTGTACCTCAAACAGCCTAGCCTTTGGAAGCGCTCTAGTGGGGAGCCACAAGGATCACGCTGGGCCCAAAGCCTGGCCTGGAGTTTGAGGGAACCAAATTTTGTTCTGCAAATTTGAGAAATGATGTATAAGATCAAGAGCCCAGCTCAGGGATCAAGATGCCTGAACTCTGAGCCCAATATCTGCTTTTACTCTGTGGTGTGACCTTGGGCCAGATTCCTCATATCTACCCCTCAGTTTCCCTTGTTTGTAGAACAGAGATTATGTTACCGCACTCGAGGTTGTCAGGATTACAGACCATTTGTGTGGATGTTCATGGAGTGATTTTTTTAGAAAAAACATTAGTTCTATCGGAAAGGAGAGGTGTGAGTCTACTAAACATGGCAGTGCCCATCAGCACTGTGAGTTTGAGGCTTTGCTCCCCCAGCCAGGAGGGGCTTCACCTGACTCCTCTTCTGAACATGAGGCCCGTGTCAGCCTGGCTCCCCACCCACCTATCCCATGACAATGCTCTGTGACATGCTGCAGTTTCTGGTAATGAACTTTCACAGAGTCACAAGACCCAGGCTGAACCTAGAGCCTGGCTATGTAGCCAGAGGCTTTAGGATGTTTCTGGGAATCATACTCTGGTCTCAAAGTGTCTTTTGCAGACCAGATTCCTCTCAGTTCAACCTTTGTGTTTTCCAAAAGAAGTTCACTGTGGCCAGATGCTCAGAGTTCATGTATTTGGACATCTACAGAGTCCTGTATTCAAAAGTCATTCTATAAGCAACTCCATGAGCTTAAAGGATGAGGTGTGGGACACACCCCAATTCATGGCTCTCTGAAACTGAAACCAGAAGGGGTCTAGGAGTCTGAATAGCTGCCATATGTCTTTCAGCTCCTTCACGGATGGCCTTCAGCCTTCCCCATGTTCTGAGTGGGTCATATCAGCAAGAATGTACAGACTCAAATCACCTACATCCAGCCAAGCTAAGGTCTTTCTTATTGATGTGAGGAACCTTCCAAAGGATTTCAAAGCCTAGTCATTCAACCACATATTTTAAAATAATAAATTCAGCATATTTTGCTTTAGTTTCTTCAAAAGACTCTCTGGAGAATGGTTAAGATCAGTAATGCTAAGAAAACTCTATCTTGCTGTGTTAATTTCTTTGTTCGTTCAACAACTATTGTGTTCCAGACCCCACAGGGACTGAACTGGGTCCTGAAGGCCGGGGGAGTGGGGCTGTCCTGATGGCCAGTGAGGGAGAGCCGGCCTCACCAATGCTTTCTCACCTCCAGGTCTCAGAAAGTCCTGTCTTCTCCCTGTTTGGTGGGATAAGGGTCAACAGTGGCAGGCGCACTCAGCCTTTCCTGCAGAACTCCAGCTTCTCAGCCTCTCCTCTGGCTGGGGCTGGGCTCCCCTGGTCGCCAGGCAATGGTGATTCAGGCCTGAGTGTGGGTCCTTGCTAGATTCCTCAGAGGATTTCCTGAGATCTTTAGCCGTGTGTGAGCACCCCTAGAGCCTGATGAGCAAGTAGGCCCAGGTCATTTAACTGTGGGCCCCTCTCGTTATTCTCCGGGGGCTTCTTACCCACTTACCTCTTTCCTAGCCCTCGCCCCACCTAGGGAATGGGCTCACTCCTTTCTTTCCTGCCTTCCTTCTCTCCTTCCCTCCCTGTTGCCCACTTCTGCCTGTGACCCCATTTAGTATCTGTCTTGGGGAAGGGGAAGCCTAGATCTCCAGGAAGAGCATTCAGGAAGGAGAGAAACCTTTTGGTTGCTTTTGGCTTGAGCCCCAGAGACTGAGGCATAGAATGGGAGTCTGCCTCTGACAGCAGGAGCAGAGTACAGTGGGTGTAGGAGGCTCCCAGGTCTCCTGAGGCCAGCAGTGTAGGAGGGGCCATTTGGTGGTAGTGCTGGTAGCCAAAGCTCTGGCAGTGGCTTGCAAATGTACACCCCTGAGAGCAAGTCACCAGGCTCTAGATGGAAGGACTATCCCTAAAGGGGCACTTTATATGGGGCTTTGGCGGTAACTGGGGAGGCGGCAGGTCAGCCTTGGGACTCAGCCTGCGCTGCCTTAATGGCTCCCATCCATGGTTTCAGTATTACCTTTGGCATGGCCACAAAGGGCTGTTTTTAAAAAGCAGGTGTTTAAAAATGTTTTAAGGTCTCCAGTTCCTTTAAGAATTTGGGGAAAGCTCTAGACTCTCTATTCTGAAAAAACACACAGACTTATGCAATGTTGTAAACCATGTCAGAAGGCAGCTGACACGGATCCCCAGGCCCCAGTTGTGAACCCTACCTCTAGGAGAGTCCTGCCTTTAGTGTAATAATAACAATAAAATAAGAACAGTAGCAGCAGTGTATGGAGCATCTCCTACATGAGCCCTGCTGGGTGCTTCCACCTCTCCTCCCCGACCCCTGTGAGGTGGCAGCAGCCTCCCCACTCTGCAGATTAGGAAAGTGGGGCCTGGGGACATTAGGGGACACCAGTAGGAGGCAGGGAAGGCTGTGCGGTCTGTGTGACCCAGAGCCCACCCTCAGAGCACTGCTCTTTTCCCCAGCCAGAGTGTACTTGAGGGTTAGGGCCCAGACTTGGGTCTCTGCGTCTTGAAGACTGTTCATTACATTTTTACTCTCAACAGGCCAGTCAGCAAAGTTAAAAAAATAAAAATTTATAATTCATCTTGATCAAGATGTGAAATCTCTTTTAATCATTCTTGATGATTTTTTTCTTATGTCTATCTCTTGGTGTCCTTTACCCATTTTTCAACTGTTATAGTGTCTTGTGACTTGAACATTTTCTGTTCTCTCTTCTTTCTTTTTTTTGTGGGGAGGACTAGCTTAGGGGATGTAGAACCTGTCAGTTGCCTCTGCTCCTCTCCCTACTCCCGGAGCACAGCCATGGCCCTGCCCTTCTCATGGCTCTGGGACCAGTCAGCTTCCATCAGGATCCACGTCTCCTTTTCCCCTCTGAAGTCTTTGTAGGTTTACACCAAATCTCCTGCATGCAAGTTCATTGCCTTTCCTTGCACTAATGGCACTAGTGGGAAAGGTAAAACTTGTAAGTGGGGGATGAAAATTAGTCCAAGAAATAAGTTGCACTAAAAAACTGGCAGCTAGAAAGTGGTCATGTGGCTCTATTACAACGGCTTAGTCAAAATGGGCTGCTTTGGTGAGGAGCCTAGAACTGTTACATACAGATAATCCCATGACGAAGGTCAGGTGGCCATCCAACTTTGATTAAGGAATCCATGGCTGAGGAGGTTTGGCACCAGGGAAAGAACTCCTGGCCTATCGAGTCGGTGGCCTCAGCTCAAATCTTGGTTCCTTTACCCACTCACAGGGTGACTTGGGGCAGATCTCTCACTGAGCCTCAGAGCTGCAGTTTCTTCTTTTATAAAATGAGAAAAGGACGCTAGCTGTCCTGAGGGTTCCACCAACACAGAACACCCTGAGTCTAGCCAGAGCAGGTGCTCAGCAAGCCTTTCTTCCCTCTAATACATAAAGGCTGACCTGAAAGTTGTTCACCCCCTCTCCCCCAGCCACAGATTACTGTTTTTTTTTTAATTTCCAAGACTAAATATAAGGTTATTTACTAATAGATATTTTCCACAAGTCGTATTTTAAAAGTCTTCTTTGAAGGCCACAAAGGTATACTGAAAGAAAGAATGAAAATCTTTTTTGTTAACAAAGCTGGGTTTTCAATGTGCAGTGGGCAAAGCGCTTCCCTTGGCACAGGGCAAGCACCCGGGCAGTATTTACCTTGGCTGTCCTTCTGAGTGCCGGCTCTGCCCAGAGCACCAGGCCAACACTAACTCAGCAGCACCTAGACCCAGAGCATCACGAGTACCCCAACTTCACCTCTATAAAGACCACATTTACACCATGGTCAGAATGTTCCATGTGAAGAGCAGTGCAGCCATCATGGCCAGCTGAGACTGTGGTTCTCAGAGGGGCATCAAAGGTGTGGGAAGTGTGCAGGACCGGGAGCCAGGAGCATGGGGCAAGACTGTGGCACTCAGGAGCAGAGAATGTGCAGGGCTCAGGCCCTTGGACCCCAGGGCCAGTTCTGGGAAGTGTTGATGGTGAACTGGTGGGGTGACCAAGCCCCTTGCACCCACTTCCTGCTCTCTGGCATTCTTAATGGAAGCATCAAGCACACAGGGCACACAGCCTCCCAGGAAACCATGGACCACCTTCTGGATAGCCTCCAGACAGGGCCTCTCTGGTAAAGGTGAGTGGGAGCCAGTATCCAAGTCAGGCTGGAGTATGACTTCCTCTTCTGTTTCCTCTCTCCGGTCTCTGGTCAGCTCCTGCCTCCCCCCCATCCCCTCCCCAGACTCAGTGTTGAAGTGGGCTCACAGAGTGCAGCAGCTTTCAGTTCACCACCGACAGCCCCGAAAGGTAGCCTGGTGAATGTCTGACCGAGCCAACTGCAACTCCTCTGAGGCTGGGGAGTGGGGAGATGGGAATGGCCCATTGTGGGCAGCAGGATTCTCCCCTGGCTGTGCTGTAGGAGTGGGGAGAGGAGCGGAGACAACTGGCAGATTCTGTATCCCCTAAGCCTAGTCCTGAACTTTAGGACTCAACTACTGTAGGCTATGTAGAGGTCCCTGTGGCCTGAATGTCCTGGGAAGCTGCTGTTGTGAAGGTTTTAGTCCCTACTGTGGGCCCTGGGGATGGGCTTCTGTGATATCACCAAGCTGCCTGCTTTTGCATGAGAACTGCATGTGGTTCTTGGGTATTCTCACTGATGATCTGCCTCTAAAAATTGTTTTCACCACTCCGTGAAACATTTTTCTAACAGAAGTGACTAGCTGTTAAAAATTGCATCTGCTGTTTCCTACTGGAATTTATCCACATGCCAGAGCATGCAGACTGCTTAGGTGCGAGTTCCACCTTGGCCAGCATCAGGACAGACCCTGGCATCTGAGGAGAGAGGTCCATGGGCTGGGTCCGTGAGGATAGTCGTGTCTGATCTCCAGTCTCATTTACCCACAAGCATGATAAAGCAGTAAGTTGGTTGTGGTCACAGATATTCTGTATCAGTCGCTACTCTTCAGCAAACCAGAGTGCAAAGCCATAGCCTAAGCACAGGAAGTTTGTATGTTTGTGAAGGCCCCTCTGGTTTCTGCAGAGCCTCAGAGTCCACATGAACATTACTTCCAGTCATTCCAGGGAAGGGGCCCAAAGGCTCCTGCCTGTTCTGCAAGTTGCTTTCATACTCAGGTGCAGGCACGGTGCCTGGGGTCAGTGAGCTTTTCAGGAGTTTATGAAAATGTTTGAGGCCTCAGTAAAACTTATTGGCTCTAAAACGTGAAAAGAAAACTACAAAATTGGAATTTATTGGTGTATAATTAAATTTCTACAAAGTGTAACATCTTGTCAAATTCATTAATTGTTAATTTTAGCCTTCATAAAAAATGCTATTACTTTTGAAAACAGTTTGTAGGTCAGATTTTTCTCACTCCCCAGGAATTCCAGAATACACCTGATGTTTGTTGAGAAATCAGAGCCAACCATAAATTGAGTTACTTTTAGCCAAATAATTTCAAAAGCAAAATATTCAAATCCTAATTGTACAGTAAAAATTACATTAGATGTATGAGATGGGTGTACTTTGGTGTACTTGATACAATTCGGGGCCTCCCAAGAGCATTTAGGACCCATGAAGGCCTCAGAGAGGTCCTGTTCATGCTGTTTGAGCTAAACAGATACTGCAGTATCACTTTGCAGAGCACACAGCTTCTGCAGCTGTGCAGAAGAAACAATTTAAGAAAGAGCCTGTTAAAAAAAAAAAAAAAGGAAAAGCTAGGTATGGTGGTACACAACCCTATTCCTAGTACTTAAGAGGCTGAGGCAGAAGTATCGCTGTGAGTTTGAGGCCAGCCTGGGCAACCAAGTGCATTGAAGGGAAGCCTGCACTGCATAAGTGAAACTCTGTGTTAAAAAGATCAAAAAAGAAGAAGAAGAAGAAAAGAAGCTATACTGGAAAGATTGTGTTTGTCTCACTGTGTGCACAGATAAGCAGCTTGCCAGAGCTTCAGGGACCTGTAGCAGTGGAGACCTGGGGTCCTGGGGGTTGGTGGGGACAGCTGTTAATAGTGCTGCAGGCTGCCTAAGTAGGTCACTGGACCTGGAAGTGGGCAGTACACAGAGCCTCCCAAGACGCATTCACAGGGATGAGCAGGGCTCTTGGTTCAGGAGAGGCACATCATGGAAGAATTTATGAGACCAAGATTACAACCCTCAGAGGCTGGACAAGTGGTTGATGGTCCTTAGTTGGCCAACCTATCCGCCCTTTCCAAGGAAGGGTTTGGCTTCCCTGGTGTTACGATTTCTATCTAGATTCCTCTCCAAAGCCTCATGTACTTATAAATGGTGCTTTTTTAGAAACAGTAATCTAGAGTTTATGATTGATTCATGGCTCAGTGCAAGGATTAAGGGTTCTGGGATTAAGGGTGGGTGATTGCTGGATCAGTCCACTGATTGGATTGGCACCCCCTTAATCCCAGCTGTGGATAAGATAAAAGGGACAGAAAGAGGCTTGTCTCCCCAAATCCTCTCATTGCTTTTGCTGTCTTCAAATGCTGTGAATGGTTGCCCCTCTGCTATGTGCAACCCTGCCTTGAAGCCAGCTGATTATGGACTGAAACCTCTATAAACAGTGAGCTAAATAAACTTTTCCTCATTTTAACTTTGATTGTCAAGTATTTTGTCCCAGGAGTGAAAAAAAAGTAGCTAAGGCATCTGGCTTCTTATTGATCACTTTTTCATCTTCTAAATGCTCACAAACCCTGCTTTATACCCTCATCAGTCATCTACTGGGGCTCAACCACAAGCCAATTGGTGTATAATTTGCAGTATTAGGTCCCTTTTCTCTTTGTGAAGACAGGACATTTGTTCAGCACCAAGCCTAGTCTTTGCAGTTTTCTGACAATTGCTGGCAGTGTTCTGAGATCATACCAGCCTTGGCCCCCTCACCCTCTCCAGGAAGCTTTTCCTATCCTTAGAAGAGCTACTTAATCCTGCCTGGGGTTCCCCAAATGCCTTATGTGTTTATCTCTGCTGGAATTTGGCAAATGATGACTACCCTGTGCCAAGAGCCTTTGCCAGTCAGGTGCTGTTTCATTCTATCCTCATGAGTCCCTGCAGTGATCAGGCAGCTTAGAGAGATCACACACTTGGAAGTGTAAGGGGGTTGGGTCTGGAGCTCAGGTGTGCCTGGGTTCTCCTGTGCACTGTGCTATGGTGACCGTGGGCTCCTTTGGGGTAGCAAGCACTCTTGGGGCTATGAACATGTGTTGATCTCCGCATCACAGCCTAAACTGAGTCACTCAGCGCTCCAGCTGCCTTTCCACCTGCTGTCTTCTCACTAGCATGAGCCCCATTCTCCTAGTTGTCCTCATTCTGTCCTTTGTAGCTGAGGACGCTCTGGAAACAGGGACCCTACAGCAGATGTTCATTAGCATCCAGACCAAACCATGGCAAAGGAATCCTACTTTGTGGAGTCTGCGCCATCTGCAGTGGGATCCTACACGTGATATTTGAGACAGCACCAGATGGTTGAACTTTCTGTACTTTTGGAAATTACCCTAGACAGAGCACTTAAAATATTTAACATTTAGAAATTGAAATAAAACTACTGTATTTGTCATTTAAACTACAATTCTATTTCCTTCACAAAAATTTTCTCTGTATGTATAGTAATTTTAATTTATTGTACTGAAAAAAAAGTCTATTAAGGCAGGATCACTTATTCATTAAAAAAATAAAATAAAATTACCCCAGGTTATATAGCTCCATCAGCTCAGCTTGAGATACAGGGCATGTACCATCAGCTTATTTTCAACATAATCTCCCTCCAGATTCAACCAAGGGAAGGCTGAAGTTGAGGCAGCAGTGATGTGGGGATAGGACACTCCCTCCCGCATCCCCCTTTACTGATGCAGGTGGAAACCATGGCAGGTGTGCTATGTTACCTTTTTTTTCTGGTACCAGGAATCGCACTCAGGACCTTGTGCTTGCCAGGCAGGCACTGTGCCACTGAGCTATACCCCTGGCCCACATTGTTACTTTTACAGTAGTGACCTGGCCACTGGGTTTGGACAGACCCAACAACCAGCAAGACATCTTACACATTCGGCAGTGTGGTGTTAACTTAATTTTGCTTTCTTTGTTTTTTAAGGAAGTTTTCTGTGGCCTTTCAGGGTTATGATATAGTCTGCTAGGTAAACTGTCACAATGTTCCATTTATGTGATGAACAAGCTGGCCACAGATGACCAATCTCTAAGAGTTTTTACATTATTTCCAGTTTCCCAAATGCCAAACTGTTGGGATTTCCAGGCTGTGAGATCTCCAGGCTTCTAACAGTAACAAGTTGATAATCTCTTGTGGCTGCAAAAGGGCATTTAGCCCACTGTCATCCTTGGAAAACAGCCTGAGGCGTGGAGGGGTAGCTTTCCATCGCTCTCAAAAGCTCTCTGTGATCTGTTCTTCCAACTCAGGGGAGGAGGAGGAAAGCAGAGCAAGGAGGAAGACCATCCCCCAGAACTGTTCTCCTTGAGTGGCTTTTGTTTAGGAAGAAGCTAACAGAATGAATGCTGTTTAAAACATTACTGCATTACGTAGTTTGCAATGAATTTGGGAATCCTATTTTGTTTAACAAATCATTTTAGGAAAAAAAAAAAAAGCATGGCACAGTGGGAAGAAAGTATGCTCCAGAGATGCAGACCTGTGTGGCTATGTCCTCAGCCCCTGCAGCCTTGAAGGAGGAATCTCAGTCCGGGCACCCACAATCACCCCCACTCACCCTCAGCATTGCGTCTCTCTCAGCTCAGGCCCGGGAGCCCAGGCTGCTAGAGCTGATCCATCCGCCCGCAAGACCAGCATCTTTTGGATTGAGGCTTGTTTGCCCCCCAGGAAGAATGGAAGCTTCTGGGGCATAGACTTCATTCTCCATTGCGAACTTACTGTTGTTCTGGGGAGTCACTGTCTACTACTGTGCAACTGGTGGCACGCTATGTGTTCTTCCCTCTCTGTCTCTAGGACAGGCATTGTGCTAAGTGCCGGGCATGGGTGGGTCTGCCTGGGGTGAGCTCAGAGCCTATCCTGTCTTTTGCCTCTGGGGGTCCTCGCCCCTATTGGCTGTCCTCTTTAACAGCAACACCAGGACCCGTGGGGATAGGGCTCTGGCCTCATCACAAATATCCCTCAACAAAATGCCCTAAGTCTGGCCAGCCCTGATACAGACAGGTCAGAGCCCAGGTGGGAAACTAGGAGCTGTCTGGGTCCTCATCCCTGCTCTCAGCAGGTCCCCCTGGCCTGGGGCCAGCCTGTCACTATCTGGCCTCGGCCAGGCTGTGAGTGCTTGAGTGCTGCTTCAGATAAGGGGCCTGGCTATCTTAGCCCCCTGGGGAAGGGCATGCTGTGGGCTGAGCAGTTCCAACAATGGGGAACAGAGCAGTGACTCTAGGGTTGCTGGATGAAAAGCTGAGAGGATGCCAAGGTCTGGGTGCAAAAGTGCTTTATTTCAAAGGTGTTTCAGAGTGATGTCCCAGGAATAAAGACTCCTGGAAGAACACAGAGAGGGTTTTGTCTTCCACTACCAAAATCTGTCCAGCTCAGAAGAGGCCTGATAAGAGCTCTCTGCCATTGGTTGAGCTCATGCTCAATAGAGCGAGGCCATCTGCTTTTTCCTCCCAATTTAATCCAACCCCAGGAAGGGGTAGGACTTACCTACAGACCCTCCTCCTTCCACCCCGTCTGTATTTGTGAGAGAGCTCAGAGGTGAGATGGGCCACAAGAAGTCTGCTGCTAACAATCAAGTACCAATATTTGGGGGGAATGCTTTAAAGGAAAAAAGTTATTTCCATAATGTAACCTTGATCATTCCTTTCCGTGCCATATACTTTCCTAAAGGACTGGTGAGGGTAGCAGCCTTGGTTGCACAGTCCCCAGGCTCCTTTACCTGTCCTGCAGCTCACACTGGACCCTGAGGAAGCAGGAATCTGAAAGGCCAGGTACATGCTCCTGGGTCTTTGCCCAGACCCATCTCCATCAGGAACCTACTGGTAACTTGGTCTCCCAACTCCCAGATCTGCCTGGTAAACTTGCGTAAGTCCATCAAGATGTAACACGGAAGTCCCAACCTTTCCTGTCCCTCTGGTAGACTTACTGGCCCCACAACCCCTCACCTGTGTGCCACCTTACTGGCCCCACCACCCCTCGTGTGCTCCTCTACAGGGTACTTAGCACACTAACATATTAACACAGTGGGCAGACTGCTTAGCGTTCATTGCATTCCCAACTTCAGGAACTCCATTAGGTTGGCCCCATGAGTTCTCAGTGTTTTAGAAATTTGGACCATGCCAGATACTGCCTCCTAGAGAACTCCTTTGTCAAATTTGGTGTGCCAGTTTTAGAGACAGAAATGATGGAGATTGGATGGATTCCGGGTGCATTCATGTACCTGCCACCTGCCCAGATGGAGTTCCTGAAAATTAGAGAACGTAGTTTTCAAACCACCCCCCACCCAGTCTAACCTTGTGACCAGCGTGAAGTAGGGCCCAGCCAGTGCTGGCCACACCATATGACATAAAAGTACATGTTTGATTGAATTTCCCTGACAGTCTTGTGAGGTTATAGCTCTGTCCCCAGTTTGCAGAGAGAAAATTGAGACTCAGAGGAGTTAAATAACTTCCTCGTGAGCAAACAGATAATGGGGTTGGGCCTGGGTGCAAACCCAGGTCTTTAGTCTTCCATGCTGTATCTACCAGCTTAGTTCATTTTAGTTCAGGAATGTCCTGAAGTTGTTGAGTGAGAAACCAGAGATGTTTAGGCAAGAGGAGATCTGCTGGGTAACCACTGAGACCCACCTGACTCATGTCAGGATTATAACCACATTCAGCCAGGCCGTAATATTTTGCCTTCTGGGTATTCTGTGGAGACAATGCACCCTGCCCTCTCAGGGCCTCTGAAGTACAGCAGGTGTGGTACAGACAGACAAGCAATCAGCCTTTGAATGTCACAGCTGAAGAGGGGTTGTTTATTTCAGTGTCCTTGTTTTTAGACTAAAAAATCAAGGTTAAAGGAGACACAGCTTACCATGAGCCCAGCACTCTGCTAACCCTGCCTTTTGAAGTATTTCATTTCATAGACCTGTCAGTTGGGAGAAAATTAAAATAGAACCTACCTGAAGCTTCAGGTGAGGAAACAAGTCCAGAGAGACAATGACTTGCCTAATGTCCCAGAGCTAATCAGTGGAGGAAGCAGGCTCTGAACCTAGGTCAGCCTGTTCTAGGAACCCACTCTTAACCCCTCACAGGTACTCCATGTGTTTCCTTCGAGATGCTCTGCCCTCTGTCTAGCCAAAGCTGCCTCTGCTCATCCCCTGTGGAAAAATGCCACCCATTAGCCGTGGTCCTGCCTACAGGTTCAGGTCCTCTCTGGAATTAGCAAGAAATTACTATTACCAGTACTAGTGGTTATTTTTTTAAAGTGAGAAATAAGTGTAAAACAGGATATTTTCAGTAAAAGTACTGTATCTCTTTGCTCATCCAGCAAAGTGATATCCGCAGCACTTAGAGCAGACACATGGGCAGCTTTGGCAGAGAGAATCCAGTTCTCACGTGGCAGCCTACTTGGAAGGCTGCTGCCTCCTGGATGAGTGAAAGGCTGAGCTCCAGGGGGCTGGGCTGGGCTGGCACTCTGGCAGAGGAGCCTCTGGCCTGACCCCCCAAAACTGAGGATTCCAGAATCCTGGAGCCAGAGGAGTCAGCTCAAGTTTTAAAGTGACAAGGCCTCAATTCATGTGCAGCTTGAGGATCCCAAGCTTGGGAGAGCATTGCTTAACCTATCCCAAGGGAGCTGAGGGGTTAATGAAGTCGCCTACTCCAGCTTCCCAACTTGCCATGGCTCCATCCCTCCTCTAGTATGGTTTTACTGTATTTTAGGATGAAATGTGTATGTAAGAGTAAGGAAGCCTCATTGGAAATCCTGGGCAGTGGCAAAGGCATGAGCTTTCTGAAGCACCCTCCTGATCCCTCAATCCTTGTGACATGTTAACATACCTTTCATGTGATAATGCTTTACTTCCCCCGGCCTACTGCCAGTTGGGCGACATTTACACCATGGCCAGCTCGGGGCACAGCACACAAGCCTTCAGGAGTGATATCCTAGCAGCCGATACCAAGCATCTCTTGCAGAGCCTGCAAAAATATGGGCCTCTGTTCCTTCCTTTCAGAAGCCAGTGAACATTGACCCTCTCCTGAGACTACTGCATCCTGGTTCTACCTTCAAGCATCCTTCTAAGCAGTGTGGTCCCCCCCTCATCCCATGGGCTCCAACAGCTGGCCCAGGAGAATATAGGGGATGCCACAAGCCCCTGGCCTGGCCTCAATTGTTAATGCTGTTCCCCCGCTTGTAACCACAGCCACGGGAAACCTGGTGTCCAACTCAGATGCCCACATGGGACAGAATCCTGGAAGGACTTACCTGATGGCTTGTCTGTGGAGGATGGGAGGCTGGTGAGGGCAGGCATGGTGGGCAGTGGTGGTGGCAGCACCTTCAGGTTCTGGTCACTCTGGATCTCATTGGTGGAGATCTGGTTGGTGATACGGTTGTACGTAGGTGGCTGGTAAACCCGGGGTGGGGTGACAGGAGGTGGCTGAGGCATGGGCCTGGCAGCAGGAACTCTCTGGCAGTGCTCCTCAAGCTGTGCGATGACCTCTGACTGATTATGGGCCAATGTAGCCAGGTGTTGGTACTTGTGCTCCAGGTCCTTGTACTTGCTGGCCAGCTGCAGCATATCAGCCGTCTGGTTCAGGATCCTGTTCTCTAGCTGGGAGAGCTCCAGTGCGTTGTCTCGCTTGCGGATGATCTCGTGCAGGAGCTGCATGTAGAGCTGCGTAACACGTGAGTTCATGTTGCGGCTCTCCTTGCGCAACAGCTTTACTTCACTCACAATGCCGCCATCCACCTCTACCAGCTGCTGCAGCGTCTCAATCTGCCGCTTCTGCTTGAGCAGCTCATTGTTGAGCAGCTCCAGCTCCTGCTTATGCACACGGTTCTCCAGGAGCACCTCAGGCTCCTTGGAGTTAACGCAGATGGCACCAGTGACCCGCTGCTGGGGTACGATGAAGGTATAAGTACACTTGTCCTGGGACTCACCTGCTCGCTTATACCTGTTGAGGTAAATAAACTCACTCTGTGAGCCCTCCTCAGTGCCCTCAAAGCCATCCTCTGAGCCTGCAGCAGCTCCCAGCGTGGCCAGCAGTCCCAGCCACCAGCACGTCATGCATAGCGGCCGCATGGTCCTTGCAGTGCGGTAGTTACTCTTTGTAGATGGAATCTATGAAAGCCTGAAAGTAGACCGAGGGGAGAATCAGTGAAGTTCATCCCTGCCTATGGCCTGTGCTGTCATGATCCCATCCTTCTTGTCAGGCAGGGTGTTCCCCTAATGCAGCTTTGGGAAGATACATTCTATTCTCATGGAGTTGAGGGTGGTGGTTGGGGGAGCAGCTGTTTTGGAAGCTTCAAAAGGAGATAGCAGGCCCCAGAAGAGAAAGAAGTGGGGTCCTGGGAGTCTTGAGGTCAGAGCTGTGGCTCTGCTACTCCCAAAGCCTGAAACCTTTGCATCTACTCATTTTACACTCTGACACCTGACAGTCCCTGGGGACAGGTCCTGGGGTGACTTGATCTTACATCTCCAGAACATGGCTTGGAACAGACTTTCAGCAAATGTTTGTTAAACTAATGAATTGCTAGACACAGTATGGAATGTGTTCAGTGTGTAGTGGACAATGTCAATAGAAGGATATGTCCGGTCACATGGCTCTAGTCTCTGTGTTAGCCAAAGTACAGAGCCCCAAACAGGAACAAACAACCAAGCTCTTCTAAATCCAAACATTTGCAACAGCCAGTGACCACATAGTCTAGTCACTGCAACATGATTAAATCAGACTGGAGCAGAAGGCAGGCACGTGTCTCCAGACATGCTTCAGTACTATCCTTGGGCCATTCATCCCTTGCCCCGCCGTGCATCGAATGTTATAGTGAAGAGGGCATTGTGATAGCTGCTGGAGACATACCTGCAAATAAGACTGAGCCAGCCCCTGCCTTCAGAGGGCTTCAGCAGCATCACAGGGTTCCCACGTGCTGGGAACCAAAAGTGCCATGTGCTGTGGGAGGCAATCATAGGGAACTGACCTAACGAGAGGGGTCAGGACTGCTTCCTTGAGAAAGTGCCCTTTATACTGACCCTCTCAGGATGAGAAGGAGGTAGGGTGGGAAGATGTGCACTGTTCCCTTGAGGACAATGCCTCTGCAGTCTCTGGCTCCCCCACATCATTGCAGGCTCCTTTCACCCCAGCTGCTGTTTCTTGAAATGTGCCAGAAGTCTCTTGACCTCGCTGCCCTGCTCTGTTCCATTTTTCTGCTCCCCCTTTCCGAAAACTCCTCCAAAGAGTTGCCTATACTCAGGATTCCAGGAAGCTCCTCTTGCGCTATTCCCTGGTGACCCTACCCTGTCAGCCCCTGGCCCTCAGACACTCCACACACTGCAGCCAGGTCACTGGTGGCCAACATTAAATGGCTGCTCCCTGTCCCTGGCTGTTCCTGCTCAGCCTCCTCAGCTGGTTCACTCTCATGTTCTTGTCTTAATGTCTCAAGTCTTGTTGACCTTCTAGATCTCCTCTAGGCCTTGGTTAACTTCAAGCATGGACCACACCCACAGACTCTCTGCTTGAGTGCACACTCACATACCCAGTGTTCCTTTTATATATCCACCTCGCTATCCGCTGAGCATCTCAGACTCCACTTACCCTATTTTTCACTATAACTCCATCCCCACATGCTTCTCCCAGTTTATCCTATGTGAGAAAATGCCAGCTCTACTCTAGTTACTCAAGTCAAACACTGTGAAGTGGTCCTTAACTTCTTTCTCTGTTTCATACCCCACGTCTAATTCACCAAGTTATGACATCCTAGAAACATTCCCAGAATACCCTGCCACCCTCAACCCAGCACAGCCTATCTTTACCTGGACTGATACAGTCGCTCCTAACTGGTCTCCTGGCCCTCCCCGTCCCTACTCCCAAGCTTGTCCTCAGCTCAGCAGCCAGAGAGATCTTTTACCAAAGTCAGATTGGATTGCTCTTCTCAAAACCCCGGCAGTGGCTGTCCATTTTGCTTTTTGGTTTTGGTGGGGTTTTTTTTGGCTCTGCATTTTGGAATGAAACTTGATGACTGTCTCAGGCCTCCCTGACCTACCTCTGCTCCCTCTTGAATCTCCTGACCCCTGGCCTCCCTCCTCAGAGACCCCCTCCACACACTGGCCTCTGGCTGTTGCTCAAGCTCACGGAGCACACTTACAGCACAGGGCCTTTGTTCTTGCTGTTCTCTGCAGAATGCTCTCCCTCTCTCCACTGCTCACACCCTGACCTCTTTCAGGTCTTTACCTGCACCTTCTCATGTTTAGGCCATGACCTTTCCACCTTTCCCTTGGAGTCCCTTTCACCATCAGATGCGTGCCATCACTTTGCCCCCAAGGCGTGCTCCCTGAGGGCAGTGGTGAACTCTACTCCACGTGCGCGGTGCTTAGTATGTGGCCTGGAATGCACAGGCGCTCAGATGTTTGTTGACAGAATAGAGTACACACCTACCACCAGTTAAGGTGTACTGGGGAGTGCTGAGAAAGGGGATCTGAGGAACTGGGGAGCCCATGACAAGGACTCCTGGAAGGGCGGAACTGTGTCAAGGAGGGCTATGGAGCAGATTCATGAGGAAATCCCCAACATCCATTGTGCTGCTTTCCTATAGTTAGGTGACCTCTTCTGATGGTAGATACTATTGTTATTTCTGTTTTACAAAGGAGGAAACTGAGACTCAGACTAAATGATTTGTCCACGGTCATAAATCTAAAAGGTGGCACAACCCAACCCTGGTCTGAGGGATACAGACCTTCAAACTTTTATGACTGACTGCACAAAAGTGAGCTTAATCTGGTCTAGTATTTTTAAAAAAGCAGGGGAGCCTTAGCATGATCATTTTTCTGGTTTCACATTCATCTGTGCTAAAACATTAGCCATGGCACAGGACTGAAAGGTTTACCCTCCCCGCACTGTTGGGGTGCTTCCCCAAGGAGTCCCTGGTGTCCTGGTGCTAGCCAGTGTGCGGATACAGAGCAGACCCTGTGCTTCACAGGGCTGTGCTGAGTGAGCTTTTCATTGAACACCAACACCCAAGTGTGCTTCCAGTGAGCAGCTCAGGTCTTTTGGGTAGGCAGAGAGGTATCTGAGAGTCTCTGGCTTGGGTTTGGAGCCCTGCTGGGAGGTAGGGCTGCAGTGATGTCAGTGGAAACCAGGCAGCATTTGGGAGTGTTTGCCTGGTTTCCAAAGCACTTTGGCTGCTTCAGTGCGGGTGGCCACGCCTGCTCCAGAACAACAATGAGGAGGAGCTGTGCTTCAGGCTAGGGCGGGCCTGCCTGTGCCTTCTGTAGGCTCCTCACCTGCTGTGGCTGGTAACAAACACCTCAGTACCCTTGGGGCCTGGCCTCTGCCATTGCCTAAGACATTGCCATAGGCCCAGGGAGGCACCTGGCTCCAGGAAAAGGGTTGATTTCTAGACCTTCCCGGGCTTCCAGACCCTAGAGGCTGCACTGTTTATCATGAAGTTCTAGTCCCTCACAAGCATGGGTTCTCGGAATTTCCCAAGAGAACTCTTCCCCTAGACCCTGACTGAGCCTCCTCTGTGGAATGGCGTGATCCGTGTAGATAAGCAAGATGGAAGATTTCAGAAACCAGAGATTGGAATAACATGGTAGCCACATGATAACAAGAACCAACAATGGTAACAGTACAAACTAACAGTAAAAAACACTGAGGACAGGGCAGGCAGTAGGCTGGATACTTTTCCTACCTCCTTGAATCCTTCCAGCTGCCCTATGAACAAATGCTACTGTGACCCCATTTCACAAAAGGGATCTTGATATAGGTTACAGAGCCTCCCAGCCCAGAAGCAGCCTGCTGGTTCGCCCTAGCACCCTCCTAGAGCTGCCTCATGGTGGCGAGGCCAGACCAGAGACACGTGTGATCATAGACTACAATGTCTGGAAAGACTATTTCTTTATTGTTATTATTAGATTAAAAAGTAAACTAAACTTGTGCTGGTTTTCAGGTTCTCAAGGCCCTTTATGGATATAGCAGCTTATTTACTTCAACATTCAGAGCTACTTATTAGTATTGTGCACATTCTGAGGGTGGGGAAACTGAAGCTCAAAGAAGTGTCAGGTAACTGGCTTGGAGGCACATGCTAGTTGGGGGGCCAGCCTTGGAGCTGCATGACCATCCTGGGTATTGCTCTTCCATCACCATAGGACCTGGGCTTTGAGTGACTTGGAGCCTACTGACTTGCAGGGAGAAAGGAAGGGAAGGAACAGAGCACAGTGCGGGGGCCTGACATGTGTTGTCCCCGTAATCCAGAAGGCTTGCTATTCCCCCATTTGACCAGTGGAGGCGCTGAAACCCAAATGAGGCCCAGTGACTTGCCCAAGAACATGCGCAGGTAAGAGCCCAAAATGACCCAGCTGGAACACCAGGTGGGCTCCTACCACAGGCTGTGCTCCCTGTGAAGCCCTTGGCCTCCGAGGCATTTATTTTCCTTAAAGATTTCAACCCCCTAGACTTTTGCTAGTCTGGCAGTTCTGAAGGGGCAGTAATGAGTGTGTTTACTCTTGCTGTCTTGATATTTATTCAGCTAATTGCGTCCCAAGAGAAATAACCCCCCAGCATTCCACTCACTTTAGGCCTGGAGAAGAGCTCACTCCAATCAAAGCCCTGCTCCTCAGTTTCTTCCTTTGACCAACAAAGAAAAGCAAATCCAACTGTTTTTCTTGGCTTCAAAATTAAAGTAAAAACGACTCTTAAAATTGCTTTTCCACATTGTGTCGTAAGGAGTTTCCATTGTACATGGGCTTTCCTCCCCACCAATGACTGCTCCACGTGACAGCCACTGCACAGGGCAGGCTTGGGTCCTACCCAGCCTCTGGCCTGTGTGGTGGGGCCACCCACCATGTGTCTACATCCCTCTTACCACCATGGCGCTGCAGCCCAGGCTATGGGCCACTTTGTAGGTAGAAGTGTCATCTTGGTAAAATGGAGCTATGTGCCCTATGGCAAACCTCCTGGTCCAGAGCCACTTCTGAGTTCTCATCCAAAGGTTAGAAATGAAAAAAGTTTAAATAATAAAAAATAATAACTATAGCCAATTGCCACTATGGCACAAGCACTCTGTATACATTATCTCACTGAATCCTCCTAACAACCCTGGAAGAGAGGGGCTGTTACTCCAGGCCCAGTGTGTGTGGTGGCTGTAGTTATGCACTCTGGAATTCTAGGGCTGCAACGGCAAACCTTTTAGAGCTGTCAGTAATAACAAACACCCGGCTATAGCATGAATGCTATATGTTTGCCACCACTGCTCCAGGACACAATGCATATCCCTGGTCTTGCACATATATTACAGCTATTTTCCAATTCCTAAAAAGATGCTTTTAAGGCTAATAATTTGTAGGTGAGGGAACTATAGAGATTTGACTCATTTGCCCAAATCACCTGATTACTAAGTAGAAGGGCTGGCAACACAATGCCAAAATACACCCCAAAGCATACTTGCTGTGCAAGTACCAAAGTAAGAGGAGACCCAAGAGAGAATGTCTCTGGCCCTTCAGGAAGGAGGAGGATGGGAGGATGAGGATGGGTCCCCAGGACTTCAGACAGCAAAGTAACGTCTGAATTAAGTTGTGCTCTCAGGAACTGTTTCATCATTGTCCAGGTTGTACTCCCTGAAGGATGCATAGAACACCCCACCCCCAGTCAGCACCACCCATTGGCTCCTGTACACAGGCAGTGGCTGATAATGAGTCCAGGCCAGAGGCATCCCAGCCCTGCAGGAGGCCTGAGAGTCGACCTTCTGTCAAGGTGGCAATGGCATCTGAACTGCCTGGCCCAACCACATCTGACTGGTCCCTGATGTTCTAGAAAGTAGCTTCTAGAAAGCTAGAAACTCAAGCTGTGTTTGAGTCTGGTGGACCAGAGCATGAATCAAGATAGTAAACCAACATCAGGACAGAAGAGAGACCAGTGAAAATTTAAACAGTTGTGCCTTTGAAAGCTGGTAGAAAGGCTTAGTGTGCTGACAGAGTGGTACCTAAGCCAGCTGCTGAACCAGGACATGGGAGGGAGTCAGATAAAGAAAAAAACCTAGAAGAAAAGACACAGGAGGGCTCAGCTGACCTATGACCAACAGTAATAGCTAGTGTTTATTGTAAACTTGTGTGCCTCTGTATTTCTTTGGCTCTCAAAGCCCAATACACAGAGAGCCATAGATCTTGGTTAGCCCCACCTGAGGCCTGTGGTCCTATATGATTATTAATAGTATCCTTTCTCACTCCCAAAAGTATCCTGATCAGGCAGCACATTATGGCTCCCTTTCCTAGGAGAAAGGTGTTATCTGCGCTAGGCATAGAGGAAACCGAAGTGCAGAAAGGTCGGGCCACTCCCTGTCACTTGGAGTAAATATGGGGTCTGGGATTCAGCTGACGTTGCCAGCCTCATGGCTTCGCTCCACCAAGGTCATCTCTCCAGCCAGTATGAATAAAAGGGGCCTGTTTGTTTGTTTGTCCGATGGCCAGGATGCAGATTATTTCTTACTCACTGTTGACCGAATGGGTAGAAATGGCTTTCAGGTCAGCACAAGGGTGAGTTTTGTTGAATGTTAGAAAGAGTTTTTTGATCTTGCAAGTGGTGAGACCCCAGAATGGGCATCTGGATGACTGGTGGCAGCCTCACCTTAGAAAACCTGGAGAAGGGACTATGTATCATTTGTCCTTGGTGATTTCACCCCCAGCCTGGAGGCCGGGGAGGGAATAACCGGATCTCCAACTGCCATCCCTCCCAGCCCAAGATCCTGTGAATCATCCACCACCAAAAGGCCATGTGGGCACCAAAGGAGGCTGCAGCCTATTCCCAAACCCCACAAGCCCAGCGGATGAACAGTTTGTCCCTCCATCTAGCCTTCCATCACCCATCCATTTAGCTTTCCCATCTAGCCATTGTGTGTTAATTCCACCTACAGGAACACAAGCATGAACCAGAGAAACTGACAGTTCAGGACTGGAAGTCTTCCGCATGTGCCTGCAGCTGTGACTGGGGGCGGGGGGTGCCCATGACTGACTCTCATGCTCCTGCCATGGGTGAGCTGCTGGCTCCAGGGGAGGGCTGAGCACATGGAGCCGGGTTGTGGTCACAGTATGAGATCATAGGGCAGAGGGGATGCGGTTAAGCAGTGGGGAGCTAGTTGCCTTTGCCAGGGGAACAAGAAGACTGCTGTTACTTTTTCATGGTGCATTTTTTGGGAACCATTTTGAGATTTCCCCCAAAGTCCACGCACTGAGCCCTCTAGGCCAGGAGCCATGGCGGTGAGGCACAGGCAGGGAATCTGCAGAAACCATTTGAAAGTCCAGCTTCTGAGTTGGCTACTGCATTTCCAGCAGTGCCTGGTGTGCTGTGGAGCCTGGGAACTGGGGGAGTCCCACATGAGAGGAGTGAGGGGTTGGGTGGATAGCACTCCCTGAGGTGACATCCTAGGAAATTCAGGCCTCACTTGGAGCTGCTCTTCTGGGCCAGCTGAGCAAATGAAGTCACTTACCCAGGGGCATAGAGCTGCCAAATGGTAGAGCTGTGCTTGGAGCCAGATGTGTATCCTCCAGAGCCAGCCTTCTTACCCATATAATCCTACCTAGCTTCTGATCTTTAGGGGCTTTCTCTCCCCTGCCATCCACACTGTGCTCAGTTCCAGGACCTCCTTTCTCAAACTCACACCTGGCCATGTAAGCATCCTGCTCACAGACAGCCTCCTGCCTTTGTACACACTGTGCTTTCTTCTCCAATGTCCCACCTGATGTGTGCCTCTCTTCCTCTTTAAGGTGGCCTCTCTCTCAACATCATCTCTCTGTGAAGACACACATTTGCAGTAAGGTCCTTTCCTTCTAGCTTGCAGGAGCAGCTGTAGCTGCCTCCAACCCAACATCCAGAGCCCAGACTGCATCTGTCTGTCTACCTATCTGCCCTATACCCTAAGCTTCTTATAAGTAGGTTGAGAGGAGATTCCCCTCTGAATGCCCAGGACTCAGGATAGTACCTATGCTGCTAAACAGGAGCTCAAGGATGGTGTTTATTCCACATTTCCTGAGTATTTCCTCAGTCACAGGGGTGGGGTGGGTTGGAGTAGAGATAGAGCAGGGAAAAGAAAAGAGGGGAGGTGTCCTCCAGGGGTCCACAGACCGGGCACTCATCATAATGCCAGGGAGGACACCCAGATAGGGTGGCTCAGGGGCCCTAAGCCAGCCAGGCTGGTGGTTGGTAGGAGGCAGGGGATGAGAGGGCAGGAGGGGTACCTCAGAAGAGCCTGGCTGAGCAGCAAGGAAGGGGCTGCCATGTTTTCTGGTGGGACAAGTCTTAGTTACTTTCTCATTGCTGAGACAAGCTACCCAACACCCAAAGTTAAAGGAGGAAAGGTTTATTGTTCGCATTTTGTAAATGCTTCAGTCCATAATTGGTTGGCTCCAAGGCAGGGTGGCTTGGCTGAGGAAAAGCAGTTCATGGCAGGAAGAGAAGGCAGAAGGCAGAAGGCAGCAAACACTGACAAGCAATGACCACAGTAGCCCTCCTTCTGTCCCTTATATTCTATCCAGGCTGTCCACACTTAGGGCAGGTAGCACTCACACCCCAGGTGGGGCACCCTTAATCCTAGCATCACACCATGAATCAATTCTACTATCACATCCTGAATTCCAGCATCACAACTGAGGACCCAGCCACCTTCGAGAAGCTCCACCTATGACTGCCTGAGGCCTTGGGGGGACATCTAGATACAGACCATCACAGGCAGGCTAGTTACCTTGGAAGCCTGGGTTCCGAGGGCTCTGAGTGGCTTCCTTACCCTAGGGCCTCACTCATTTCACATATCCCTTCTCTGCCTGGCGGGGTGAGTTTGGAGGTCTGGCAGTGGCTGAGGCATACACGGCCTTTCCTGGCAGAAGTTGGAGTGGGACCTCCGCATGCAGGACTTTGGGCATCTGGGACAGAAGAACAGAATTCATCCTGGGCTTTTCCACAGTGGCCTTTACCCACATGCCTGAGGATTGGGCAGCAGAGGGGACTGAGGCTCTGTGGCTGCTGGCCCCAAAACAGAGTCATTTCACCAGGGAACAGACCTGACACAATAGCTCCATTGTCAGGCCTGGCTCTCCCACCCAACATTTTAACATTCCTGTGATCAGAATGTGTCTCACAATTGATGTGTACGTGGAACAGGACATTGTAATATCTTAAACCCCCCCTCCCCAAAGCTGTTATTAAATCAATCATAAGACTCTCCATCCCTGTGAGGGAATATAGTTTTGTCCTAGAAACTGCCCCCAAATGAGGTTTCTGATGTAACCTATGTATGACCACAAACTCCGAGATGTCTGAGGCTGAATAACCCTTCTATTTGGGGTATTTTGTAAAGTCACAGAAAGGATCTGCTATTCAGTGTACTGACTTGTTCTTGAGGCTTCTGCATCACGGTTCTGCAGGCTGGAGTGGGTGGGCTAGAGTGAGCAAAAGTTTGGGTTTAAATCCTTACTCTTTGGCCACTGGTGGATTATGGGAGGTGTACTGTGCCCCTCAGCCTCACTTTCCACTTCTCTAAAATGGGGACAGCACTACCCATCTTGAGGATTCTCTCAGCTCCACAGGCCTCTTCTTTACAGGCTCTCACACTATTGCGCATTTGTATTGTCACTTACTACGCAGCAGAGCCCCACCCCCATCTGTGGGTTGTCGGTTGAGAACATTCCACATTAAATAGACTATGATTCAAAAGGCCAGGGGTTGAAGGTACCTACTGTGGGCAGGGCTGCTTCTGTTCTGTTGTAGCTACCAGTGCCATCTCGCTGTGCTGTCTCGGGAACTGCTCCAGGGCAGCCCAGTGAGCTTTACTTCTGCGCTTCTAAAAGAGCCTCCAAGGAGGGATGTTGAGAAGGAATAAGTAGTGTCTTAGTGACATGGACAAACTAGCCCCCAAGTGCTAGTGCCAGATCTCTGAGGTCAGGGAGAGTGCCGCTGTGTACCTGGCTCTGTGGCTGCCAGTGCTCATTTGGAAGAGTTAAAACAGTTGTGCCACTTCTCTCTCACAAATAAGTGCCTGTGGACAGCAAGCTATACTCAAAAGCCGTGCACACATGGCTCTCACACGGGGGGGTGCAGCAACAGCAGACCTGGCTACTGAGGACACAGGGCAAAGACCCAGTGATAGCATCAGGATAAGAGAAGTTGAGGCACCATGAACAAAGCAGCAGATTGAACTGAAAGCAGCCAGGCTGGAGCCAGACAGTCTTGAGTTCCAGTTCTCCATAATCACTTGACCTTTGGGTAAGTTAGCTTCTCTGAGCCTTGGTTTTTTTCATCTGTAAAATGGGATGCTAAAACGAGAACCTATCTCCTAATGTGGTAAAGGTGAAATGAAATCAAGTACATGTCTACTTAGCCCCATGGGTACTTCATAAGTCACTTTGAGATCCTTGTGTTTCCTACAAACCTGTAACAGTGCTAGCAGTGTCCCCTGGATGTGTGCATTACACATTTGCATCTGTTCCACTAAGACTGCCTTTACTGGAAGCAGTTAATCAGCTTTTGTTAGGCCCATGAAGTCACTCAGTGCGTCTGGCTGCCTCAGTCAGAGACTGGGCTGTCTAGAGAGGACCATGAACCATTGTGCTTCAGGCCACAACAGGGAAACCTGTGGCTTCATCAGCCCCAGAGGCCTATGCTAGAAAAGCACATATCTCACAGCAGCTTTCAAAATGCCCAAGAGCTCAGAGAGACCCTGGGACTCGAGCCACAGGACAGAAGCTGTTGTCCTGGGCTCAGATCCACCAGTGTTGTGTAGAGCAAGATCCACCACCACGGCCAGGCTTGATGATGGCGCCTTCCTGCCTCTGCCCTGCAACTCCAGGATGGGCCTGGCCGTTGGGCCTGGTACAGCTTGGAAGAAGTCATGTATTCTCAACCCCCGTGTTCTGGGGGATGCCAACAGGCAGACAGTAGTGCCAGTGGGGTGGTGGGATGGGCAGGTACTGTGCCTGTGAGGTTGGAGCTTAGGTCCATGTGTCTATACTTTTCCTTAGTGTGGACCTCAGGGACTCAGACGTAACTGTAGACAGCCCCACACTCCTGCCCTACTGGAAGGTTCCTCAGTAGGTAGTGGTGGTAGCCACAGAATTGGCTCTACCTTCTGGAACCTTTCTGAAAATTATAGAAGGGTTCTTCTATGTGTCTAAAACAGGGGAAGAATTTGGATCCCTGTGCATCCCTCTGTGTGATTGATTGTTATGGCTCACAAAACTGGTGACTAATGTTTTCTAAGAGTTAGCTGCACACCAAGCACTGTACTGAGGGCTAAGGTCACATGTGTTCCTTCTAAAAAGCAGTGGCATGTGGCTCAGGGTAGCCCTGGAGCCAGCTGCACGGCTGGGCTCGAGCCCTGGTGTGGCATGGATGAGCCACACAGCCCTTGGCATGGCGTTTCACTCCTACCTGTTTCCTCCCCTATAAAATGGGGGTGGATAACGGTGTCCACGTTGTAGAGTGGTTGTGAGGATACTGTGAGTTGTTAGGCACCTGGCTCCACTGTTTCTGAGATGGGTGCTATTACTGTCTCATTTCATGTATCAGGAAACTGAAGTTTAGTAAGGCTAACTGTTCTGCCAGAGCCGCTTGGCCAGGAAGTAGAAGAGCCCAGACCTGAAGCCAGCTCATGACCTCTACCCCACTCTGCCTGCACTTGGAAAAATCCATGTGAGGAGCAGTTGGCCGGCTTCGGAAGTGGCGTTCTCAACTTTCCTCAGAGCCCTGGTGAAAAGAGATCCTTTTCTGAGTAACCGAACTGGCCCCTGGGAGCTCTCATAATCCCACACAGAGGCAATAGCTGACCCGTGACACACATATCACAGAGGCAGAGGGAAGGATCAGTGAAGAATTTCTGTTTGGAAATGTTATCTAACCATGAGCGCTTTCAAGGGACTTGGTATGTGGTGCCTGCACCATGCCTTGCTGGGCTGCTAGCGAAGCCATGTCCAGCTGGTGAAGACCCCAGGGGCCATCCAGTGCTAGTGGGGTTGCGCACCCTTGGGCATAGACAGGAAGCCAGGGCAGCACTTCTCCCCAGTCACAGTGGCAGAAACTTGTGGGTGACACATCCCATCCAGCGCAGGAGGAAGGAAGCCTCAGCTCCTCTCCTCACCAGCTGGAGGGATGTGAGCGAGGCTTCCTGGCTCCAGGAAGCTTTGGAGCCAAGGCCCGGCTGCCTCAGGACTGCATTTGCTTCTGCTTTTACCGTAGCAAGTTCTCCATCCTAGGAGCCCAAAGCTTAAAGGCACTTGCCAAGCCCTTGGCTACCCTGTCGCTGCTGTTGAGACTGTCAGCCCACTGCCCATCAAAGCACACACCCACACACCCACACACACCCACACACCACACACCCACACACCACACACACCTGGCGGCTGCTGCTCTTGTGCACCCAGGAGCCGCCTGCCTTCACCCCAAAGGCTCTTTGTCTGGGGCTCACTGATGAAGTCCTCAACTTCCCAGCCCACAATTTTGTGCCCAACCCTGCCCCTGCCCAGGTTTCCACGGTGCTGCTGGCACATCCTTGTTTGGCTCCAGATGAAAGTAAGAGTGACCCCCGTGGGTCAGCTGCACACAACCCACAGCTGGAGGGGTCCCAGTGGTTGAACCCCCAGCCACGGGAGGGGGCCGCTGAGGCGCCTGCCCCTGCCCTTTTGCCACAGAGCCGGCTCCTTACCTCTTCCTCCTGCTTGCCTCCCAGGGCGGCTGCTCACATGCTTCACGGTGGCAGTCCGTCCACAGACTCCAGGAGGGGACCCAAGTCGCAGGCCGCACTGGCAGCCCAGCAGCACTGCCTCACTGGCCTCTGCGGGCTCTGCCTGCAGCCGGCTCTGCGGGGCTGGGCGGGGGCTGGCCTGGGTGCTGTCACGCTGATCACAACCTGCTTCTGCTCACAGCAGGGCGGGCGGCTGCCTCAGTGCCATGCTCTGCAAGTCTGGGGCTCGGCCACACCGCTCACGGCTCGGGGTCCACCCTCAGACCGACTGCAGCAGCCTCATTTGAACTCCCAACTCCTTTGTGGGGCCTTTACATGCCGCCAGAGGAAACTGTGAGCACAGCCTGACCCTGGTTGGCTGCAGGCGCTTTTCTCCACCCACCAGTGCAAGAGGATCCCCCAGGCCCCAGAAAAGCTCCGGGCCTCCCCTCAGCCCCAGACAGGGGCGGGCCGCCCAGTGATGTCACACTAGCTCCGGCCCCAGCTGGCCCGGCCCCTCCCGCCTGCTTTGGCGGCCTCAGCGGCCCCCTCCTTCCTTGGCACAGGCAGCCTGGCCAGCTCCACTCCCTAGCTCACCCGCTCCCCAAAGCCTGGGCAGCTCCAGGGCGCCCTGCGGAGGCAGAGTGTGTCCCTTTACTGCAGTTAATAGTTCAGATCCGCTGCAGCTGTGCCTGCAGCCAACCCCCTGACTGCTGCTTGCTATGCACTGCTCCACAGAGCTGATCTGTGGCCGCAGCTCAATCCTGTAGCCTCTGTCTTGTCAGGGCCCTCACTTTCCTCTCCAAACCCGGAGGAAGGAAGCCCAAGGCTGAGCACACAGAAGCTGGAGGCGTTATCATGAGACAGTGCCTCAGGACCACAGGCTGGGAGAGTGCTTTGGAGAAGAACTGTTCCTTATGCCCAGATTACCTCTCAGTCTCCCTTCCCTGCAGCAGTGAGTCAGTTACACTCCTACCCGCATCCTGCTCACCCCTGTAACCTACCTTAGGGAGCTGCCATGAAGGGTTTCCCTGAGGTCACCCAGGGAAGGTCTGCATAGGCTGAAAGATGCCACAGGATGTGCAGGCTGGGATCTCACATGCCAACCTGCCTGGGCTTAGCCTTAGGGGTCTCATCAGCTGGGATTTGGGGAGCCTTCTAGGACGAAAGCCTGGGACTCACTGGAGTCGTTGGCAGAGTCTGCCATGTTGGAGGAGCTCAGCAGTTCCAAAGGACCAGGAAGGAAAAATGTCAGATACCACCAAACAAGGATTCTCCAGACTCTTTAGCCTGTCAGACCAGGGACCAGAGGAGAACAAGCCACACAGGTGCCCTAGGGCATAAGTTCATCCCTCTGCTTGAACTGTGGGAAGTACTGCTACATTACCACCAGGAGTAGAGTCTTTCTGTTGGGGCCCCAGGAGTCAAGGAGCGGAGATAAGCTATTCCACTGTTTCTTGTCCAAACCCCTTAACCACAGGCACCAAGAGGGTAACAAAATGGCAGCTTTAGGCTGTTGAGTTTGACTGGTGACTTGTTACACGGCAGCCGTAATAGGAGCAGACCCCGAGGCCAGGGAACTGAAAGAGCCATTGAAAGGTTTCAGTGGCAACAAGTATGGAGACCTGCTTTTATTTTGGTTGTTGAGTGGAGGCTGGCCTGAGGGGAGCCACAGACGGCATTTGGAGCTCGTCACTGTCACAACCATCCTGGCCAAAAGAGGCAACTGGATGCTGCTGCAGCCCTGGGTCTAGAGGAAGTCCCTAGGACTATCCTGCCCACTGGGACGAGGTACAGCGCAAGTCCTTTGGTTTCTATAAACATTCTCTTTTCCGAGGTCCTATCAAATAGGGGAAGGAACACCAGGGTCTTGCCCATGTTTTCACAACTCTCTGCTCCTTTGGTGGCTCAGGACAGTCGCTTGCCATACTGTGAAGAGCTTAAAAAGCCTGGAAGTCAAATCCAGTAATGCCACTCACTGCCTCTGAGTCTCACCTTCCTTAACTGTAAAATGAGGATAATACAAATATCTACCTCACAGGGTTTTTGTGAAAGTTGAACGAGATGTGACACATTAGTGTAATTCATACTGGTTAGTGCATAGTTCAATGACTGTTAGGTGAGATAAGTTTTATTCCTTTCTTCACTGGGCTGTGAGTTTCCTGAGAACAGGGGCCTGTGTGGGCCACATGGGACAGTCCTGTTGTATGGTCTATGTGGAGGGGAAAACTAATAACTGACTGGCTGGGGAGAGTGAAGAGCTGTGCTCGCAATCTGTCAGACCTGGGTGCAGATCCCAGCCCTGTCACTAGTCTCAGACAACTTTCTTATTCCCTTTGAAACTTTGTTTCCACATTGATAAAAACAGAAATGGTAACACTTTATGCTCAGGGTGAGTGTGAGGATTGAATGAGATAATACACCCAAAGCCTGGCCTTTGGCATCCAGTGCTCCTGGCCCTGTTCCCCGCACTTCCCCTGCTCACCCAGAGTATCTCCCTCAGGCTTCTAAATTGATGACTCCCAGAGTTCAGAACCCCTACACACCAGGAGCTCCATCTCACATTTCCATTTGGCTGTGGGATGGAAGCATTGTGTGACTAGAGCCTGAGAGGAAAAAGGGATCTTCATTTTCATTTTTAGTTTTTATCAGGATGAAAAATGTGTAATGTTTACATAGTAACAAAATACAAAGAATCTTAATATATGTACCATAATTTATATAAAGGATTTCATATGCTTTCCATGCTTTACCACTTTTCTGACAGTGACAGTTAACTTTTTCTGTTGGAAATGTTGGGACAGTCTGCTGAGATACTAAATACATGGCAAAAGTGTATGTTTGGAGGGGCCATGTGTGTACTGTATTATGTGAGATATGCTTGGGAGGGGCTGCTTTGCTGTGTCTTGCAACCTCCAGAGTCCTACTGACATTTAAAGGTTTACATGTTACAAATTGACACCTCTCATTTCAACACTTTTAAGATGTCTTTCCATTGTCTTCTAGCCAACATTGCTTCAGATGGGAAGTCAGCTGCCTTTCCTTATTGGTGTTTCCTGTCTTTTCTCCCCCTGGCTTTTTTTTTTTTTTTAAGATTTTTCTATCATTGATTTTTGGCAGTTTGGCTATGATGTAGTTAAGTGTGATTTTATGAGTCTTATGGACCAATGGATTGGGGATTTTTTTCCACTGAATTCGAGACTATCAGGCAATGATGGCAAACCTTTCATAAATGAGCACCCAAACTGCAACCCAAAACCCACTTATCACAGAGTGCCAACACTGTGATTAAACGTGAATACTAAGAAAAAAATGACTCATACATTAACATCTTTTGTCTTAAAAGAAAAACAAACAACACACATGCCATAGGTTCAGCACCACTGCCATAAGGGAAATTTTTTACCATTATTTCAGTCATTCAATTTTTTTATGCTCAAGTCTCCCTCTCCTCTTTTTGAACTCAGTCTGCTCATGTGTTGTCACATAGGTCATTGATGCTCTACTATTTACTCATTTATATCTTTTCTTGTGCTTCAGTTTGGATCATCTCTATTACCCGTCTTCAACTTCACTCATTCTTCTTAATCAGTATCTTACATATTGCAAATCCCATCTGAAATATCTTGTCAGATACTGTATTTTTGGCTCTAGAATTTCCACTTGTGTTATTTTTATAGTTCTCATTTCTCTTCTGGAGTTCCCTATCCAGTCATTCATTCTATCCTTCATTTCCTGAAAATCCTGTGCATATTTATAATAGTCATTTTAAAATCTTTTGTCTATGAATTTTAATATCTGGGTCAGGAGTAGATGTGACTTTGTTGACTTTTTTTTCTCTTGACCCTTGTTTCTTCACATGCCTGTAGTTCTATTGTGTACTAGATATTGTGGGTAGTATATTCAAGTGGCAGTATCTTAGCATTTTCTTTTAAAGAATGTTGTCTTGTTCTAGCAGGCAGTTAAATTACTTGATTTTGTGAAGCTTGGTTTTTAGACTTTGTTTAAGTAGGTTTATTTTTGTTTTTACTCATAGCGTTAGGCATGGTGCTTAGACCTGGTCTTACCATAGGGCATGGCCTTTGTGGCCCTAAATCAAAAGTTGAAATGTCTGCTGAACTGCTGCAACTTGTCAGGACTCAAATTCCACATTGGGAAAATTACTCCTGCTGCTGGCTTCTGTGATAGTCCTTGAGTCCCTCCCCATATGTGGAGTTAGCTAAGGGCTTGAACTTGTGTATTAATATCACAGCTGACACTTATGTAGCTTTCACCTTTCTTGTACCCCTTCCTCTCCAATTTCCAGCCTGAAAATTCAATCAATTTCTCACCTTCCTAGGTGTAAGACTGCAGTTTTCTGTTGCAGTCTAGTGTTCTGTGTAGCTCCATGCAGTAGGAAGTGCCCTAGTTCCTTCTTTCAGGGACCATGTCTCCTTCAGCATCTCTGCTTTTGGTTCTTCTCTAGTGCTTCACAGTATTTGTTTTTGATATATTGTCCAAAATATGTAATTGTTGACCAGACGGGTTGGTTCCATATAATGTGTTCCTTATGTAAGGAACCGGAACTTCTCACGTCCAAGTTGAGTTTGTCTTCTCACCCACCCTCCTGCCCTCCCACTGTTGTTGGTACTCACCACGAACCTGTCAGATGATTGATGCTTCATAGCGCAGGGCCTGCCCTTCCTGTTCTTCGTCAGTCGGAGTCTGTTGAGAAATACCAGCTCTGAGAGTGTCCCTACAGTCCTAGGTGGTAATGTTTGTTAGGTGTAAATTTTATTTGGTTTGTACTCAATTCAATTTCAAAATTGCTAAAATGGGTTTGAGCTTTAAACTATAACATTTGTTGTAATAATTGCTAGGTTGAAGTTCACCATATTAAAAAGGGGGGTGCATGGATTTACATTGCAAAAGGTGTCCACAATGTGTTAGTGATATTCTTTTCATTGACAGCTGACATAAATTCAGTTAGAGTAAAATATTTTAAGCCAAAAAAAGCTCTTTTCTTAAAAAAGGGATTTAAGTATTGTTGGCATTTTTATGGTTTCTTTAAATGCCCCTGGCTATTCCCAGGGCCCCCCCTTTTCTTTTTTTTTTTTTCTTCTTTTCTTTTTCCCATTTGAGTCTTCACACTCACTTAAGTTTTGTTTCTAACCTTGTATGGTTTGTAAGCTTGTCGAGAAATCAAACCACTGTTGAAGTACCACGAGAGTATAAGTGGATATTCTCACGCCACAATCTTTCCTCTTGTCTGTGGAATCCCTGCTGAAATTAATCGGGATTCGAGCTCCAGGACAGAGCTCCATTTTTCCAAGACAGAAAAATGGAAGCATGTTTTCCAGGACACTAGGTTTATATGGATGTGTGACAGGTTGATTCTGAACACCGGAGTTTGATTCTGCTCTGTTCTGGGTTTCTTTTTCTTCTCCTCTCCCTCTTCACCAGCCCTCTCCCTCCCCTCCCCTCTCCCTTCTTGTGAAGGCAGTTGCTCATCCCAGGAAGGATCAAGCCTTCAGTTATATGAAATCTTTCTTTTCTGAAATGTCACAACTCCATTCATGTTTTTGTGTAATTCTTCCAATTGGGATTATATAATGTTCAGAGCTCTTGTATTTGGAAGCTTGGAAGATCCCAGACTTTGAAATAGTGTCTTGGTTTCACTGTTTTGTTTTTGTTTTTGTTTGTTTAGACTAAAGCTATATGAAGTGTGTGGATTAAACAGTAAATTTCTAAATTAAAAAAAAGAACTATCAACTCTAGGAAGTCATAGATGGGTTCATCTCAGGATACCTAATGTGGGCACTAGAGGTAAAGAGATATGTTGCTCACACATACCTTGTTAGTGCATCAACCTCCACATTTTATAGGTATAAATTCATTTTATCCTATTGTACTTTGGACCTGGCCTGTCTATCATATACTAAAGGCTTGGGCCCCAGCCTGTGCTGTTGGGAGATGGTAGAACCTTTAGGAGGCGGGGCTTACTGGGAGCAAGTTTCATCACTGGGGTGCGCCCTTGAGGGGGATGTGAGGCCCAGCTCTTCCACTTCTTATCTCTCTCTCTTTCCTGGTGGTCCTGAGGTAAACAGATTTCCTCTGCCGCATCCTCCTGCCGTGATATACTGTGCTGCCATGGGCTCAGAGCAAGAGGGCCAGTGACCATGGACTGAAACTTCTGAAACCATGAGCCAGAATAAGGCTTTTCTCCTTGTAAGTTGATTATCAAGTTTTTTTTTTTTTCACAATGAATGAAATCTAATATACCTCTCAGAATTCTGTGAGGGAAATATTATGACTCCATTCTACTCACAAGACACTGAAGCTTAGGAAACTGAAGTTCTTAGCACCAGGCCAAACAGCTGGGATGTAAAGGGAATGGGATTAAAACCTGTGTCATTCTGGGCAAGGTAGCACACACCTGTAATCCCAGCACTCAGGAGGCTGAGGCAGGAGGGTCATTGAGAGTTCGAGACCAGCCTGGGCTAAAAGTGAGCTCAAGGCCAGCCTGAACTGCATAGCGAGACCCTGTCTCAAAAAGACAAAAAAGAAAAGAAAAAAAGAGAAAACGTGTGTCAAGCTAGGGGTAACACAATTTTCCTGAAAACAAGCTGCATTTCAATTCTAACACACTCTTTCTTATTTTAAGATCTCTGGAATCAGAATGGATCTTACAGTCAGTATCATAGTCTAATAGGCAGCTTTTTTCTTTCTTAGTGGAACATAACATTTTACAGTTGAGGACTTCTTGTCAGATTCAAGAAAGTGTGGCAGTTTTAGTCATCAAGGCTCCAATGAGGTTGGCCCACGGCTGAAGGACAGAAAGGCAGAGCCCCTCCTCTGTGATCAGCAGGTCTGGGGAGGGCCTGGGGGAGCGTCAGGAGCATCAGGAGGCCTGTGGGACTGCCAAGAGCCTCCATCCACCCAGATGTAATAAAACAGCTGCCTCTAAGTTGAGAGCAAGCCAGCTGGTCCCTCCTCTCCTGGAGATGTGTGTCAGGTCCTGTGACTTGCTGCCCCATGCTGAGGGAGTTGGGCGCATGTTCTCTGGCTCTGGTAAGGAGAAGCTAGGAGACTTGTATCTGCAGGAAGATCCCAAGACAGTGCTGCTGCCCAGTGTCGCAAAGGATGGCAGGCACAATGGAAAATCCTCTGAGGACACTGTGTCTGTTAAACACCTGGCAAACAAATGGGTCCAAATGTCGGAATGCGGTACAGGCTCTGTTTAAAAGCAGCTCTGACAGCCTGCTTTTGGCTCACCTGCGATCCATTTCATTCCTGACTCCTTAGCCCACCTGCCAGAAACAGAGGTAGCACCTCTCCTCCACTGTGGACATCAACTGACAGTCAAACATGTTTGTTATTCAGTCAGTGAATACTTCCTAAGACCCATCTGAGTACCAGAGTTTGGGATCACGGTCCATTTGCCTGAAGCCCATTTGCTAAGTATTTTAATTTACTGTTTTTCATTTTGTCTCTATGCAGTATTTTAAGGAATGTTCATTAAGCCTTGTCCCAGCTCTCTCCTCCTGCAGCTAAGCTGGGGCCCAGGCCCTATAAGAGAGACTGAGGACAAGCAAGAATAGAGACTCAATTGTAGTTTGCTGGTTTCTTTGTTTCTTTATAACAAAGACTTCACAGAAATTTTCCAAAGCTACTTTAAATCACCCTCATCCAATATAAATTTATTAACAATATTGCCATGTCTGGAACCTGGTCTGGATCAGGCAGGATCTTTGCCCCAAACAGGAGATGAGGGACTGAGGGCCATGTTATGGACAATGGGGACGGATTGTAACCCCGGCACCTGCTGAAATCCTCATCCCAAAGAGCAGGCAGGCTGTTGCTGACCTTGCTTGCCTTTCCCGGATCCCAGGGAGGCAGCTGAACAGATAATAGGGCTTCCAAAGTCCTGGTGGGACTAGCACCACAGGAATGAGAACAGGCGGGTCGCAGGCAGAGGTGTAGTACCAGCCAGTGCACACTGCAGCAGGGAGCTCTCTGACTACAGGTCTGGGGTGAGAGGTTCCAGGGACCCCACATAAGGCCTTCAGGGAATAAGGGCAACTTCTGCCCCAGACCCTGTGAGCCAGCCCCTGCCCCCGCTCCCCCCTGGGCAGGGCCAGAGAAGTCCTAACTCTGAGGCGTGAAACCCTGGAGAGCGGGGGTCAGGCCTGCCCTCTGTTCCGAGTGTCCTCTGTGTGCCACCCTAGGTGTGCTTTTTGGCACCCTGCCCTGTGCCCGGAGGCTGACCTATATGGGTTGCCTCAGTGAGCTCCCTTGCCTTCTGGCTTCAGGTTAGGGCTCACCATAGGCAGGCGCCAGCAGGAGATGAGAGGGTAGGAAGGGAGAGAGGGCAGGCTACTGACAACTAGCGCCTGCTGGGCCCTGGCTGTCTTGGTGTTATGCGGAGTTGGCCAGGCCTGGCTTTGTATGAGTGAAAACTATGATGACTTTAAATTTTTAAAAATATATTACAGTAAAAGACCCATTGGCATTAATCCTCCTCAAAATCCTTCTTTTAGCTTTGAACACATCCCATTGTCCTTGCCACTTCCTAAGCAGTTCTAGAAGTCCTCCTCCATAGGATGTTTTTAGTTGCACTGCCATGGCTACCATGACATCCTGAATCAATTGAAAACATTTACCTTTCATGGTCATTTTGACTTTGGGCAGAACTGGTGGTCATACAGTGCCGGATCCAGGGAATGAGGTGGGTGCAGGCGTACTATGATGTGTCTACCAGCCCGCCTTTTATGGCACGGCACTTGGCACCAGTATGCACTGTATTTTTATCCCACCTCATAAAGACACTCATGAAGGAGGACTTCCAGAGCTGCTTCAGAAGGTGGCAAGAATGACAGGATGTGTGTTCAAAGCAGGAAGTACGGTTTTGAGAATGAGTACAAGTGCAAATACCCAGAGCTCTGTATGGGACACAGTGGGTGATCAGTAAGTGCCGGCTGTCTTCCTTTAGTAATCTGGAGTCCCTCTTATCTTGGCTTCTCTGAAGGTCATCAGTCACTTTGTGTGTCTCCAGAGAACTTTCCTTTTTTGGTTTGCATATCTGTCCTTGTTTCAACATCACTAGCTTGAACCATGCTGACAGGGTTCCTTATCTGCCTCTTCCTTTACTTGCAGCCTGTATAGGAAGTCTGCTTAAGTGAAGAGAAAAGTCTTTTTAAGACAGTGGAAAGCAAGCTGTGGAAAGACAGTTCATATGCCCACACATCCAGAATACTCTCAGCCATTTACTGAGCACCTACTGATATCCAATCCTATGAAGTGGGTTCTTTATTTCCCAATGTCCAGATGTAGAAACTGCATTAGTTGCTGCTCAGTGGGCCACAGGTGAATGTAGGTGGTCTGGCAACCAGGAATCTGTATCTCAACCTCTGGGTTTTCTGCTTCTGTGATAGAGAAACTTCAGCTCCCCAGGGCCCAGGGAGCAAGTCATTTTAGATCATTGACCAGTTAGCTGGAAAACTGTAAGATTGTCACTTTATACATGCAGGGTTTTAAACTTCTTATCTCTCTTGTTAGCCCTGTTCCCCAGACCCACAGATTCACACAGCTGCACATGCGCACTGGCTGCTCAGACTGTTGGCCTCTCCTAGTGACTCAGTCGCTTTGAATACACTGACTTTACTTTGGGCTGTTGGGGTGGGGGTGGAGGCGTTTCTCACAGGAACGTCATAAACCCCAGGCAGCTGTGCTTGTTGCTGCATTTCCAGCTCTCCCTGGCAAACACTCTCCCTTCCCTGCCCCTCATCTCTCATCTGTTGCTCCTTACCACCAGCTAAGGTCCCAGAATTCTGATAGAGTTATTTATAAATGTCGCTAAACTAGTTTCAGGGGCCCTGCAGAGAGACTGTGCCTGAGCCTGCTGGGTGCCATTTGTTGCACACGCCTGTGGGCCGGGCTCGGAGGGACACCCTCCATGCAGATTGTCTCATCAAGCCCTCCAAACAGGGCCTCCCAGGAGAGGTTCCAGCCCATCATCCACTGCAACTGACAAAGTGGCCCAGCGCAATGAGGTTAGGGAAGCAACATCCACACAGCTTGGATTTGAATCAGGGCCTTTTAGGACCCGAATCCATACTCTTAGGTGTCCCAGCGGACCCTCCCCACTACCACCCTTTAATATGGAACCCAGAGGTGGGGTAACTAGGGAGGCTCCCTCCCTGTTTCTTTATCTGTAGGATAAAGTCACTGGCAAGGTCAGCTGCAGCGTATGCCTGGTACAGCAGGTGCTCAGTCATAGTTGCATCCCCTGTGCCGCCACTTCAGCCCTCCCTGGTCCATGGTTCAGAATTAACTGAGAGTACATAGAAGCACTTAGCAGGGCCCCTCCCCCTGAGTCTGTGATGCTGAGGTCTAGGGTGTGGCCTGGAATTTGCATTTAGTGCTAAAAAGTTCGCTGGAGGGCCACAAGTCCAGACTGGCCCAGCAGTGACCATGACCATGACAAGCTTCCCGTAACTGCTTTATGTGTGCTAAAGCTGGCAGGGGAGTGGGGTGGGGGGAAATGGCTTTCCTCACCTATTTCCTGGAAGCTGTCCATTCCATTTTTTCCCTTTTGGTGTCACTGACCCTGAGAAAAAGCAGTGTTTAAGCTATGTGGAGATGTCTGAACTGTGAACCAAGGTTCACTTGACCAATGTTATCAACATGTCCTGATTTTTCAGTTGCTTTCCTGGTCCATGAAAAAGATAATCACCTTATAGAAATCACTTCTATCCATTAACTACCAAAACAACAAAATGCCTCACAAAGCACTGCCCTGACTAGGTGCATTTTTGCCTTACATTTAAAATCTGAGGCTTCTGTGGGGGTGTGCTTGGTGCTCTTCTCTCCTAGCAGGTTGGAGGGGTGAGTGGGCCACCTCATCACCTTGAGGCTACTGTGTCTGGCCCAGAGCCTGACCTGTGCCAGTGGGGTGCCAACCAGTATTGCTATTAGCGAGTAAGCAAAGGGCCTGGTGGCACAGTGGGGAGCTAGGGCCAGAACCCAGGGCCTGCGCTTGCCAGCTGGTCCATCTTGAGTAAGTAGCTTGCAGTGTGTGCTTTCATTTCCCCCTTTCTAAATCCAAGATAAACCTATATCATAGGTTCAGCAAGAAAGCGAAATGACAGGCATCCAAACCACTTGTCCCATGGGAAGTTCTTTATTTTGCCGATCTGTTGACATTGTCCTCACTGTCGTAATCATCACCCTGTTGCAGGCTAGTTTCAGCCCCTTGTTCCCGTACTCGTAGCACTCCTCTGTGCTCCAGGTCGCCCTTCTGTAAAGGCCCACAGCATTCTTGTGAGCACCGAGGACATGTGCGTCAGGTACTTCACTGTGTGGCTGTGTTGACTCTCTCCTCTTAACATCTGTGGGGCCAGTGACCAAGAGAGCAGCCTGGCCCAGGAGGGCAAGCTGACCTTCTCCCTGACACCTAACTCAGTTCCCGCTGGGAGAGCTGAGCAGCCTGGCAGGGGTGTGCCCTGGGTGTAGAACCATCCCCTGCCTCTCTGGTTGGGGACCCTCCTCCTGGCAGCTCTGGGAAGAGCCACTCAGTCTTCAGCAGGAATTGATAAATTCAGTTGCTTCTGATTACCCTCACAGCTCAAGAGCATGTCGAGGTGCCTGGCGTCCTCCTCCCCTGCAGAGCTGCCTTCACCTGCAGATGCCACTCCTTTTCTGCTATCTGCCAGGCCGAGGCTGCATGGGGTAGGGTGGACCCAGTGGGGATAAGCCCCTGCCCTGTCCTCACCTTTCCTCCTCTGTTAGGCTCTCTCTGGACAGCCAGGGTCTTGGTCCCCCTCGATTTTCAGAGTCTTTTTATACCTCAAAATCCACCCTTGCAGACCCTCACCACTACCGCCCTTTAATGTGGAATCCAGACAGTCCCAGTTCCTATGTGTGCAGAAGCGTTTGGTAAACAGAATGCTTGAGCCATGACTTGCTGGAAGGGGTGAATCCCAGCTGACACCCTAAACGCTCAGCCTATTTTGGCCTGGTTTCTCCTGCCAAGGTCTGTGGCCAGAATGTTCATCCCCCTCCACCCAGCACCCACTGCAGGGGTCTAAGGGACTTGAAGGAGCCAGTTTCGTGTTCTTTTTCTGCCCGAATGTTGGCCCAGCCCAGCCTCCTGGCCCTGCCCCTTCAAGGCTTCATGACCTGTGTCTGGGATCCACTTAGTAAATGCTCTTGTTCCATGCCCCGAGTGAATGCTGTGATTCAGCACACGCAGAGAGGAGCTTCACTCAAGAAAGAAAGTATTCAGAGTCACCATCCAGCTCCGCCAGGTGCCGTGAGATAGCAGCCCAGTCCTATCCGCTGGTTGCCCTGAGGGGATGGGCCCCCACCTCCATGCCTGGGGATTTCTACTTTTTTATTTTTTTAAGACCCACAGTCACTTTTGTTTTCTAGACTAAATGCTACTTACATTATAATGAGGACACATCATTAATAATACGTGGCAGGTAAATAGAATTGTGGAATTAAAAGAATGCCCACTCAACAAAATGCGTGTTCTCAGTCTGCTGCATACCTGACGCTGTGCTACTCTCCTTAGCAGAGCTGGGTACAGCCTGGAGCACCCTGAGCTGGGGGTCTTGGTCCTCACCACACCAAGACCCCCTCCTTGCCTGTTCTTGGCTCTAGATTTTGAAGTGCTTGTAAGTTGTGACGACAGCTGTGCTTCTGTGAAGTTTATGGTCATGCTGTACAGGTAGGAAGTGAAGCTCTCTTAACTTTTTCCTTCCTTTCTTGATGTGGCTGTGATGATTGTGATCTCCATCACATAGTCTTGCCTGGGGTCACAGACAGGATCTGGCTCTGAGAACTGACTCAGATCTTCATTGTTTTGTTGTTACAATTATATTCTCTGCAAAACTAGCTGCTTGTAATAAGTAAAAATAAAGGTTGTGCTCCTTGTTAACAAACTCATAGCTAACTTTAGGCTAGTAAACAGCGTAATGTAACTGTGTAGTTTGTCAGAACAAAACTGGGCTGTGGTCCCTTGCCTGGCCCCAGTGCAGACTCTTTTTTACCCCTCTTCCTGCCCACTGATTCCAAGGTGGTGGCGTCAGGGTGGGGAGTATGCCACCATGAAGGAGCACATCCTGAACTTGCAGCTGAGTAGTGTTGAGGTGGGACAAGTGCTCCTCCTGTAGGAGGCACTGGGTGTGTGATGCACTCCAGGCTTCAGCCCTGGGGATCCTGGGAGTGTCCCAGCAGCTGAGCAGCAGAGTGTAGAGGGCCCATGTCTGTCCAATCTCCTGCCCCGGGTGGGGAGGAATGGGAGAAGGGGAGGGGGCACTGGCCCGTGCTGGGTCCTTGTTATGGTTGATACATTGTGTCAACCTGGGGAGTGTAGAGGTTTGGCTGAGTGACTCAGCAGGAAGCCAGGGTGCTGACTTTATATATATCCTGAGCCTGTGGAGGAGGAAGGCATGGAGATTATGAGAATGCAACACCCCCTGGGTGGGGGTAGCCTGTTTACAGTGTAAGGGAGGTAGAAAGAGGCTACTTGCTGCCATTCCTCCCTTTTGGCTCTTGCTGCTTTGCTGTGTTCTGCCGCCGTGAAAGTTTGCCCTGTGCCATGTGCCACTCTGCCTCGGAACCAGCCAAGTAGGGACTGAAACCTCCACAAACTGTAAGCTAAATAAACCTTTCCTTCCTTAACTTTGGGCATTGGGTATTTTGTCTCAGCAACAAGAGAAAAGTAACCAAGACAGTCCTCTTGAACACAGAAACTGGTGCCTCTCTCAGACAGGAATTTATGAAGGTAGAAGCCTGAGGAGTAGCAAGGACTTGGAAGGGTTTGGGCGCTGGGAAGAGGTGGCCCACCTCCCCATTCCAGTTCTCAGTGGCCCTGGCAGGCCAGGAGCAGGCTCCGAATTTACTGAGGAGGCTAGCAGAGGGACAGGAGCTGTGGGACCCCCTCACCCAGAAAAGGCATCAGGAACATGTACTCTGTGGGGCAGGGAACTGAGCAGAGTTGAACAGAGCTCTCACAGACCCAGGTCACCATATATATGGAGGGCCACCTGCGTCAGCGGGGCCTTCGCCCACTGAACAGGTGCCCTGTGGGAGCAGATGTTGAGATGGTGGGCCTGCTTCATCCTGGGCCTGCTAGAGGCTGACCAGCTTGAGAAGATATTCCAAAAGACAGAGGGCCACTTGGTAGAGTGAAGAATCCTCTCCCTCAACCTCCTTCCAGCTCGCAGAAATTTAAATAGCTGGCAGAACACAGAGGAGACAAAAGGAGAATCCAGATGAACTTGGAATGGAGTTTAAGTCAAATCTTCAAATAAGCAGGACCTAGTCTTACATCTTGAAGTTCTATAACGGGACTATTATAATAATGGAAAATGACTGCAAAGTTACAGAATCTGGCCATGTGGTCTGGTGGATACATTGTGTCAACTTGGAAAGTCTAGAGGTTTAACTGCCTGTGAAAGAGGAGGGCATAGAGATTGTATGAGAGCTACACGCCCCCTGGGTGGGGCAGCCTGTTTACAGTGTAAGGGAAGGAAGGAGGCTGCTTGCCACCATTCCCCCCTTTTGCTCTTGTTGTTTTGCTGTTTTGCTGCCATAAATGTTTGTCCTCTGCCGTGTGCCACTCTGCCTCAGAACCAGCCAAATATAGACTGAAACCTCCAGAAACTATAAGCTAAATAAACCTTCCCTTCCTTCATTTTGGGCATTGAGTATTTTGTCTCAACAATTAAAAAAAGTAATGAGACACCCTGATTTTATTTAGGGATCTGCTGCCCAAATTGAGGAGTGGATATTGGAGAGAATAAACCATTCCCTGTTTGTAGCTCCAATAAACCTTAACAAAGTAGTAATAACCATCATCATCCGGTGTGACCCCAGGCTGCGTCCCTGGTCTGGCTGCCCAGGGAGCCTCTGTGCACTGTGTGGAAGAGGTAGCTGCCCAGCAAGGAGATGAAAGTGGAGTTGACTTGCCAACCAGTGGGGCCCATGGCCATACAGGTGATTCGGTGTAGCAGGAGAATGGCCAAGTAAGAAGCAGGAACTGGGAGCTCTCACCCTCTTCCCTGCTCCTGCCAGGGCCTCTCACGGGCTTCTCCCCCACTCCTCCTAGCGCTGCAGGGGTGGAGTCCAAGTCCTGCTCCCATTGTGTGTGCCTTAGGGGAGCTCTGCAGCCTCCTGGGGCCTCACTGCCCTGCCTATGGAGCAAAACAGTTTGGGGCAATTGGGTCATCACCAGGGTGCAATGAGAGGCAGGGCATGGGATGCTGAGCTCACCCTGGGCTCTCAAAGATGCTACACCTGTGAGCCCTCACCTCCGTCAACCCTTTGGGCTCACATAGCAGGTCCAGGATTGGGCTGAGTCTGCCTCATTCCAATCCATGCTCATTCCTGCTGCTGGGAGATGTGTCAGAGGCTCTTAACACTGTGCTGTACTCTCGCTACTTTGGGTTTCTGTTCTCCTTTGTCATTATCCTTGAGTTTTTTGTTTGTTTTGTTTTATTTGTTGGGACGGGGTCTCACTGTGTAGTTTAGGCTGGCTTTGAGCTCACTATGTAGCCCAGGATGGCCTCACCCTCATGGCAATCCTCCTGCCTCTGCCTCGCAAGTAGTAAGATTACAGGCTTATACCACCATACCTGGCTTTAGTGAACTTTAGTGGACTCTTAAGATGGAAGGACAATCTCAGTAGTAACACTGTGCAAACAGATGGGATAGTCACAGGAATGACCCAAATCAGGATTTTTTTTTTTATAGGGTCTCATTATGTTGCCCAGGCTGGCCTGGAACTCTTGGGCTTAAGCCATCTTCCTGCCTCAGCTTCCTTAGCTGGGGCTGTGGGTATGCACCACTCAAAGTGAATCTGAATTCTCTTCCTTATTTTGGCCCCAGAGACATAAGGTCACTGGTTTGAAATTACTAGAAATTTACTAGATACCACAAGATCTCACTCTCTTCCCCTGTAATTTGCTGCTAGGGTATGGGCCCTGCTGCTCAGCTCATGCTCTTACAAGGGATGAAAGACTATCCTTCCCTGAGAGCCAAGGCCAGACCTGAGGGCCAACAGTGTGCTGTCTGGACTCGCCCCTCAGAAGCAGGTTTGGCCAAAAGGTGGGTCATGCTGTCCTTTGATGACATGAGACAGGCCTGGCCAAACAAGAGTTGACAAGCCATCTTGCTATCCTTAGCAAGCTGCTGGCAGCACCTGTAGCTGGAAGAAATTGCCAAACCTCCATTCCTGGGCCATGCTGATGAGTGAGGCATTAGGAAGTTTTCACTGCCAAGGCCAAGGCCAGCTCCCCAGCTTCTGGCCAGCTTTCTCCCAGCTGCCCATTGCCACGTAGGCCCCTTCTTAGGAGGGAACCCCTACTCAGCAACTGCACAAATGCTCCTAAACCCACCCTACTACATACATGGCTGTGCTGCTGCAACATCAGTCCAGACAAGCAGGACCAGAAAGAGAGACTAGTCGGAAGGTGGGGGCCAGATTGCCAGTGACATGTCCTAGCACCTGGGAAATCTGCCCTGGGCCACTTGTGACTAGCAGATGGGTCAAGAGTGGGTGAGGGGAGGAAAAGCAGGACCTTCCTCTGTGGAGACCTGTGCAAGTACAAATCTAGGCAGGCATGGGTTCTCACCCAGTCACCACCCCATGGTGTGACCCAGACCTCTGGGTCTGCATGGGCACAGCAGCTGCTAGCAGGGGTCTGTAGGATGACAGAGCTGCCTCCTGACTTTAGGCATTTGTGATCATCTTCATAATTTCTATTAACTTTCCTGCTTACTTTTCCTCTTTAGATCTGTTTATTCATACTTGTGATTTCCGCTGTTTGATGAGCTCTTAGTTTTCTAATGCACATTAAAACAGATAGAAATCTGCATCTCTCTGCCGCCTGCCATCCTCTTTTGGGGAGTAACTTGGAGGTGACACCAGGGCTTGTCCTGACAAGACATGTGTCAGGAAGACAGCCTGTTTGCTTCTGTGGGCCTTCACAAAGGCCTCTGGGTGCATCCAGCACTTAAAACAGTACCTCAGTGCCTACCCGGCCTGGGACCTTTCCACTCCGTGGAAGAGGAAGGCCCTGGCCTCCCAGCCACAGGACAACCTTCCAGGTCCACGCAACAGCATGAGCTCAGCCCGGGTGGATGTGTTCAGATGAAGAATATACCTGTGTCCTGACTGCTTATTTCTCAGTGATGGGATCACAGGCAGTTACTCTTCCCTTGTACTTTTCTGTATTTCCTAGAACGAACATAAATTCCTTTTCACCAGAAAAAATATGTTCTTTTAAACCTTTGAAAATTATGATAGATATTAAAGACACATAGATAAGCATGGAACTGGCCAAGGAGTCCCTGGTGGAGGAGATGGGTACAGTGATGGGGGGGACAGGCTGGCCCTGTCACCAAGGCAAGCCCTGCAGAGAAAGAAGGATGGAGGACTAGTGCAGATAGGACCAGGCCCTTCATCTGGGGGGCAGGATACCCTCAGAGAGGACAGTGGGGGATAGTAGCTGTAAGAGAAACCAGCCTGCAAAGGGAGTGGGAAAGTCCAGAGGGGCAAAACCCCACTGAGGAGAAACCTGGGGTTTCATGATGGCAGTGTTTCTCCCAGCTGCCCTTAGTAGCCTGCTTGACAGCTGGTGGATGCCTCCTGAGGTGGACCCAGGTTGGGCCTTGCTGCTTGGCACTTGGTAGAGAAGAGATGCCAGGACTCAAGGGTACTGGTAGGATTGGTATTGAGGTGATGAACCTCTGGGTTGTCTGTAAACTGGCAGGAAAAATGAGGGACAAAGTGAACTCAAGCTTGAGACTTTGTGCCAGATTGAAATTCCTAACTTACTCAAGCTTCAAATCTTTTTCAAGTGTTAAAGATGCTTCACCCAGCAGCAGCACAAAGCCGTCCCCTCCCTGACCATCTCGCCTCACTTGCACAGAAGCCACCCCTGGAGGTTTCCAGCTCTAGCTCACCCTGTGCCAGCCCAAGGCTGCCTGCAGCCAGAGAACCACATGTGATCTCAGGCCAGAGGCCCCAGATGCAGGGTTTCATGGGCAAATGAAACTTCGAAAAGGAGCTTTGGAGACTCTCACAAGGCTGCCAGATTCTTTTTTTTTTTTTTTTAATGTCAAGTAGTGAAAAAATAAACTATCAACATCATTTCCTAAAGGAAGGAAAATTTTGACACCAACATTATAAGCAAGGCATATTTTTTTTTTTTTGGCAGTACTGGGGATTGAACTCAGGACCCTGCGCTTGCTAGGCAGGCGCTTATGCCACTGAGCTATATCCCCAGCCCCAAGCAAGGCATAATCTCAGCATAAAGTGCTTTTCCCAAGATAGGACAATTGATAGCTTTTGCTGCTGCAGTTTTAAGTTTGTTAAAAGTGTTTTCTTTTTGTTAAGGCTTTGAATATAGAAATTTGCAGTATAAATTTTATTGCCTGTCTACCTTGTGTGTGGCTAAACCATTGCTCTAAATTTGTCAGTTGAGTGTGCATCTCACAGCCCACTCCAGTGCATGGCATTTGTCACATTCATTTGTGAAAAACCAGCCTCTCCCAGGTCTGTGGGTAGAAATGGGAGTGGCACTCTGACTGCCAGTGCTTGCTTTGGGACAGTTTGAGAACACATAGGACACAGGCCTTCCTTGCAGTGCCCAGCTCTGAGCATCAGGCCTATGCCCCTCACAGGGACTTGGGGCACTTCCTGGGGGATTGGCAGCTTGATAGTTGTCCTGAAAGACCAGCCACTATGCAGGTGTCTGGGAGCCCTGGCCAAGTGTCTAGAAAAGGGGAGATGATCATCTGCCATGCAGTATGTTCATCAGTGTCTTGAGCACCTCCAGGGGTCTGTGAGATGTCAAACCACACAGGACCTGGGATGCCAGGCTCAGTGGTCGACCTAACTCTGGAGGAAGTGGCCTCTGGAGGGCTGGCATCTGGCGGGCTGGCAGAGGAGTACCACACAGGGTCCTACTGGGGTCCTGGTGGGTGGGTGGGATCAGCAGGTCCCCAGACTACCTCTCCAGACTCAGGAGTCACTCTGAGTCATAGGCATTTCCCTCACTGTGGGCCCAGAGCATACAGTGTTCTGCCAATTTGATAATGGAGAAGAGGGGGATGCAGTTCCCTGGTATTGAGAAGAAACCACTGTTCTTTGGCACTTGTTGACTTATGCTTACCTTGTATGTGTGTGTCTATGTCTGTGTGTCTTGTTACTCTATGAAAATTAAGTCTGGAAAATAAATATCAGTGATTAGAAGAAAGTTATATCTTATTTTAAAGTGAGCACACTCATTTTTTACATATTCAAACAATTGTTTAACAGTGATACAAAATTTTTAAAAAATACTTAAAATCCTGTACTCAAATACTTCATGTTTCCATATTTTTGCCATGTACTTTAATTTTCTTAGCTATTTCTTTGTTATTTGACAACAGCATGTTTCCAGTTTTTGTTGTTTTGTAGATTTTCTTACACTGAAGACCTTTGTGTATACAGTGTTTTCCCTTCTTTTAGAATTATTGCTTCAGAAAAATTCCTAAGAGTGAGATTACCTAGTCAAAAGATACCAATATTTTTAGGCTTTGGAAACCCTAAAACTTTCCCTAGAGATTTTCCACCTTATTCTGCTATAGCTGTGTATGGGTTTCCTGTTTTATTATATCCATGTCAGCTTTCTTCTTTGGGTTTATTTTCAATTGAATGATATAAGAGATTTTTAGATGGTAGGCTGTCTATTAATTTATGTTTATCTGTTCTATTTCTCTGCTCAGAGCTCCTGAACTTTTTTCCCCATAGCCTTGTGCCATGAATTTGACTGATGCCTGCCTACTCCCATACACAAAGCCCTCATGAACAAATGATAGATTGTTGAGAATGAACCTTCTTCCTTGTTTGAGTGGAAATTACCACTATAGATTTTAAGAGAAAGACAGCTGAGCGATGCTTAAACTATAAATAGATTTGGTCCATTTAGACCTTTTATTTGGTCGAGGTGGTCCCAGTTATGAATGCAGACTCTCCTTCTCTGGGAGTATGTTTATGTCTCATTTGAATTGTAGGCGACAACGAAGTTAACATTAGCACATGTATAATTTAAGGCAGAGATAAAAGTCCCCACCAAAATCAACGCTTTTCTTTCCAGGCAGCCCATCATTATCAAGACAGAGCTCTGAGCCAGGGCACATGCCCAGCTGGAGAAAGCCTGGAGAAAGTGTGAGGATAGGCCCCTTTGCCTTTGCCTTGCCCGCTGCTCCTCGCACACATGGTGAGCCAGTCTCCAGGAGAGGAGAGATGGTTTGGGCTGGGAGGGGACGGCCTGAGACCAGCCCCAGGTCCCTGCCGGGGCCTCTGCTCTGAAGTGATCTCCACTGGCCCCAGACGCTCCTTCCTTCTGAGTCGCCTCCTCCCTGCTGTGCTTAACCTCCCTTTCCTGCCTGGGCAGAAAGCTTATCCCTCTGGCTTCCTCCCACTGTGCTTTGGCCCCTCAGGTGATCCCTGACCCAACTGGCCTTATCTCACAGGCCTCTAGCCCAGCAGGAACCCCCGTGGACAGTGAGCACAGGAACACAGGAGAGCCGTGCCGCCCAGAGTGTGTGCACGTGCTGCTTTCAGAAGGCGCGGCAGACAGCCTCTCGCACTTGAGTAACTGTTCCTCTTAGTGAAATTAGCACATCAGATCCATGACTTCACTTTAAAAAACTAAGTTAAAAATAACATCTTGACCCAGCAATTCAACTCTGTAAGTATATGCTTAAAACAGTAAAAAAACAGTATTTAAACAAAAACTAGTGCATGAATGTTCATAGCAGCCCTGTTCACAGTAGCCAAAGGTTAGAAACACTTCAAATATTCTCAAGTTGGTGAACAGAGGAGCAAAAAGTAATATATGCACACAATGGAATACTGTTTAGCCATAAAGAGGAATGAACCACTGATTAATGTTACAATTTAGCAGAACCTTGAAAATATTGTGCTATGAGAAAGAAGCCAGACACATGAAATGTCCAGGGTCAGTAAATCCATATAGACAGCAGATTAGTGGTTGCCAGGCTGGAAAGAGGAATGAGTAGGAACTGCTTAATGTGGCATTTCCTCTCAGAGCCAGGAAAGTGTTCTGGAATAATAGTGACGCTGGTTGCAGAGCATCGTGAATACACTGAATGTCGTTAATAGTCAATTTTATGGTAGGTGTCTTTCCACCATAAAAAAATACAATAACTTACGTGCTGTGCTGGGAAGAATCTTGAAGGTGCTATGTAAATGCATGAAGTGAAAATAGCATTAGAGGAACCAAAGCAAGACAAGAACAAGCAGTGTTGGACCCTAACAGCCTCAGAGGGGGCTGGGGGTGATTCTGCTTCATTTTTGAAATGTACTTTGCTAGTGGGTGGACCTGCTCTACGGGCCTGGTCTACACAGTGACAGCTGCCTCTTGCCTCCACTACATAAAGTGCTGTGTCTGCAGGATGTCACTGCAGCCTGCCGAGGCCCTTCCAGGGGAGGCACACATATACCCACCAGGGCCTGTGGCCACCTGATCTTTTCCTCTTCATCACATTGGGTTGTCTCCTACTGGTGACATCTGCTACTCTTGGTTCTCAAAAACAGAACATTTGTACACTGCTAAGCTCATTTGTCTATTCCTGAATTCCTAGAGTCCCTCATTCTGATGGCTGCCTTCTAGAGTGAGGTGACACAAAGTTTTATGGCCCAGGCTATGGAAAAGCGAGAAGGGCAGCAAGCTTTTTTCCTCTTAAGCAGGCTTCTGATTGCTCCCGCGCTCTGAGCAGTGACGCTCAGACTAGAGACCCAGCCCTGGGAGGTTCAGGGCTCTCTGTAGATGCTCTTGAATTCTGATGCCACTGTAGATACAATAGTTTCCATTTAATGAGATTTGGGGACCAGTTCAACCACTTACCAGGTATGTGGATTTAGGCAAGTTGCCTAATCTTTCTAACCCTTAGTTTTCTTATCTAGAAAACACATATAATGGCATTTTCTCAAATGGAGGACTGAACTCCTCTTTCATTATCCTTTTATTATGGTTTTAATTAAATCGTTACTTGTGCAGTTACTTGTGTGCTGTCTGACATCTCTGTAGGTTCCACAAAAGCAGGGGCTGTGTTAGTCTTGTTCCCTGCACTGTTCCTGGCTTGGGAACATGGTGGGCCCTCGAGACACATTTATTGAGTAAAAGGATGAACTTATGACTGAGAAGCCTTTAGCACGATACTTGGCAAATGGTGAATGCTAATGGCTGTTAGTTGTTAATGGTAGTATTATAATTGTCATTATTATTGATGTATTAAAAGCTTTTATGAAATAACTCTGGTTGTCACAATAATATTACAACATTGGAATCATGCCCATCCTGCAAAAAAAAATGGAAATGGAGACTCTAATAGATTAAATAACTTGCCCCAATAACTTAGAACTGCTGACCGCAAAGCCCATAATCTGTCACTTCCCTAATCCTCCACGCTAGGTACAAACTCGCAGTCCCTTCACATAGACCCAGAGCCATGCCACTAGTGTTGTGAAATTCTATTTTCTGAACACATACGCCTTAGCAACAGAGCATATTTTGTAGGAGGCACTACAATCCTTATGGCTTCCATATGTGAGCAGTTTTGGTTTCCCCAAAACCTAGCAGACTCCAAGGCTGCCAGCCCCCACCCAAGTGCAGTAGGACTCTCCATCTGTGATCCGCCTACCTGAGGTGCTCCCTGCATGCCATGGTGGATCAGCTCCCTGCTGGATGCCAGGCCTCTGTGGGAGTGAGGCAGAACACAAGGGCAGTGTGTAGAGGCTGAGTCCGGCTTCTCTTTTCTCTGTGGCCTAGCTCTGCCATTTTCTACCAGTGTCATCTCCATCACACTGACCATTACTGAGCAGTGACCTTGGGCTCACTTTAATCCATCCTCACTTTACAGAAGGGGGGCACTGTTTTCTCCAGTTCCCTGCCCACAAGGCCAAAACAGAGGGGCAGAGAGACCAGGGAGCTGTCTTAAGGCCCCTGAGAACAAGGGGAAGTAGGGCTGGCCCTTGTCCCAGACTGCTTGGCTCCAGGGCCCCACCCTTCCCAGGCTGGCTCCAGAGGGCTACTTGATCCTAGAGCAGCTGCTGCCATTCCAAGCATGGCTGACCTCCTGTTTCTAACCCAGCTCATCTGTGAGTGGCACTGGGATCTTAGCGGTGCCTTCAATGTGGTAGCTGAGAGCTCTCCAAGGACTGCTGTGAGGTGCGTGTAGGGCAGTGCTGACACCTTGGTGGGCACTGTTATTGAGGGGATCTTTGGCTCTGGAGACCTGAACCTAGCAACAAGGTAGATCCACAGCCCAGGGGCTAGTGATAGTGAGATGTGGTGGTTATAAATCAGACTTGTCTTCATGAGCCCTTGGTAATCCACTTGGAACTAAATCCTAAGTCCTTTTCTGGCCCGGAAATGTTTCAGGTCCCCAGAAGGACATCTGTTCCCTCTGAGGGCAGAGTCTGTGACACCACCCAGGCCTGTTCTAATGGGAGGGGCTCCTCTAAAGGGGAGGGGCCCCCCAAACAATTCTTGGGCATAAACTCAAAAGTGGAGAGGTTCACTGATGAAAAGCAGGACCCCTGGGACCCATCTAACCATGGCAGTGGTTGAAAGGAGCAGAGCTGTGACCAGGCAAACATGGGCTTATACCTTGGCTTTTCGATTCCCAGTACAAAAAAACAACATACAAAATACCTTGGCTCCTCCTGCAATGGGCCAACAGAGGGTGGGCAGGGCACCCTGCCTTTCTAAGTCTGTCTCCCGTGTGGATGAGGGGAGAAGTGATGCTTTCCTTGGGGCCCTGTAGGTCGAAGAGCTGAGGAGATGGATCTGAGGTCCAGGATTGGGGCCAGTCCACCAAGGGCAACACAGACTTTGCACACTTGAGCTGTGACAGCTGCGTTCACCCTTACAGTTCACCAGCATCATCCAGCTAGACCCAGCTGCAAAAGCCACCCAAACCTGGGCTTTCTGACCCAGCAGCTGGGTGGCCTCTGCAGAGGGATTCTGAGCTTTATGGACCATTTACGAGGGAATGGGGCCCAAGGGGTGTGATCTGTTAACAGCAAATACAGAAGTTGACATCTTCTGCTTTCCTCAGTCTACAACAGTGAAACAACCCCATGGGTTTATATGGAAAAAATGAATACTGACCACATTTTATGGAACCCCAAATCATATAGTGTCTCTTTGGATCTTTATACCTAAGTACTATAATTACTAGGGGAAAATATTTTTCTTTTTAAAAAAAGAAATCAAAGGAATTGACTGATCACCAGATGCCCACTGCCACTTAATGAATAAAGAGTCCTTTCTGCCTTTGAGAAGCCCCTCCTCCCACAAGCAGCAGCTAAGCAGGGCAGCACTTACCATGCGGAGTCACAGCCAGCCTGGGAAGCACAGGGTCCCAAAACTCACTTCGAGACTCCAGGTCACTTTTACGGGTTTTTGCTTTTTGTTTTTTTACCTTGATCTTTGGAAGCTTTTATTTGCTTAGTTGGATTTTTAAAATTCAAATGCTTAGCCAGGATATATCCAGGGATGGACCTTTTCCTGGAACCTGGTAAACTGTTTTGGTTTCCTGGAACCTGGTAAACTGTTTTGGTTTCCCGGAACCTGGTAAACTGTTTGGGGGAAAATGCGTTTCCTGGATCAGCTCTGTTCTCAGGCTCCTGTACCTGCTTATAGTCTGTCTTCACTCGGCCCCTCCTTCGGCACTGAGAGAGAGCTTGACAAGTTGGCCTCCACATCCATGAGGGGAGTTCCCCACAATGTCCACTTGGCTCTTTATTGCTTCTGGGGATTACTTTTAAATTCTTGATATGTGTGTGTGTGTTTTGTTTTGTTTTGTTTTTGTATGCAGAGGTGGAACCCAGCACCTCAGGAATGCTAACCAAGTACCCTACCACTGAGCCACACCGTAGCCCCAAACACCAAATTCTTGGTGTGTTTTAAATTTTCTTTCATTCTTTCCCTATCGTCCTACAGTTTTGCTTTTATCAATTCTCTCCTGTTATAGAAGCCCTGTCTGGTATACCATGTTCAAAGGAGTAAGTGTCTTGACACTATCCCCAGATACTGCAGCAGACTGGGGGAGGTGTGCACTCATGCCCTGGTCCTTCTTCGTGTAGTATAGCACCATGATTTCATGGTATTTTTTATGTGCCCCTCTGCTGGGCTTTCTTTCCACAGAATATACCCTTGTATGTGGTGAAATCAGCCCACCCTTGGGGTTTATCAACAGGCAGGCATTTGGGTTTGTCTCTGGGCACACTCCAGTTCTTTTCTGGGAGTGGCAGGCTGCGATGGATATGAGGAGATGGAGCACAAAGGGAGACTCAGAGATTTCTAGGACTCCTCGTAGCAACTCCTACTGTCACTGCCCAAGCCTTGTAGTTTTCATAGCCCCGGATCTCTGAGTCTGGGGACAGGCGTGGGTGGTGCAGGGTGTCTCTGCTTTAAGAGATAAGGTCTAGATTTGCTCAGTTTCTGTCTTACACCACATGTGCCCTGTAGTATATTAAACTCCTTCCCAAATCCTAGCAATAAAGCTCCCTCTTCGTCTCAGTAAGTGAGGGGTTTGTACCTTTTCTTTTCTATCTACAAGAATGTTAGGGATAAGTTAGGGAGAATCTGTGAGGGACTGTCTAATCCTTTCTAGAACGTTTCCAGAACTTGGTGAGTACCACCTTCCCCTCCTAAAGGCTGCACCAAGTGCGCACTTTACCCAGGCCCTGTGCTGGCCCCTCTTGTTTGCATTACCTCCACGAGGCTCCACTGCAGCCTTGTGAGGGTGACGGGTACTTGCCCCATTTCCCAGGTGGAGCAAGTAAGGTTCAGGGAGCTGGATGACAGCCCAGGCTCACACTGAATAATAAGTGACAAAGCCAGGACTTGAGCACACGTGTCTTTAGTTTCCGTCTTTCCTCTAGTACACTAGGGCTGATAGAAAACCACAGCGAACTTTTAGACTTTAAAAGTATATTTCAGTAAAAGACACATTGCTATTATCTCCTTCAGAATACTTCCTCTTGCTCTCAACACACTTATACCATCATTCTTGCCCTTTCGGAAGCAGTCCTAAAAGTCTTGTTTCATATCTTTACTTGCACTGTCATGGCAGCCCCCAGTGTACTGAAAATATTCAAAACATTGACCTTGCATGGTCATTTTGATTTTGAGGGAGACCCAGAAGTCACACAGTGACAGGTCCGGTGAATAGGTGAGTGAGGATGCACCATCATGTTTTTTCCTGTGTTTTCATTGGATGGCACTCAGAAGTACCACTCACTGTTTTGATCAGAACTCGTAAAGACACTCACGAAAAAGGACTTCTAGAACTGCTTCAGAAAGTGGCAAGAACAGTGGGATAAGTGCATTCAAAGTGAATGAGAATGTATTTTAGGGGGATAATGACCATGCATCTTTTTTACTATAATAATTTTTAATTGAAATAGCCACTGTATATTTTGATCACACCTCAAATGTATGGGACTGGTATGGCATATAACAGAAGATACCCAGGCTAGAATTCTACGTGCTCAGTGACCTGGGGCAGGTTACCTAACATCTCTAGAGTTGAGGAGAGGCTAACAGAGGAGAAGAGATTAGTGAACTCCATGAATGTCAAGGACATAATCAACACATTTCTTCCCATCTGAGGATAATTCCTAGGATTTTTTTTTTAGCAGTTTCATGCCATTAATTATTTGTGAATACTTCTCAAATACCTCTCTTCCTTCTGCCGGTCTGCATGTTTCCTGGGGTCAGGAACTATGCCTGTCTAGTTCTCCTCAGCACTCAGTGAATATGGCACCTGCTACACTATTGCTCTTTCTCACCGCTGGGTGGGCTTGTCCCTCTGTCCCTGCAGTTCCCTACCCCACAGTGACCTACCACCTTCCTTCAGACTCCTGGCCTCTTCTGACTGAACTGCAGGCATGATTCTGTGTCACTTTAGTCTCTTCCCAAAAAGCATCCTCTAATGATGTAACCAGGGTGTCCTAATGAGGTTACCATTGGCGCCAAAGCCTGCTGGCACAGCAGTGAGCTGTGAAGGAGGGGAGGAGCTGAATAGAATAAAATTGGTGCTGGAGAACTAGCCGAAGGAGAACATCTCAAAGAGTTGACTGGGAGCCCAGGACTCAAGGGTCAAGTCCTTTGGATCATTTTCCAAGGGAATTGAGTATGATGAGGGAAAGAGTGAGTGGCCTTTCCAGTCTGAAGCATGACCCAGCCAGAGATGGCCCAGACTGTCCCCCACCTGCCCATCACCCCATCCCATAGCACTGGCTCTTCCGGCACCCCCTGCTAGCGGGGCAGAGAGGCTGAGTGCTAGGCCCACCTTGGTTAAGGTCAACTCTTACCAGAAGCCCCGCCTTCTGATCCTGGCCACAGAGGAGAACTGGACAGGCAAGACTGGGCCTAGGCCAGGATGTGGGCCCTGAGTCTCACGTCCACAGTGTGTCGTGGAGAAGGGCAGCACCCACGGAGTAAGTTCCACTGCAGAGCAGGAAGAGCTCCTGCCACTGAAAGTGGGTTTACTAGGACTGTCTTGTGGGGACTCGGGTCCTCTCACCACTGAAAGAGGTAGGGAAGCACCAAAACATACGAGCCAAAACCCACAAACAGATGAGTTGAGGGTGCCTTCTTTCCTCCAGAGAACCCAGGGAGCCTTTCAGTGTTTCACTTCAGCAAAACGAGGAAAGAATTTGTTCTGAAAAAGTGAAAATCAGTTTGGATGTAGCTAACCCTCCGGAAATCTGTTGCTGGTTTCCCAGAGAATGCAAGGACTGGTGACTGAGGTTCAGAGGATGGTGTTTTGTTACAGTTTCCATTGAGTAATGAATAAAGCTGACTGTTCTTGCGTTGTTTGCCATTATTATTTTTGGTGTCCTTAAAGACGAGGTGCAGTGTGGCCACAGATACGTGAGTGCATTAGTGGAAGTGGAAAATACTCTGGCGAGGAAAGCGGCCGTCTATGAGCTCACTCTCTGGCCAGGATCCTGGTGGCCTGGGACGTTCAGGGAGCCTTTCTGTGCACAGTAGCAAATCTCAGAGCCAGCATTGGAAAGACAAGCTCTGGAGTGTTTTCCTTGGCACTGGGGCAGACTTGGTTCTACCCAATATAGAGGCAGGTTTCCGAGGCTTTCACTGGGGGAATCATCTTGCATTTCCTTTTGGTGACGTTAGCTCCTCTGGAAACCCTTGATAGTACTCAGAAAAATAAGGGTATTTAACTTGGAGATAGCAGAGCCTGGGGCTGTCCCTAACAGGGTGACTGTGGAGGGGGATGCCCTGAAGCCATGACCAATTTCTTCCACTGAGCAGTGAAATTCCAGAGACCAGGTTGGAGACAGCTGTGGCATGAAAATAAAGATGTAGTATGGGCTCCAGTTGGCCTCCAACATTTACTAAACCCCTTCTAGTCTCAGCTTGGTACTCAGCCCTACAGGACACAGAGCTGGTCAGGGCACAGCCCTGCCATCACCATTCATAGTATGATCAGTGCTGTGACAGAGGGCAGGGCGAGAGCCAGGGGAAGAAGGAAGACATGGGCCCATGTGAGGCTTGGGGATACGAGGCAGAGAGCATGTGCAGAAGGCTGCAGGGCCAGCCCAGCTGAAGGGGAGGGGAAGGCAGGAGAGGCTGTGTTGGGCAAGCCCCAAGGGCCGTGAGGCTTTGCAGAGGTACATTACCATCGTCTGTCCGGTTGGAGAGTCACCAGGTAACTTTAAGGGGGAAAGAGAATGATCTGGTGGGGTTTGAGAAGGATCACAGGGTGCAGAGTGGAGCAGACGCGGAGGGACGAGAGATGGGGGCCGAGAGGAGATGAGGAGGAGTCTGTGTTCAGAGGTTTGGGATCATAGATGAACGTGGGACTGTGGTCCCAAGGGTCTGTGGTCTTGCAACCACATCCTGATGACCGGGTCTTCAACTGAGATCTAAGTATGTTGGAAAGTCACCTGTCAAATCGTGCTTGCTCCTTCATTAATAGAGCAGAAAGGAGAGAAGAAAGCAAGTATCTTGTTCTCTTTAATTTCTAAAAATTGTACCTAGTCGTTGATAAAAAGCAGAAAATAACTAACTAGGTTTAGGCAGAGAGTTCATGAACAAAACCCAAACTGGGTGGAAAATACTTCAAAGAATCAATAACTCAGATCTTATTAAAAAGCTTTTGCGCATCGAAAGAAATCACTAACAGAGTGAAAAGACAACCCACAGAGTGGGAAAAAATTTTAGCTAATTGTCACTCAGACAAAGGACTTATATCTAGAACATACAAAGAATTGAAAAAAATCAGACCCCCCCCAAATTCAAAGACCCAATCAAAAAATGGGCATCAGAGATGAATACACATTTCTCAGATAAATATGTATAGCAAATATATGAAAAAATGTTCAACATCATTGGTCATTCAAGAGATGCAAATTAAAACAACATTGATATTCCATCTCACCCCATAAAGAGTGGCTATCATCAAGAAATCAACCAATAACAAGTGCTGGCAGGGCTGTGGGGAAAAAGGAATCCTTTTCCACTGTTGGTAGGAGTGTAGACTGGTGCCACCACTGTGGAAATCAGTGTGTAGATTCCTCAAAAAACAAGGATTACAGGACCCATTCAACCAAGCTATTTCTGTTCTGGGAATTTTCCCAGGAGAATTAAAAACATCATACCACAGCAATATATTTGCATGTTTATAGCAGCACAATTTGTCATAGCTGAATCTTGGAAACAATCCGAATGCCCATCAACCAAGGGATGAATAAAAAAGATATGGAAAACTTCAGTTGCTCAATCAGTTAGTGCATGGTACTTATATAAAAAAGATGTGGTATTTTTATACAGTGGAGTACTACTAAACTATAAAGAAGGATAAACTTGAGTCTTTTATAGGTAAATGGACTCAACTTGAGACCATACTCATATATGAAATAAATCAGACCCACATGTGTAAACATACTGTTTCCCTAGTATAAGAAACTGAATGAGGAAGTAAGATCTACAATGTACAATAGATACTGTGAAACGGGAAGAAACGGTTCAAAAAGAAAGAGAAACTAGGCTGGGGGAAAGGAGAAAAGAAGGAAGGGAAAAGGAAATATTTATCAGTTAAGATAGTTAAACTACTAATTTCTATTAGTTCTTGAAAAGAAAAGCTTGTGCTTACACTGATCAATTTTTCATGCTTATATCTTGTAATCTGAGCTCCTACTTTACTCTTCTTGTTTTGAAATTTTGTATAATTGTTTTTATTGTCTTTTCTCTTTAAAATAAAAAAGTTAAAAAAGAACTCTAAAGTTCTGTACCCAAGGAGAATTAGTTCATACTCCTTGCTTGTATGTGTCTCCATAAACCAAAATAGGCATACTTGATTATTTCTCACCTAACATGGATATATTTCCAAGTGAATTTTTATAAATATATTTTTCTTTCTAATAGCTATATGATATTCTACTGCTTGGATATAAAATAATTTATCTAAACCATGCACTTTTCCACAAATATAAATTGCAATCAATGCTGCAATGAGTATTCCTTGTTAATATTTGCCAATCTGTAGTAGTATTGCTATAGAATACATTTCTCAAAGTGAAATTTGCTGGGTCCTAGAAAAATATATATTTGAAATTTTTATAGATTCTACTAAATTCTCTTAAATTTTCTATCAGTTTGTGCTTTAGTCAACTTTTGTATAAGAGTGATTTTTCTACACTCTTGTCAATGCTAAGTGTTATCAACCTTTTTAACTCTGTTAAATATTTTGTGTTTTACTATGTAGTTCCTTAATTATTTGTGAGGCCTGGGTATCTTGCACATCTTAACAACCATTATGCTCTTCCACAAATTGCTTATCTTGTATTTGCCTAGGACAGTTTAACTTTCTTAGTTGTTCATCTTAATATATTGGCCATCTTATGAATTGCAGATGTTTTCCAACTTTCACATTTGCCTGACACATTTGTATTGATATTTTTTTGATCATGTAGAAATGTAGGTATGTGTTTTTAAATGTAGTTCAATTCAATATGTCTATGTTTTTTAATGACTTGTGGGTTTTGTGTCCTATGTAAACTTTTGTTTACATAGGACACAAAACTGCAAGAATATAGAATTATTCTATATTTTGCTCTAGTACTCTTCTTAGGTTTGTTTTTGTTTGTTTGTTTTTGTTTTTTGGTTTTATTTTTGAGTCAGGGTCTCACTCTGAAGTTTAGACTGGCCTTGAACTCACTTTGCAATCCAGGCTGGCCTCGAACTCACAGTGCTCCTCCTACCTCAATCCGAGTGCTGGAATTGCAGGCATGCACCACCACCCACTACTCTTCTTAAGTTCTAGTCTCCAATTCATCTAGAATTTATTCTGCTCTAAGGAATGAGAAATCCAATAGTAGATTATCCTAAATGGATGATAATTTACCTCAGTACCATTCACTCGAGAGATCCATCCCTGCCTATTGATTTGAAATTTATCTTCCTATTACACTAACTTTCCATGTCCATATATGTCTACTGCTGGGTTCCCTACTCTGCACCGTTGCTTTGTCCATCTAACTCAGCGGTAGCACCACCCTGCTTGAAGACTGTAGTATCACAGAACACCTCAAAACAGGCACCTTTCTTTATGCTTCTGGTCAAGCACGATCTATGTTTGTATATTTATCAGATGAACTTAAGAATCAATTTTGGACTTTGTGAAATTTACGCATTAATTAGGACAAGAACTCTGTTGTTCTTCTTTCAGAAATGTTTTGTTTTCATTTCATATGAACTTTGGAATCATGCGAAATTTGTACATTAATGAAGCCATAATTTACATCCTTACAACGGTGAGTTTCCCATCTAGGAATATTGTATATTTCCTCATTAACTTGCTTTTTTATATATTTTCTTTATACTGGTGATTGAACCAAAGGCCTCATGCATGCTACACAAGTGTTCGGGGCTGAACTGCATCCCCACTCTTTTTTACTTTATTTAGTCAAGATCTCCCTAGGATACCCAGGCTGACCTGAAATTTGTGATCTCCTGTCTCAGCTTTCCAAGTAGCTAGGATTACAGGCATGTGCCACCCTGCCTGGCCTCTTTCATATTCCTAAGACATTTTACTTTTTAGTTTTTTTATCTCTAGATTCTCATTTTATTACTTTTTATTTTTATTATTATATATGTGCAGTGCACAATGTTTACATTCCCAGTGTGGAGTGGTACATGTACGTAACGCATCTGAATTCCTTTTTCATTTCCTTTCCCTCCCCTTTCTCTCCTTCCGTCTCCTGACCCCATTCCCATCTGAAAAAAAAGATCAATCTCCCTGCTCTCTATTACCTATCTTTTATTTTGCTCTTTTTTCATAATTTGGTTTCTCCTCTAAGAGAAACCATGTAGACTTTCAGCTTGTGTGTCTCATTTATTTCACATAACATTATGGTCCCATTTTCCTACTAAGGACTAAAGTTTATTTTTCTTTATGGCAGAGTAGTACTCCATTGTATATAAATACCACATTTTCTTTATCCATGCATCTGTTGATGGACATATAGGCTGCTCCAAAATTTAGCTACTATGAATTGTGCCGTTATAAACATGGCATGCATGTATCACTGTAATATGATGTCTTTAATTCTTTTGAGAAAATACCTAGAAGGGGACTAGCCAGATCAAAGGGAATTTCTAATTTTAGTTTTCTGAGGAATCTCCATACTGATTTCCATAGTGGTTTTCTAGTTTACATTCCCACCAACAATGCAGAAGAGTCCTTTTCCCCACAGCCTTGCCAGCACTTGTTACTGTTTGATTTCTTGGTGACAGCCATTCTGTCCGGTGTAAAATGGAACCTGTGTTGTCTCAGTTTGCCTTTCTTTAAGGGCCAGAGGTGTGGAACATTTTTTCATGTATTTATTGGCTATTTACACTCCCTCTATGAAGTGTCTGTTCATTTTATTTTCTCATTTTTTGATTGGGTCTTTTATTTTACGGGGTCTGATGTTTTTGTTCTTTATATATTCTAGACAATTAGTCCTCTGTCTGAGGAGCAACTCACAGAATTTTTCCCCCCATTTTGTAGGCTGGTTATTTCTTTTGCTGTGCAGAAGCCTTTTAATTTGATATGATCCCATTTGTTGGTTCTTGGAACTATTTCCTGTGAAACTGGAGTCTTATTCAGAAAATCTTTGCCTATGCCTATATGCTTGCACTCCCATAATAAACCAATTTAGTTTATTATTCTTTAATATCCTGCTGATTTAATTTGCTAATATTATTTTTAAACACTGATGAATTTTATTTGAGTGTTTTGTTTGGAATTAATGAGCTTGGTCTCTTTTTTGCCTCCTCTGGCAAGTTTTGGTATAATGATTATGATAGAGTCATACAAAGACCTGCAAATATTCCTTATTTTTTATGGGTAAATTCTGTAAAACCATCAAGATATTGTACTTTTGCATCCTCCTGAGACAATTTTGAGAAAATAGATTTTCCTGGTAAGCACCCATTTCATCTACATTTTCAAATATGTTAATAAAAGTTATAACAATTTTAATATTTCCTCCACACTTGGAATTATATCCCCTCTTTCATCCCTAATATTGTACATCTGTGTTTTTTTTATTTTTCTTACTCATAAAGACCAAAGGATTGTCTATTTTATTGATTTTTTTCAAAGAATTAAACTTTTGGTTTTATCTTTCACTCTGCTGGACTTTTGATTTTTAAAAAGTTGATTAATTCTACTTTTGTATTTTAAATTATGTTCTTTCTTTTGCCTTATCTTATTCTTTTTCTAGTTCTATATAATAAACACTAAGTCCATTAGTTTTTTATCTTTCTAAATTATTAATATTTGCCTTTGAGGCTGTGGATTTTTCTTCACATAGAGCCTTTGAAGTCATTATATGTGGATAGTTTGTGATTTAATTTCTTCCTTCATCTCTGAATTATTTGTTGTTTTTCCTTACCAAGTGGTTATTTTTTAAAATTTGTTTTTCCTCCTGGGGCAGGGAGGGGATAGAATTGTGCCAGATCCACCAAACCACATGAATTAAGAGTGTAGGAGGTATGAGGTCCCCTAAAGGAAAACAGAAGTCTGTTTCCAAAAGAATAGGGAGTGGATGTTGGACAGATAAAAGTGTCAGTTTCTTTTCTTTTGCCAATAAAGTTGTTGAAGGATTAAATGAGATGGTACATGGATCACAGGGTCCCTCACAAAGCAAGCCCAATAACCGTAACAATGAACACCCCCTTCTTCTTACTTCTGTTCAGAACCCCAATGCATGCTACACCAACCATAGCTCGGTGGGGAATGCTTGCAGCCAGTAGCTTACCTCCTGGCACCTCTAGGCAATCTCCCAGAAAGTGAGGGGGATCTGTGGCGAGTCCTCATTTCACCTTGGGGAGTCTGGAAGTGATTTGGCTCCTCTGGACCCCAGGATTCTGTCCAGGCTGCAAGATTTTGTCCATATGCCTTTGTGATTCATGAGCCACAACACCAAGTCACAAATAAGGCCATGTGCTTGTCCAAAACAGCATAGCTTCTCACTGTCTGACATGTGACTGCCAAGGCTAACCTGCCTGCTTCCTGCAGACCTGGGAAATATTTGTGTCTGTGACAGTAAGCGTCCCACAGACTTCCCGTACAGATTCTTTTTTAAAAGAAGATTAGTTCTGAAGTTCCTATTTTGTATGCGCTTGGTATTTATTAGCAGGCACTAATTAATACTCACAGACTTCATCTTCTCAGAGAGTCAGGGTTGCCTGCCGAAAATGGAATTGCTTTAGTCTCTGTTCAAAAACAATGAAACAATGTCACACAACCATAATGACTGGCTGTACTGTTACTTCATTTGGGACTTACAATATAGGGACAATTTATGTGACTGCACCACATGAGTATAGTTCTGGATGCCACGCTCCTCATTTCTGAAGTCCGAAAGTGGTCTTTTCAGGGCAGAGCATGAAAGAATATGGAAAAAATTCTTTCATCTCCGACTGTGAAAAGGAGAGAGAGGAAAAAAATAGAAAGTGTAAAATGGAAATGTGGCACATATTTATGCCGTGCAGGGATTTTTCCCCTCAACATAGCAGAATTTTCCTTATTGAAAAGATGGCCATGTGCGAAAAACCAAAACCAGACTCAAGCTGGAAGAGAGATGGGGCGGCGATGGGCGAACAAGGGTGCAGTGAGTCCATGAGCTGGTCAGACTCCTGGAGCCAGCTCTGGGCTTTGGCTTAGAGAAGCTGCAAACACGGGGTTTGCAGAGGGCTCTGTTCAACCAAGCAGAGCATCCCTTGACCGTAGAACAGGGGTCTGTTTGGGAGAGCACCTCCCTCCTCAGCCTGTGCTCTCTCCTCAGGGCCAGGATGTCTTGTGGACACCCCTGATGGGAGCCTGCATTCAGGTCAGGAAGCCAGGTTAGCCTCCCACCCTGCATGGAAGGTCCGCCACCCAGCCTGGACGCAGGTCAGGAAGCAGGGTTAGCTTCCACAGAGGCCTCCACAGCATGGCTGCAGACTGCCCACCACAGCAGTCTGGCTGGCACTCATGTGGCAGCCACAGCAGTGTCGCCAGGCCCTGTGTGGGGCATAGAGAAGGCACAGAAAAGAAGTGTGGTCCAGAAGGCTGTCCCTGTGGGTGGGGCAGTACAGGCGGGTGCCGGCTGCCAGCCATGTCCTCAGGGCACAGCAGAGTTCCTCACACCCCTAACCCTTTGGCCGAGACTGTCATCCCTAGGCCAGCCAGTGCCTCCCAGTACCTAGCCCTGAGCACTGCTCTTTGTCCTGAATCTTTGAAGTCAGTTTTGAATTCAGATCTTGAGTCCCTGATATACAAGCTATGTGATCTTGGCCCACTTTTTCTCCTGAGCCTCCTGAGTTTCCTAATCTGTGAAATGAGGGGAGCCAAAGTAGCCGCTTACAGGGTTGCTCCAGAGGGGTCATGAGACAGGCAGTGTCTACCCTGTGTGTAACAGCCAGTGCCGTGGCTGTTGAGGCTGTTTCACCCATCGTGTCCACACCTTGTAGTCCAAGCCAGCCCCTGGCACCGCTCAGCCTCGCAGCAGCCGAAGCCTCGGCGGGCCCAATTACTGTTCATCATTGTGAGCTAACAGCATGGTGTCATCTGCGGCGGCAGCAACTGTCTAAATAGGAATAGGCCCTGCAGTGTCCGGCTGTGTTGTCCCAATCCAGACAGAAGCTCCCAGGCCCGGTCCAGCCGGGCAGTGGCCCCACGTGGCTGGCATCTGGGCACCATTCATGGCTATGGCATCCCTCCACAGACATCCTGCTGCTGCTCTGAGTGGGGCCTTGCGAGAGAGCCAGGTTGGGATCAGCTCAGCTTCTTGGCTACTTTGGTGGTCCAGGGCCTGGGTCAGGAGGCTCCCTTCGTCCACTGTCGTTACCCCCATCCAGGTCAAGGAAACTGAGGACCTGGAAAGGGAAAGGCTCACCTGAGGCCAGCCAGCAGAAGGGGCAGGGCCAGGGCTCCAGGCATCCCGGCTCCAGCCTCGCACTCTCACACCATTGCTGCTTACCATGTGGCAGAGCTGGCAGGGGCCCCAAGCTGGAAAGGCCCGTGATGATGGGACCTGGGACCGATAAGCCCGAAAGGGTGGGAGGGAGGTGGGGAGTGGGAAGTGGTAGGTGTAGCAGGGGGAAGTAGTCACAGTCCTGTCACAAGCAGTCCTGGAGAGTGTTGACCCCAAAGAAGTCAGGCAAGGAGCATCATTGCCTGGGTCCCTCTAGGCTCAGCTGTGTCTGTCTTGCCTCCCTGGCTACAGGGTGCCGGAGGTTGTGGGTAGTGTGAAGGAAGGACTGATGAGATGGTATTCGGGCAGACCTGCCACCGCTACTTCCCTACCGTGGGACCTCAGGCAACTGGTGGGTCTCACTGGCTCCAGTTCTTTCCGCCATAAAACACAGCAGTAGGGCCGGGAATGTGTCTCAGTGGCATAAGTGCTTGCCTGGCAAGCCAGAGGTCGTGAGTTCGACTCCCAGTACCAGAAAAAGAAATAATAATAATAATAAAAATAGAGAGCAATAATCTGGCCAGAGCTCTTAGTTGGGGACCTGATGGCAAACTCTTGGTAACCATGAACTGTTATCATCATTACTTGACTCTTGGTGTCTCCTCCTTCAGCTACAAAACGAAGATGATAGTAAGTGCTTTGTAAGGTGATTGTATGGGTTAAATAAAACATGTGTTCCCTTCTGCACATGGGTTTACACGCAGCTCCTATGACTCAGCCCTTCTTGCTCCAGAGGTTTAGGTCTGCTGGGGAGTCAGGCATGAAGTGCACGAGGGAAACACATGAGTATCCAGTTGTGGTTGTGGTGAGCACAGAGGGCCCCACCTCGTGTCTGGCACAGTACCAGCAGAGGGTGGCTGTTCTCACCATTTCATCATACTTTAGGCACATAAATATTTCCTGGTATAGAATAATACCAGGACACGCAGAAGGTTTCTCTGGGTTTGTGCATTGCTAACTGTAAAAGATTCACTGCTTCTGTGGCTATGCTGGTTGTGGGGGTGAAAGGCTGTCTGTGTGGCGGTTCTGTCCACACACAGCCAAGGCTGGGGTCTCCCCAGATTGCTGCCTCCTTTGGGAGGTCCACCTTGTCTTTAGCTTCTGTGGCCTTGGCTTATCCTCTCAGGGCTGGAGGAATAGGTAGGCTGCTGGAGTCTGCATCCTGAGGAACTATGAACATCCTGACAGTAGAATTTACTCCTTTGTACAGCAGTGAGCCCCCAGGACATAAGTAAGGACTGGGGGTGGCCTGAGAAAAAGGTGTTCCAGTCCCCTCTAAGACCAGCTTTCCAGTCATGGTTTTCAGAGTACTGCTCAGGAGCCCCCTCCAGGACGCAGCCTATGTGAGTCTTCCATTTCGAGATGTTAGTGGAGAAAAGGCCATTCTTTATGTATTTTCCGGTGATGGGGTGGTGGGTGGGGCAGAAACAAGGGTTCTACATCCAGACAGACCTGCTGCAGAGTCCCACACACTTGCTATGAGGCCCTGGACAGGCTTCTCAAGCTCTCTGAGCTTTAGTCTTCTCCTCCCTGGAGTTGCTACAGACATTACTTGTTTAACGACCAAGTTATGTTCCTGCATCTTAACTGAATTGGTCATTAACTGAATTGGTTATTTAAAACAGAGAAATGGTCAAAGGAAACCACAAATTGATGACTGCTTTTATCAGCGTTGCTCCTACATGCAGCACTGTAGTGTCTAACAAAATACAAAACTACAGTAGCATACTGTATAGTACAATCAGCAAAAATTATAATACTGTATAAATAAGGTGCACTGTACCAAAAAGAGACATGGAGGCTCTATAAACAAGATGTACAGAACTGTACCAAAAAAAAAAAAAAACAAGGCAAGTTGTAAGTTCGAACAGTAGTTAAACACGTAGGTCATTAAACAGGAATGCCAGAACAAGGAGAGTAAAGTTCTGTCTTGCACTAGATTCCCGGAAGCAGCAGCTTCCCTGCTGCCCTTATCCTGCTCTGCAGTTTCTCTGCTCCTGGCTCAAGCTTGTGCCCAGCCCCTCTGAGTCAACCAGGCTGAAGTTTGCATGCTACATCTGGAATCACACGGCCTCATGGCCCGCATCCCTCCACCCCCTGCTCAGCTGTGGGGACGCTTTCTGTTGTGGTTGAAGCAGTGAGGGATTTTCAGGATTGCCATTGTGGAACCCTTGGGGAGGAAACTGACAGGAGGGAAGAAGGAAAGCAAAGCGAAGAGAAAGAATAAATAGTGGATTCAAATCTACCAAACTTGGAGTGTGTATATAAGGGAAATTATTTCTAATTATTAAAATTTTGGCACATGTACCACCAAAAAGAAAGGAAGTGGAAACAGCTCCTTTGAGAAGTGCTAGCTTATGTTTCTGTGATGTAACGGTTTCCCATAACAATATGTAGCTATTTTTAAAGCAGACGAATGAGTCATAGTATCCACACCAGTGATGCACTGTGGTGACAGGAAACATGTACTCCAGAGAAGGCCGGCTTCATTTTGTCTTCAGCACTAGCAGCCTGTGACTTGTAGCAAGTTACGTATCTTCTCAGTTTCCTTTTCCTCTGCTCTGTAGTGGGTTGCTGAAAGGATAAAAATGGTTATGAATGTGTAGTCGTGAGTGCAGTGTTCACCATCCATGCCAAATTCTAATATTAAGTACCAGGTTCACTGCTATGTATGTAATGGTTCTTAGTTTTTTGGTAGCAAACTCTTAAGGCTACTAGTTTTCCTCTGGTTACCCCTTTGGCTAGAACATACTTTTGATATGTAGTGTTCTTATTGTCATTGTCGTCAAGCAGATTTTAATTATGGATTTTTAAAAGTTCTTCTTTGATGTACATGTTACTTATGAGTATGTATATGTATGTGCCTGTATGTATGTTTTCAGATAGTTAGAACTTTTTCTATATATTTAAATCTTAGATGAATTATAGTAAGGTCAAAAAATGTGGATAATATGTCATTCTGAGCTTTTCTTCATAAGCTAGTGTAAATTAATTTTGTGAGTATCCTGTGTATATTTGAAAAGATTTTTATGTAAAACCAAACTGTTAATTCTATTACTCTAATAATTTATCTGATATATATACATCCACATATATTTGCATGCATGTATTTCTGTATCTATATGAAATATGATTGAAACATAATGTTTAAATTTTTAAAATTTATTACAATAAAAGGCACATTGCTATTAATTCCCCTGAAAATATTCCCCTTCATTTTGTTGGGTGTTTTTAAGGAATATAGAACTATTTATTGACCACTGCTAACCACTATTTACAATAGAGTAAACAATATACAGTAGGATACCATTCTGACCAGTACAAAGTTATTTTCCTGACTTCTGCTGAAACAGTAACCTGAATACTGAAAACATTTAGCCTACATGTAAGGAGCAAGTTGGGGTCAAGAAAAACACTCAGGTCAACAATTTAGATTACAAACTTGTTCACTCATTTATTCTAGCAAGTCCTAAATTTTTAACATCTCTAGCCACTCAGTAGGTTTCCATAAGCCAAGCCTCAGACACCCATGAATCCTGACTTTTGAGTACCGATTTCAACTTGTAAAGCTTTGAACGGGTTTTGAGGAATCTTTAATGTTCCCTCAACAAGTCTTCCTTGGCTAATTCAAACAAACTAGATTTTGACTAGTTACTTTATTTGGGTGGGGAAGTTGTTTGTAATGATAAGGATTTTTCTTTTCAGGAATTTTGCCAATAAAGTGCTGCATTTTTTGTGACCAAAGACACGGATTTTGATATGGCTGCTTTAAAAATAAACACTTTAAAAATGTCCAATTAACCACAGAATCATCTATTTAACTTGAAAGGTTATGGCTTCAGGAAAACCTTTGATTTAACTGTAAGTGATTTATTTCTTAGGGTGCTCAGAATGATGGTATCTCAAATGTGGGCTTATCACCCATAGTTTTTGTTTTGGGTGACTGTTTAAAAATAAGACAAACATTTACATGAGTATTTTATTTACACACACACACACACACACACACACACACACACACTCAGAATGGTCCTTAAGCACGTGAGCTAAAAATGTGTCCCTAATTTATTAGTTTGACTGTGGGCAATTTCCCCAACATTTAGAAAAGCAGAGGAAGTATATCAGGCTATCAAGTGCTCTTTTCTGAATAAAGGAAGCAACTACAAAAGCTTGTATTTGTTCAAAGTAACCAGCACTATTGATCCAAAACCCAACAACTCCCCTAAATTCTACTTTCAAAACTAACATATTAAACTTGATTTTCATTAAAATGTTGTTTCTTTCACACTAGTAAATTAAAAACCAAGAGAGAGAGAGAGAGAAAGAGATATGATACAAGTTAATGAGCTTCATCTTCTGGATAAGAATGCCAAGTTAGTTTCTCTTCATAAAAAGCAATTACAATTTGAGGATATTTCAGATTTGCCTCTTTTGCCGGTACCCAGTCAACCTCTCTGAATCTTTCCATTTCATGAGAAATATCAAATTCTCCACTACTGTGTGTGGCACCAATTATTCATTCAGGAACAAGACCTCTGGCAAAGCCTCTAGTTTGTCAGCAGCTTCTCTTTTCTTCTTTGATTTGCTATCATCAGATTCACTGTCAGGTAAAGATTTTCTTTTTGTACCGATTTTTCCTTTACTAGCTTTTTGAGAACTAAGAAATGCATCAGTTATTTCTGGACAATCTAAATTTTCTTCAGGTTTCCATTTATTGTCAGCATCTGTAAATCCCTTCCACTTCAGAAAATACTCGACCTTGCCATTCACTGCATATTGGTCCTGTACTTTTTTTTACCACAAATTCTTCAGGCTCCACTTCTTCGACTGTTTTACTTTTTCTGTTTCCTTCCCATTTTTTGCAGTGTAGTTTTAGTGGAGGCCCTGTTTTACTGCAGACTTGGAGAGCTGTTATTCGCCACCTCAGATAGTTGTGTATCGGTCCACAGTGTCTCACCTGCACACCTGCGGCTCCACATGCATCGAAGCGAAAGGAGCTGTGTCCCCTTCACTTTGAACACACTTACCCTATCATCCTTGTCACTTTCTGAAGCAGCTCTAGGAGTCCTCTTTTGTGTCATTAGTTTTGCTGTTGTGGTTGCCGTGATGTCCTGAACTGATTCAAAACATTTACCTTTTGTGGACATTTTGATTTTCAAAAAGAGCCAGAAGCTGCGCAGTGCCAGGTCCAGTGCAATAAGGGAGATGAAGACACAGTGTAATGTTACGAGCCTGCTTTTCTGTTGGATGGCACTTGGAGACAACGTTCAACTTGTTTTTTATCACACCTTCTAAAGACGTAATAGGGAATTTCCAAAACTACTTCACACAGTGGAAAAAACGATGGAATGAGTGTATTCTAACCAGAGGATGATTAATGCAATGTGTGTTTTACTGTAACAAATTTTTAAATTTTAAAGTCACTGTATATTTTGATCATGCCTTACATATACAGACATATATAAATTCCCAGAGATATGCCAAAGACTTACTTTTCCTGAATTCACTTCATTCCTAGCAGCTTCTCGTGTATTTTGATGCAATGTTCCTTCATATATAGAAATGTGTAATTGTTGAATCTTCCTCCATGAGCTATGCTTTTCATTGACATCGATCACTCCTCTTTGGCTTGCTCAGTGTTTTCTGCCTTGAATTCTGCTTTACATCATTTCTGCTGTCTGGCCCTACCTGTCTGGAGGGTATAGGATCAGTGCTTATAGAGGGTTGCTGGAAGGACGTGGCATCTGCTGTGCACCCACATCTCCAGACAGTCTGAGGATGACTCTGAAGCCTACCGGTCACTGTAGAGCTGTGTAGGGCTTCAGGCTGCATAGACGGTCCCACCTCCTCCCCCAGCTGCATTCCCTCCAGCTCATCACTTGGCTAACATAGCTGTGTTTTTACGTCATGCCTTATGTTCTTTTTAAGTGCCCTCAGGAAATTCTCTGTCTTGCTTTAGTTCTTTCTACTGAGGACAGTTCCATTTTTTAATTTCTTCTTTGTCCCTTAATTTATGACGTATTTGTGTGTGCATGCATGCTTGTGTATGTGTGTGCACAAATAGACAAGTAAATACACCAATAACTAAGATAATAAATAATAACAGAATTCAGCCTAAAGGTGTTCTCCTGGGCATGACTCCTTAGACCTATAGCATTTAGGTTGCTCATGTCCTGTTATTTCCCATTGGAGTTACAGGTTAAAAGCCTTGCTGGAGACTGAATGAGCTAGAAATGCTTAAATCTGCCAGCATCCATGTTGGTTGCTGCACAGATGTTTGGTTTACAGTTGAGCAATCTGCATAAAAACTGAGAACTAGAATTGGGATTCATGTCCGAAGAATATCTTTAAGTTTCCATCGGTGCCCTGTACACCTTCATGTAGAGCAGGGCTCTTTCACATTCCTTTGTTCTGGTTAGTGGTAAGCTCCTACCATAACTAAACCTCTTCTTTAATTTTAGGGATCTATCTTCTGGACTTAATCTACATTGATTCTGCATATCCTGCCTCAGGCAGCATTATGGAAAACGAACAAAGGTCCAATCAGATGAACAATATTCTCCGAATAATTTCTGATTTACAAGTTTCCTGCAGCTACGGTTAGTGCCCTTGGTTGTTGGAATTGTGAAGGATTGCTGAAATGTAGACTCAGCACTTTATCAGTAAGAAAGCTTCAAGAAACCGGTAGTCCCTGCAGAGCTCTTGATTTTAGTGCCATTTAATATCTCATGGTTTTAATATCAAACATATGCTAGATCCTTTACTCATAGGTTTGATTTTCAAAGACTGCAGACTACATGTGACGATAGCTGTATTACACATGAGGATAATGAGGCTGTAAACTGTTGAGTCATTGAGATCACACATCTGGTGAGTGGCAGAGCCAAGGTCTGCCTGGCTCATAGGTCACTTCTTCATCAATCAGACCCTAGGACCGGGGTCTTTCTGTTTGTGGCTCCACCATCTTCCACGGCCTCGGTCCTCCACTGGACTCTGCATGCAGCTGGCAGATGCGGGAAGAGAGGGAAGCATACAAGGGTGGGTTTTGTATGCCAGACCTGCAAGTGTACACATCACTTCTGCCCACTGAGGCTAGGAATATAATCTTGCTGTGGGCCTACATGGAAAGAGGAAATGATTTGGCAAATCACTGGCTGAGTTCTCTTTCATATGGTGAGCTCCAAAGTGTGACAGTGACAATGGGTGTGCAGGATGGATGGAGCAGACAGTTATTAGAAAGAAATTCCAGGCACTCAGAAGTCAGGGTACTGGGTGGGCCATTCGCACAGACAGGGATTTCATCCAAGAAGAGAGTGGACTTTGGGGTATAGAGCTTGCCTATGAGCCAGGTGCCCTCGTCCTTGTGAGAGAGAATGAAGGACCATCTGGCCAAGAAGGAGGCTGCGGTGAAGGGGAACGGGCAGTGGAGCTGAAAGAATGTGCCTCTATGGAGCAGGGTTTTCACAGCGTGGTGAGGAATACCCTGCCTTACCTATCACACACAGCCTGTCAGAGAATGGCAGCCTCTACTCAGGAGCACCCAGGGAAGCCAGTATGGGTTCACCCTAGGCAGTGCCTACTCACCAGCACCTCCAGGAGCATGGGAGGGCACACAGACCAGGTCAGCTTTCTCCTGCAGGCACCTAAGTTCCCAGTGCAGGCCTTGCCTGCCCAGGAGTCTCCATTCACACTGGCCAGCCAAGCAGTCACAGCCATGGCCCTGGGGCTCAGACAGACTCAGGTTCAAGTCTCAGTGCTGCCTCTTAAGAGAGTCACTTTCTCCTCTAAATTTGCTTATGCTTGAAACGGGGCTGTGCTGTGTACAGAGCCTTTGCCACTGTCATTGTCACCTACACCATTGTCATCAGCTTAGAAAGCTCATGTCATCCACGTTTCAGAAATGAGAACACAAGCTGTATAAAAGCAAGATGACTTCAAGATCTCCCAACCAAAGAGCAGAGCGTTCAAGGGCTCTAGCAGCCTGGAAAGTGAGGGGCCTCCCCATCACGTCTCTGTTCCTTTTCCCTCTTCCACTCCATCACTCTATTTGATGTATCTGTCCCACCCCATGGCCCTCTCAGGAGGAGTGAAGTGAGCAGGAAGGTCTGTGGAGAGCAGCTGACATCAGTCACTCCAAGAAAGAGAGGTGAGGAGCACAGTATGGCGCAAGCCTCAGGCTCAAACCCTGGCTCTGCCACTTCTCCAGTATGCAACCTTTGCAAGTTCCCTGTTTCTTACTCTGTGCAGTGGGGGTATGATTTCTCTTATGTAAGGTAGGAGTAACGGTTAGAACAGACTGATCCATAAGTCACCTGGTACAAAGCCGGGCTCAATGTCTGAGCCCCTCCCTTTCCACCCAGGACCCAGCAGCTCTAGCTGTGTGCTGGCATCTGGCTGGGCTTCCACACCCAGGTAGGTGGCTCTCGTTCTTGGCACACAGGCAGTGAGCAGGTATAGGAGGCTTGCCTAGTGCCCCCAGTGGAAACCTGTTTAGGATCAGACTCTGTTTCTGGTCTTTTCTGAAGGCCAGGGTACCATCTTCCCCAGACCTTGCTTTCTGAGTGGAAGTCTCTGCTTTCCTTCCTGGACAGAGAATCATAATGGCCTCAGAGGGTAGTGTGTGGGACCATGCCTCCAAGCAGAGCCAGGCCTGGCCACCCCAGCACAGGGTCTAACCGCAGAGGGCATCAGGAGCGCACAGAAGAGCGAGTGAGCCCGCATTCAAGGAGTAGCTAAGTCAGTGGCCCCCATACTGCCCCTTGTGCCTGGAGAGGGGAGGACTGACACCTGTGGGTCTTGTCTACCTCTTGCAGATCACCTCACCACCCTGCCCCATGTGCAGAAGTACCTGAAATCCGTACGCTACATTGAGGAGCTCCAGAAGTTTGTGGAAGACGACAACTACAAGTAAGTCCCCCCAACTCCCAAGTCAGGTGTACCCACCTGCTGTTGTCCTCAGTGCTCAGGTCCCTGCAGAGGCCTGGTCCTTGTTGCCTCCCGCGCCCCAGCATCACAGAACTGCATGCGGTGGGATCTCCCACCCCTCCCCTGCCCCTCATTGGCGCTGTCTGCCCATCCCCCACATCAACCTCCACCCCAGCCCCCTGTGTCCCATGGTTTGAGGAAGGTACATTCATGAAGCCTGAGGTTGGGGGAGAGGGGGCCCACAGCTGTGTGTGGTGCGAGCTTGGCACTTGAGTTCTAATAAGCAGTTCCCTCATGTGTGGCACCGGGTGGAAGGCAGCTCTCTGGCCATGCTTAGGCCAACAAGCAGAGTTCTTCAGGATCCAATTTCATGGATGGGACAATCCATTGTGGCTCTCAGCTCCCTATAGGACCCACACAGGCCAAGGGCCCAGCAACAGCCCCATGAAAACTCTCCAGGTACACTTACTGCCCCAAAAGACCTCTCAGCCCTTAGGCTCATGTTGGGCTCACCTGCTCTGGTTTTTGGTTCTTTCCTCATCAGCAGCTCATGGGAATGTACCCAGCATTTTTTTATTTGGAGATGGATTTCTTATGTCAACATTGTCTGCTGCAATTGCCTGGATGTGCTCTTGGCGTATTTTGAATTTGAGGTCTGCTAAAAGCCTCAGTACTTCTTCGTGTAATCTGATTTCAAGGCCAGTCTCAGCCACCTTGTAATTGATCATTTGCCACCTAAATGTCAACTTTATAGATATTCTTTTAAACTGTATCTTAACTGGTTTTCAGTATACCACGATTTCTTTGAGTCTTGTTATCTAGTATGTGTTTTAAACGTTTTCTTTCCACTTTAGGATCTACTAATTTGATCTTTCTGATTATTTGGTATTCACCTAAGTCAGTAAAACTTTAAAGAACTCTGTCCAGTAGAGCCATTCACCACATCTTGGGAATGGCTGTTCTGACACCCCTCTCCCAGTCAGCTCTGCAGGAATGGTTTGCAGCCCTAGCTACGAATCAGAGCCACCCAGAACACTTTCTCACCATCCAGATGTCTGCGGCAGGGCCTAGAGAGTTGTCTGTTTTCAGAGATCTCTGTATGTTTCTAATGATCTTTGGGAGTGTAGACATGTCTTATTGTAAAATAATCAGTCAAAATAAAAAATACGAGATTGTAATCTGTTATATAGTAGCAGCAAGAATGGAGGAAGCCCACAGATTACCATTAAAATTATGTTTAATCACAAATTGAGCTCATTTTATTTACAAAGCATTTGCTATTCCTGAAAAGAGTAGCCTAAAGTACAAAATTATTCTCACTTAGGTTCTAGGATAATATTTTCCATCCATGCGCCAAGCTTTTGATTAAAGAGGCAGTACTTTTTCATTAGCACTAATGTGCTTTAAGGAGAAAAATGATCTATAAATACTGACCATGAGGCAATCCTTGGACAAGCTGCAGATTGTAATTACTCCTTCTATTCTAAAGGACATCAAGCACCCCTAGGCCTCGATGCTAAAGGACGGTCAGCCCAGGCCTTACAATGGGCCTCTGTTTCAGACAAAGTATGTATGTTTGTTTGAGGGAGGGGGGTAATGCATTCTCACCCCAGCCCTAACCTATGACTGTGCAGCGTCAAGAGCTCACTTCCCAGGAGGTCCTCATGCCCAGTGGCTAGAGGCAGGCAGGGCCTGTGACTATGCGGAGAGCGTCCCTGCACAGCCAGCTCACACCTGGCAGCCGGCTCCTCAGCCCCAGGATGCAGCAGCTTTACTAGGACATTGATGACACTGTATTCCTAACACCTGTCCCCATCTGCTCTGAACTGTTGCTCCAAGAAGTCCAGTAAGCTCTTTATTGCTCAGCCTTTAGTCTAAGTCACTGATTTGAGAAAAAGGACCCAAATTCCCAACACCTAGAAAGCTAATCATTAACATTAAGTGAGCATAATTTTGTCCATTTTTTTCTGTGCATAAAACGTTTATACATACATAGAAAAGGATGAATATCTGTATAGATGAAAGAAGGAATTTATTAAAATTGGATCATACAATGCTTGTTATTTTTACTTAAAAGTATTAATTTTAATTCAACCAGAAAAAGGAACTAAAATAAAAGCTATGGAATTTCTGCTCTTTAAATAAATATTGCTTTGCTACAAGAGATACAGTTTCCCAAAAGAGCCTCCTAAGATTCATAAAAGGGGTCAGGAAAAACATGGAGCGCCTGAGTCAGGAAGTTTTCTCTAAGTCCATTTCTGCTGAGGACAGTATCAGTTGGCTTTGGTTATGAAAGAGGAGACTATTACCACTGTCCTCCGCTTCACCTCTGCCTCACCCTCTTCTAGTTTTTTGTTATTTGTATTATTATTGGACCACATAACCCGTTTATAACATAAACATCATGTTCAGGAATCATAATTCCTACTGTTTAGTATTTTTAAACAGATAAAATTCTTACCACCTGTTGTTCTTCCACAGAGTCTCCTGGAGTCTTTATTCTAAATCAATCCCTTATTTAGCTGGATTTCCCCAGGAGCAGAGCCCTCCTCCCCTCCCCTCCCCACGCCTGCCTTGCCTGGGTCCTCCATGGTTGCAGCTGCATTTGTCAGGCCTGGCCTTGCTGGCTGCTCTCCTCAGCTCTCTCCCAGGCCTGCAGATCCTAAGCCATTGCACTCGGGCATTAGGTGCTACTATAGTGAACGCTGAAACCAGTCTGAGTTTCTCCCTGTGCAAGAGGCTTGTTTGGTCTGCCTGGTGGGTGAAGAGTTCCTTTCAAAAGCTCAAGGGGGAAGGTCCTCTGCCAGACAGTTCTGCACCAGACCCTTCCTTCGCTGCCCAAGAGTGCCACTGGTTTGTGTCTTCCCCTCCTCCCTGCCAGTTCTTGTCTTCTGTCTTCCATACCGGCTTGTGCTGGGTGCCTTTTTCTCTCCTTGTCTGTTCGTTCCTTTCTCACAGCTGTGATCACCTCCTCATCTCCAGTGGTGCCTGGCGATCTGTTTTCACTTAGGTATTCAGCCAGCATGCTCTTGTTTCAGTCTTTGATTTGGGGTACCCCCAACAGTGGCCCCAGTCTCCTGTTTCATTTTATTCCTTTGTTTCATCGTCTCACTCTTCAGGTTTTGTTTTGTCCAGCCCGTGTTCCTCACGTATCATCCCTCCATTCCGATCACTGGGGGGATTTCCTCTGTTCCCAGGCCGCCTTCTGGGATGGGCTCAGGGGCAGCTGTCTCTCCTTTTCTCTGTCTTTCTTTTAGGAGAGGAAGTGTGCTGTGCTGCTGGGCCATTTCTTTTTGTATTGCTCCCATTTTTTTTTTTTTTTTTGCGGTACTGGGGATCGAACTCAGGACCCTGCGCTTGCTAGGCAAGCGCTTATTCCACTGAGCTACATCCCCAGCCCCATGTTTTGCTCCCATTTAGGAGGCTCTATCTGGATGCTCCATGGCTCTGACACAGGGAAGGAGGCATCTGGCCATCCTTCCACGTGTGGAGGGGGTTGCCTTCTCCTCTTGCTGATGGGAGGCCCAGGGGTTCTTGGATTTCCCTTCTTCAGTAGCCCAGGGAAATAGAGGGCTAGAGTCAGTAGACCCAGTAAGTGAGCAGTCTGCTTCATGCACGCGGACTCGGGTGTTAGCTGGGGGCTGTCTCCCTTTCCCAGTCTGGCCCATGAAACTTTTATTTATATCAGAATGACCTTGCTCTGCCACTTGCTAGCCATGTGAATTTGGAGAAGGAATGTACTATCCCTCAGTCTCCTCATTGATAAAATGCACCTAGTTTATAGCCTCATCAGCCAAATTAAGCCGTCCTGTTCATTAAACCACAGACCATGGTCACTCACTTTTTTTTTTTTTTGTCTTCCTCAACCATTGTTTTTTCAGCATAGAAATCCCCTGGAGGCATCTGAGGAGGCAGCAGTGATGGGGGCACCCTGACTGCTGCAGCCCTTAATACCTGTCCATCTCCCAACCCTGACTGTGCATCTGTCAGTTCCCCTGTGATAAGCCAGAGCCCATCTGATCTTGTGACAATTTCTGTTTTCAGACTGTCGCTCAGAATAGAACCAGGAAGCAGCTCTCCAAGACTAGTCTCTTCCAAGGAAGATCTTGCAGGTATGGTAGCTACCTCAAGTGGGCGCAGAAACCCTGGGTGGGCCTTGCCCATGGAGCCAGAGAGCACAGCAGAGTGTTCAGCACAGCACCTCGCCTATCCTTGTTCATGGCTCCCGTGCCCACTTGCCAGGCTCCTAAGCTTGTAAGACCCCTGCGAAATACTTCTGTGCAGGGGCTCCCTAGAGCATCCTAGGACAGAACAGCCCCAAGAGTGCAAGGTTAGAGCCCCAACATGGGAACCAAAATGAAGAATGGAAAACCCCAGGGTCTTCAGGCCACTTGGACCCTTACTGTCAGGGGTGCATCAGACTTGGGATTGTGTGCCACCAACACATGCACAGGATACCTAGGGTATTTGGTGCCGCTAGATCCAAGTAGCCCATCTTCCTGGATTTATTCACCTACTGGAGAAACACACACACACACACACACACACACACACACACACACACACACGTTCCCTAGTGACAAGACCCAAGCTCTGCAGTTAAGCCCAAGCTCTGCCATTTCCTAGCTCTCTGATCTTCAGGCACCCTGTCCACAGAACAGAGCTGAGACTCTTACAGGGTGTCTATGATCGCTGGTAAGTTCTGACCTGGAAAGTGCCCCACCCACATCAGCACACTGTAAAAGTGCGCTCGGCATTGGCTGTTTCATCACATCATCATCATGGCTCCTTTGGACCCTCAGAGACTGGGGCTAGTTGGAGAGAGGTGGGGTGGGGACCAACAGCACCTCCTCCTGGCTTAAGCTCTAAGTCACACCAACCTGGATTAGGCCACTTTAAACAAGTGTATTTATCCTCCACCCCAGGCCTCAATTTTCTTATCTACAAAATAGGGATAATAAAACCATCATCCCAGCAATGTTAAAATGTCAAAACTGAGTGCTGTTGGAAAGGTGTCCAGCATAGCCTGACATGCAGTGATCGGGATCGGGTGGAAAGCCACTGCCCTGGGCCTGCCCAAGCCCTTTCCATGCTTCTGTGCCAGGATGTGTCCTGATGGATGAGGACCACAGAGCCTGCAGGAGGCAGTCTCCTGCAAGCCCCACCCTCAAAGCTTTTGCCCAGCCCTGAACTTGCTCAGGATCCTTGTCTCTTGTAGTTCTGTTAGCAGTGTCTCACAAGCGGGACCCTGTGCTGGCACCTGGGGCTCCTCTGGTAATTTGGAGAGGGAAACGCAGCTGTTCTTCAGAGCCTCAGGTGATGCTGTTGTCCGAACTTAAGACAGAGTCAAGTTTGTGCTGAGTAGCTTGGTTTCCACAAGGCTTCCCTGAGCACAGTTCAAAGTGTCTCCCACTGTCTCCATAGCTGCTGCTGTTTCCTGACAGATGGCCCAGTAGCAAGGGAATGCTTCTAGTACTGGTCCAGCCTCCGCCTTCCTATCTCAGACCCTATTCCAGGACCCTTACTGAGGCAACTTACTCCTCTGAAATGCTTGGTAATGCACACCCTGTCAGCAAAGTGAGCACAACATACACCTCCATTGTGGGGCTCTTGTGGGAGCTTCTGAGGCCACTTGTGTAAAGCAAGTGGAGCCTGACCCAGCATACTCTCATCAGGTACAGCTTTGTCAGGATGCTGCTGTGATTCTCAGTATTGTGATTCAGCCTCTGTCTCTGGCTCAGCCTTCAGGTTTTCGCTAAATGTCACTGTCTCAAAAAGCCTTTCTACCAGCCCCAGCCCCAGCCCCAGCCCCAGCCCCAACCCCAGCCCCAGCCCCAGACCTAATCAGGCTCCATTTTACAGGAGCTGGCAAGCCCTGGGCCACATCCAGCCCACCCTGTTCCTGTATAGGACCAAACACAGTCATGCACGCACTGACGTATAATCTATGTTTGCTTTCATGCCGCAATAGCAGGGTTGAGTAGTTGGGATGAAGACCAGGGGCCTACAGAGCCTAAAGTACTTCTGTCAGACTTCTCACAGGCATGTGCTGACCCCTCAGTGAGAACCTCCTGCCACCAGTGCCCTGTGCCATTGCTGCCTGCGTGCATGGTGTATCCCTCAGCTAGCTGCGTGTTCATATGCCTCCAGTCTCTTTCCCACCAAAATAAAGGCCCCTGAGGGATGGGCGCAATGTGGAATTCCTAGAGCCTAGTGTGTAGGGACCCTGGACAAAAACCTGTGGTCACCTGCCTTGCCCTTGGTGCTGGCCCCTGAGCACTTGCTGGGCCCTGTGGGCACCTGTTCTTGGACACAGCTCCAGTGGGGGCTGACTGCTGACTCTGCGCAGCCTTCATGAGAAGTGCTGATGCCAGCAGCTTTCTACACAGTGGAGCAAGCCCGAGCTCACAGGAGTGTTTTCAAATCACTGGCTTCAGCCTTATAAGCAAGCAAAATGTTAAGATTTGCACTGATAGCCAGAAATCTGGGGGGTGTCCGAAGAGCTCAGACACTCTCAGTGGCCCTGGCTTCCTGCTTGCCGCCCCAAAGGACAGAAAGTGAGTGCCGCTGCAGCCTGGGCTCACCAGGGGTACTCTAGAGGGCAGGACCAGAGGGGAAGCTCCAGGGAGCATTCCTGGTCTGGCAGCTCGACTGAGCCACGTGGCAAGAGCCCGATCAGAGTCGAGGACAGGAATGTGCCTCTTGCAGTCCCAGGAATGGGAGGAACGCAGCCTCCCTCACTCCTCAGGAGGGGGTTAGGCTCCGGGCGAGGCTTTCCACAGCTGCACCCCCACACCTGCCAGGGAAGAGCCCCATGCGTGCTCTTTTGTTCACTCGAGGCTTGCATGCTCCAGGCCCACAGTGGCCTTGCAAGGTGCCGGGCACCCAGCACAAGCAGGGCAAGACCCCAGCCTCTTGGGCCACACATTTTACTGGGAGAGAAGAGAGGCGGGCAGCAAATACCACAGGAGAGGACTGGCATGTGCAAAGCCGAAAGGAGGCCAGTAGGAGCAAATAGAGATGGCCAGAGGACCCTGGCTCTTCTCCATCCAGCTCCCCTACCTCTGGGACCAGGAGATCTTGTCCCTGACACTGAGAGCAGCTGTGGCCCCATGGTCTTAATTAACATCAGAAGCAGGTCCAGGCTGTGGCTGTGCTGGTCTCTAGGACGGCCCTGCACTCGGCAGAGCTGGCCCCATTTCCCCCCAGAGAGTGGCTTTGTGGGCAGGGTCACCCCTAACGAGATACACAGTGAGAAAGGAAATAGAGAAACCTCAGTTTCTGAATGTGTGGAGGAAAAAGCCCAATAATGCCATGTTTTCATGCCCCCCTCATGCAGTGTTTAGTTTATATAAGTGAACAAATATTTCCCTGGAGAGAAAGAACAGTGACCCCTAGAGAGGGCAAGTAATGTTTGTGTGCCTTGAACTGGTGGAGACATTTCCAGCTTTCGCCAGTCCCTCCTCCACATGGCTTCCCCAGGGGGCAGGGTTCCCTTGAGATTCCTGGGCAGCAACTCAAGTCCCGGAGACTCTCAGCCTGGGCCTCTTCTCTTTGCATGGTACTCTCAGGACTGTGCTCAGACACACCTTGCTATCTCCTCATTTTGTTGCCTGGTAGCAAGAATCCTGCTCTGGGTTCAGACAGAGCGGAGTTCAGAGCCCAGATCCAACACCTCTGAGTTACACAACCCCAGGCAATGGGTGTGATCCCCTGGAGCCTCAGTTTCCCTGTGAACACAGTATTTTCTGCAGGCTTTCCCCCCAGGCTGCTGGGAGCATTCCCTGAGGCGGTGCCAGAAGACCTGCTCATGGGTTTGCTCTCCTAGCCTCTTAGGGGTTAGCTTCAGGCCCTTCCAGCAAACTCTGATCCTGTCCAGGTAGGGGACAGGGTGAGGCAGCTGCCCAGACATGGGGCAGGGAGCCTGAGGGGCTCTCTGGGCCCCCACCCAGGTACCCCCAGTTATGGCAGGTACTGCTGCTCATCACCTGGCACCCCAGAAACAAGGGACACATAAAACCTGTTGTATGATATGCTTATATTCTGAAAGCCACACAGGGCTTGGGCTGGAGATGTCTTCACGCACATGCCTGGTGCTTGCTGCTGACTGGAGCAGTGGCTGTTGTGGTGGCAGAATATATACCTGTAGTCTCTGCATGTGACCTGGGCGTCCTCACGCTATGGCCACTTCTGGATCATCAGGCTTCTGCATGGCAGCTAGCTGCCTCCCAGGAGAAATGTCCGAGAAGGACAGGGAGGAAGCTCTATCTCAGCATGTCAGTGAGCAGCCTTCAAGGCACACAGCCTTACCCTGGCCTCCCTCAGTGAGTCAGGCAGCCTCGGGGGCCAGCCAAGGTGCGAAGACAGAGGGCAGAGGCCCTATCACTCAGTGGAGTGGGAGGGACCTTTTGGACACATTTTGATAGCACCATGCCAGCCAGTTCACAGGAGGAAAAGAGAGGCTGAGAGAGGATGCATCGTCATCCTCTTCCTCATCCTCAGCAGCAAAGCAACCTTTGCTAAGCAGACTCTGCCAAGCACCATCCCAAGACTGCCTTGGGCTCCTCTGTGCCCTGACAACCACCGTGTGAGGTGGGCCCTGCCATGCCTGTTCTGTAAAAATGAAGACACCCAGGCACCTGCCCAGCCTCATGCAGAAAGGAAGTAGCAGAGCCGATTGCTGAGCAGAGATGGGACAGGTACATTGCCTGCCTCCAACACGAGAAGCAAGCGGGGCCAGTACGGGCCCACAGGCACTCTAGGCTCTTTCCTTGTTGCCCTGTGCACCTGTGCAATGCAAGTTAGCATCTGCCCTGTACGACATCCACGGCATGTCCTGCCTTTCCTGCAGACACTTTGAGTCACACACTTTCCACACTGGTCCTCAGATGCTAGTTCCAGGTAAGAAGCAAAACTCCAAACCTAATCTATATTAAATTGCCTCACCTCACCCTACCAGGGCCCTCAAGCCTGGCTGCTTGTGGCAAGAGAGCGGGTGTGGCCCACATGCTCCCTCAGCGTTTCTCCCTGTCCCTGACCTGCTGGCCACGCCCAGGGCAGGGCACAGTCATACTGGCTGCTACTATCTTGGGGCATGCACCTTCCAGGTAGCAGTCAGCACTGCTGTGCTTCCTCTCCTGGGCACTTGCAGGGGTTCTTCAGAGTTTCTACATGTCCTCAACCCCGCAGGTGCAGATCCGTTCCAGGGACCTCTAAGGCTCCTCTGCAAACCCTCAAGTCGATTGTCTACCACTAGCTGCTGCTCAGATCCCCTCAAGCCCTCACCCCATGCCAGATCTCCTCGCAGGGGCCACCTTGTTCCATGGGAAGCCTTATCCACTCTAACGCCCACACATCTGTGGGTGCACGTGACTCTTGTGGCCACCACTGTCCTCTGGGTGCAGCCATCTTGGCATCTCCAGTCCTGAGCAAGACACCAGAAGCCCCCTGGGTCTGCCACCGTGCAGATTCCTTCAAGCAGCTAAGGGGTCTCTGCTTGATGAGGAAGAGAGCAGCCATAGACAACAGGGAAGGAGGCCTCCCCTCCTCATAGGTCCTACTCTGGAAACCTTTCTGTCTTCAGAGTGCTAAAAGGCCTCCATGAGCTCCAGGACCAGGAAGCCAGTCACATCAGGGCCAGGCAAAGGGAGCAAGGCACTAACTGCTTCTGTCTGACCAAGCTGCTCTCTGTGGCCTCACTCCTCACAGATCCTAGGTTCCCAGCTCCCCGTGGCTGGGGAGTCTGACCTCCAGCTGTGAGCAGAGCCCATGGCACCCTCAGCCCAGTCAAAGGACAGCTGGGTGCCACTTTTCAGAAGGAAATGGACCATAGCCTCCGTGTGGTATGGAAGATAGGTCTTGGCTGGCACAGGACCTGTGAGAGCTGCACATCTGAGAAACAGAATGTATGTGAACAGAAAAGTGCCTAACTCCCAGCTGTATGGGAAAACTGGCTGCAAAGGGTTTCCACACAAGCAGACTTTCTGTGCAGACCCTTCCGTGGGGCCCTGAGAGGCAGACGCAGGAGGTCCAAGTCTCCAAGTCTGGGAACAGGGCTCCCTGTTCCCAGGCAGGCAGGAAAGGCAGGAAGCTGAGCCCTTTCACTGGGCAGAAGCCTGGCTTGTGTACCAGGTGCTCAGGTAGCACCGGCAAGAGCTCCAGGTGGCACAGTTTCAAGCCCTCCTGCTGCCATCAGCAAGGAAAGGCTTTCTCAGGAGGAGGGGACAGGCCATGAGCCCCTACCTCAGCCCAGGCAGAGGCGGGACTGGAACTCAAGTCTTACGCCTCCGAGTTGAGCAGTTTCTCCTCTGCCACGGCTGCTTCCGAGTAATTTCTGATGTGCGAGACTTGTTCCCTGTGAGCAGACCAAAATGGGCAGTGCTGGCCTAGGGCAGGGCTTGGAGGCAGGAGAGATCTGTGGGCACAAAGGTCCCGGGCTGGCCATATACCCTTTTCAGCAGCCACAAGTGCCACACCCATTTATCCATTGGCCTCCAAGCATCAGCCCCATGCTGCATTTCTTACATAACCCCACCCCCACAAAAACCCTGCTCCCTGAGTGTGTACCGCTTTGGCACAAAGGGCTACTCCGGGTCCCCTCCCTCCCACTGCAGTCAGCACTGCCTCCTGGACACCTCGTCCACACAGCCCATGGGCTCAAGTCCTGGCCACACTCAGTTGCTCTCTAGCAACTCCAGGTTCCTCAGAGGCCTCCGAGCCTTTGCATGTGCTCTTGCTTCTGCCCATCACTGTCCATGCAGGAGCTCACACACCAGTGAGGAAGTCAGACATCCCACAAGTCCCCTTTGGCTCTCCCCAGGGCTCTCGCATGCACTGTGCACGGAGCTGTGTGGCTCAGAAGCTGCTCACCTGGGCAAGTTTTTGAACTTGCCAACCACAAGCTCCACATCGTGAAATTGAGAGAGCCACAGTTCCTGCATGGTGATGTTACTGTGAGGTTTAAACGAGTGTGGAGACAAAGCACCTTGTAGACGCTAGCTACAGGTTAACAGTTATTATCACCATCAGTATCGGTGGGGTGACACCACTGGTGCCGCCGCCATAGTGATTACTGCCATCCTGTCAAAGCGCCTGCCTCTCCTGGGGGCAGATACCTGGCGCTCTCTCCCCTGACTAGCTGCCCTGTGAAGACAAGACAGTCATCTGTCGGACCCATGCAGTGGCTCCAGCACCAGTGTGAGCCCCTTGGGCAGGGCTCAGTGAACACTGGAGGCAGGGGGAGGGAGGGAAACCGAGGGTTTGGCCGCTCCCAGGGAGATTGCAAGACAGTATCACCATTGCTGTTCTGCTGACGCAGCCTTCAGGCTCAGAGGCTGGATGACCTTTCTGGTGCCTCCCAGCCTGCAAAGTGCAGACACGGGGGAGCCAGGCCCCTCTGCTTCCGGAGCTGGAGTCCTTTGCCGTCCCTGTTCATCAGCCTTAATACAGACCACGAGGCCGTTAGTAGAAGGCCCTGTGTTTTTTTCTCTTCCAGTCAATGAGTGGTCTATTGGTCAGTATGTGGGTTTCTTGAAAGGTAATGAAAACCAGATTTTTTCAACGTATCTTGTTCCCCACAGAGACTGTCAGTTCTCATATGTTCCAATAAAACTGCTAAAGAAACAGCCACTTAAAGCGCTTTAAAGATTATTCATGGAAAAATTATGCTGAGGAAAAATAAAGCAATCCTCTGAGACAGTCAAGCCCCGTGGTCAGCTTTTCCAGCTGTCCATGCCGTATCAGGCGGGCAGCGGGGCTGCACTCTGGCCGGGGCTCCAGCACATTGGCACCATCCCCGCCTCCCTGCCCTACCCAAGGACGTGACAAACTTGCCAACCAGTGCAGACGCAGCCCCAGAAGACGTGTGTCCCTGGCGCTGTCATGTGGGGGCCACCCCAGGGTTTGCCGGCAGGAATGTGAGGCATTTCAGTAGCAGAGGGTGTCACTTACTGGCAGAGAGGACCCTCATCTGGGTCCCAGCTGAATGGAAATTCTTCTGCTTCTGCATCAGACCCAGGCTGTTGGTCAACAATGCAGAAGGGGGGGAAGAGGGGCTGAGACCCAGGGTAGGGAGAGAAGCGTCAGTTCTGACACGGGCCCTGGCGGCCGAGGGCTCTCCCTCTAGCTGGCCCAGGGCATCTGAGGTCAAACAACCCTCCCAAGGGTCCAAAGCACAAAGGAGAGGGGGCACACCCTGGCCTCGTCCTGGAGGAAGAGGAGGGCTCAAGGAAGAGAGCAAAGTGGGAAGCAGAGCTAGGGGGCAGGCAGGAGTGCTGGTGGGCGAGACCAACGGGAGCAGGGTAGGGCGGGAGGGAGCGGGCCCTGGACAGCCGGAGGAGGAGCAGCCCGGGCGTGTGGCCCCGGTGTGCTCTGATCCTCCCTCTAGGGCGGCCACAATGATGCACTAACTACACAGGAGCCTGTGAGCTAAGACATGGAGTGTTTTATCAGCCTGGCTCACAGTTGGTGCAGAATAGATGTCAGGCCCTTTCCCTTTGCTTTTCTCAGGTGTAGCGTTTGGAACCTGCCTACTGCGGACTTCCCAGAGGAAGTGTCTCCTGCTTGCTGATTCCACACATACAATCTCTCTCTGTCCCCTTCCTCTGGGTCCAGTATCCGAGCTCAGAACTGCTGGGTTCCTCCCTTGCCAGCCGGAAAGTGCTGTACACTTGCCTCTGGCATGCAGTACCTCCGTAAGCCGCTGGCTTCTCACAAACGGACTGCTGAGAGTCCCTTCCCCCCCCCCCAAGTGTTACAACACAGGCAAAAAGCAAGCACCAAGTGTGCAGTGTTGAACCCTAATTATTTCTGCTCCAACATCGGCGCCCCCAGGCCTCCACTTCAAACCACATGGGGAGGAGCAGTGCAATCTGACCTTTAGAAATCACTTTTCTACACCAGGGTGGGAGCCTGAGTGACTCAGGCAGTGGGACTGTAATCCTCTCACATGGCTACTGATAAACAAGCCAGGTTCCACCCTCTGGAGTCTTCCCCAGCTATAGTGCAAAACCAAAACAAAGCAGGATGGTTGTCATTCTTCCTTTCCCTCTCTGGAGGGAAACATGAGCAGTTTCCTTGGGCCAGAACTGCCCGTGGCCCCACCTGTAGAGCGGAAGGTCTTCCCAGGCACAGCTCAGGGTCACCTGCCGAGCTTGTGTGGAATGAGCTGCCCAAACCCCTGGCAACCAACTCGGCCAGAACCTCCAGGGTGGCCTGCACCCTCCAGGTGGTGCTTGTAGTTCCTGTGATGAGCCTCAAAACTGCCCACTGCATGAGGAGAAACGTGCACAGAGGAAATTGTAGTTGTATTTCAGTCCTCTATGCTCCATAGCCTTTCTGCAGCCACCCTTGGGTTCGTAAAGTCTCAGCTGAGGAACTTTGTTTCAGAGTCATGCCTCTCTGGCTCTGTTACTGTGGATTGGTCTATGAGGTCCTGCTTCCCAGATGCCTCCTAAAGCAGAATTGGGACACCAGTGGGCCTGCACAATCTGTGGGCCCCTTACAGAGCAGATCCTGGCCACGACCAGTGCCGTCAGCCTTGAGGGTGGGTGATACGGGGTTGGGGTGGGAGAGTGTCACTGATGAGCAGGGCACTGTGTGGCTTCTTCACACCTTGTCCCACCTATGACGGCTGAGCAGGGCTCTTGCCCCAAGCCCTGAGCCTCCCCCCACCCACACCCCTATGACCCCTGCTCTGTTCACAGGCCCCTCCGCGGGCTCCAGCTCAACGCGCTTCCGCCGGAGACCCACCTGCCCTGATGCGTCCGTGGCCGGCAGCCTCCCCACACCACCGGTCCCCCGGCACAGGAAGAGTCACAGCCTGGGCAACAAGTGGGTGACCGAGCCGCCCGCCCCTGGGCTTCTGACTTGGCATGGGCATGAACGAAGCAGTGCTGGGGAATCTTGACCTGAGCTGGGTTCCTCCTATACCCCATCCCGGGGCTCTCGGTGCCCCTAGCTGGCATGCTGTCCTGAGACTGGCATGAACTCAGGAATCGCTGGGGGCACTGGTAGCACCAACCACCTGCCATCCACAGAGGCCCCAGGCTCTGCAGCTAATGGAGAAGAGATGAAGGAAAGGGCAGGGCAGCAGCAGGGGGTTCCAGCAAGCATGCCCAGGTTCTGGTAGTAGCTGCCTTGTAGCAAAACCTGGAGTCCAGTGAGTGCCAGTGAATGTCCTCAGGGCAGCACTGCGTGTCCTATGGCATCTGCACAGCAGCAAACCTAATGGCTCACCCACACCGTGGGCCCTTTAGCTTGGGGACATGGGTGGATCTCAGTATGACTGGGGGCAGCCATGTCCATAGCCCTGGGTGTTGGGCACAGACTCCTGAACAGGTGGGTCCATCTCCCTCCCTCCTTTCTTTCCTGCCTGCTTTCCTCCTCCTCTCTGCCTACCTTCCTCCTTCCTCTGCCTGCCTGCTACCTGTCAGTCACCGCTCAGCCAGCCCTGGCTGGCCCTGAGGAGTTCACAGGCAGGAGAGAGTCATTCTCTTGAGTTCTCAGCCTGCTGTGCCACACACCCGCGGTGCAGGAGCTCACTGGAAGCGTGCAGACCTCAGAGGTAGCAGTGTTATACACAGCGTAAGAATGAGTTCCAGGGAGGGTCGCAAAGCGACATCCCTTGCGATGGTGAGGAGGTACGGGAGCCAGGACTGGGCCGGGTGCGTGTGATGCCAGACCTGCTGCAGCCTCATCACTCACAAGCCTCATCTTCATCCTGGAAGCAAGCAGGGCAAGCGGCATTATTCCGCATGGATGGGTGGTGAAACTGAGGCTCCACAAAAGGATGTGACTTGCCCAAGGTCACACCTCGAGAGGGCCCAACCCGGACGCCTGCACCCTGGCAGGTGCAGCCGCAACCGCCCCGTGGATAAGGGGCTGTGCGTTCTTTCTTCCTTTCCGTTTCCAGTATGATGTGTCAGTTGAGTGTAGTTGAGAGTAAAAGTGCGACGTTCCCATCGGAGAAGGCCAGGCACCTTCTGGATGACAGTGTCCTAGAGTCCCGCAGTCCCCGCAGGGGCCTCGCCCTCACCTCCTCCACCGTCACCAATGGACTCTCCCTAGGTAAGCGTCTCCGGCCTGCACACCGCAGGCAGGGGGCCAAGGCTCAGTATGTGCTCTGTGTCTGTCTTTGTCACTGTGCCATGCCCAGTGGCACTGTTGCGCTAGGGGACCCAGCAGCACCTTGCCCCAAGAGAGGCGGCTCCCTGCAGGTGTGCCCTGGAGCTGGGATGCCTTTGCCTCCCAGCCTTCTGGAATTCAGAGAGACTCAGGTACCTCTTACCTGGTTTGTAGCCTGACTGTTCCAGGGCAGGGAAGAGGCAGCCAGACACAAGCTTGAGTCCAGATGAGCCCCTTAAAGCCCCACTGCTGCCACGATGGCATTTCTGCCCCAGAGGAGCCCTCAGCCCCAGGACCCCCAGCACAAAGCAAGGAAAGCTTCTTGGCACGGTGACTGGGTGGCCATTGGGTCTTAACTGTGTACTTGTCTTTATACTGCAAAGCCAGAGGAGGGAGGATGGAAATGCAATCTCCAGGGATGAAATTATGTCACTGAGCATCAGCCAGGAAGAGTGCTTGTGTCAATGGAAGGAACAGAAACTTGACAGAGGCTGAGGCTGAGGCAGGGAGACGCCAAAGTTAGGGGTAAAGCTAGGCCTGTACTCTGGTCTGTCCCCTGCATCCCCAGGTCAACCGAGGGCAGGTGGACACTAGCAAAAGGTTCCTACCCCAGTCAGGCCAGTGCCCCTCTGATGGCAACCATGTGCCTTCCCTTGTGCCTGTGCGTCTGTTATTGGTGTGTCTGTGTGTCCGTCTGCTGCCCTTATCAGGGAGTTCTCCCAGGTCTGGTGTGGACAGGTAGGAGCCAGGCTGAATTTGACCTGATAAGGACTGTAGGGCAGAGGGCCAGGACCATGGGGTAGATGGGCAAGAGGAAAACAGGCAGAATCTCCTGTCCCAGTCTCAGAGACGGGGCTGCCAGTCCAGGAGGCAGCCATCTCCCACCCTTCTGAAAGTCTTGGCAAGCAAGTGCTATGTCGACCTTCTGTCCTCAGGGGCCATCCTGTGTGGACGCAGGCAGTGGTAGGGGACAGCTCGGGCCAGTGCCCCCCAGAGCCCACAGGAGCCATGGAAGAGCGTGCTGGTCCCCACTGCTGGGGAGAGGCTAGGTGGAACAAAGGTGCAAAGGCTTCCTCCCCGAGAGTGCTGTGTTCACGAGTGTTGTGTATGAACCTTCTAAGACTGTGGGTCACCCATGTACCCCTTTTCCTTGGAGTATGCAATGGGATTGGGATTCTGAGGAATGCACCCTGGGAAATGCAGACCCAAGAGTGCTTGGCTGGGCCCACAGCAGCTGTGTGACATCCAGGAAACTTTCTCTGCTATGCCTGAGTCCAGGCCTACTGTTCCTGAGACAGAGAACAAGCCAGGTGCTGTGCTGTACAGTGTCTGGGTGCAGAGCACAGAGTTGTTTGCTTCTGGCTTTTAAGTCAGGGAACTCAAAATGTTTTTTTGCTTGGGGATGAAAAGCCCTAAGTAAGTTGCCATGTGTGCACATATCCTGCTTGGAGTCAGACTGATCTGTCCCCAATACCCTGTAATGAGGGCCACTGCTCAGAATGATCCAAGGGCCTGGGGTTCCTTCTTACCCCGCCTTCTGCCCAACATTGCTTCTATTTCAGCCAGACAGCCCTGAAGCTTGGTGCCTCTGAGGTCTGAGGCAGTACAGAGGCAGGGCACATGGATGTTTCAGTGACAGGGAAAAAAAATCTCTCCTTGGAGAAGGCTTTGGGAGCTTTGAGAAGCAGGTGGCCTGGCCCAGCCCTTTTCTGTGCCTCCCTGGGCCAGGCCTGTGTATGGACATTCCACCCCTTGCACCCCTTGAGGGCTCTGTCCACAGAGAGGCAGCCTCACTGAGACCAGGGCCTAGTCCAGCCTGGCCTGGGAGCGGGTGAAGTGTGTTCCAGCCTTGCTTCCCCTGGGCCAGCAGGGGGCAGTGGTGAAGCCACGTCAGGCCAGATAGGCCTGAGGATCTGGACCCCTCAAGCAGGTAGTGGGAAGGGGCCCTGGGAATGGTAGTACAGGATGGTTCTTTCTACACTCACAGAACAAAGTCAGAAACAGCAGTAAAAACTTGAGTCATGTGGTCACCCACGGGGTCAGGAAGCTGTGAATGAGCTCAGGGTCCTGAGCCCAGCAACCCAGGAGCATAGGAGAACAGGCCCTTCTCTTCAAGGCCACTGTGCTCACTGATCTGTGTTCCTTTTCCAGGCAGTAGTGAGAGCTCAGAGTTTAGTGAAGAGATGTCTTCAGGGCTGGAAAGGTGAGTGTGGCCTCAGCGTGGCCTCCCACGGAGGTCTCAGGACCCAAGGAGCCTGAGGCAGGCTCTGGGCATGGGCCTCAGGGGATAGTCCTGTGGCTCCTCAGCAGTGGGCAGAAGCAGTAGGACTGTGGCTGTCCTGGCCTCCGTGCTGTGAGCAGTCCCACTTCTCTGGTCCGAGAGTGAGCCCAGGAGTGCTTCCCGGAGCCCCCAGCCTTGGAGCAGACCTGGGACCAGACTAGTTCTGCAGCGCGGGTTCTGGAAACCAGGAGCTGGAGTATTACCTGTTCTTGAGATGGGCACGTGGCTCCACCTGGTGGGCTTTAAGAATATTGCACCCACAGTCCGCCACTCTGCTGGGCAGATGACAGAGGACTGGCCACCTCTGCCATGCAGCTTCTGGCAGCCTTGGCCCATGGTTTGACTCCCTATGCAGAGCCTGTCTACCCAGGTACAGCCTCCCATGTGTGCTCCTGGGCCAGCACCAGGGAAGATGGGGGTGCCGAGAAGGAGTGACCCACAACTATGGCACCGGTAGAAGAGGGCATTCTGGTGGCTCAAGGTCTGAGGATAGGCAGGAAACCGAGTGATGAAGAACTTCCAGGGTGCCTTGTCCTTCAGGGTGGAGCATCCTCCAGCGTCTAGTGGCCCGTGCACAGTCACACATGCTCTCACATGTGTTGCACACTTGTGCACACTCACAGTTACAGTGCATGTACACATACACGCACATACGTATGTACATGCTCACAGTTGCACTCAGGTGTGCACACTTGGTTGCATTTCTAACGTGCATGTGCATGCACATTCATGGTTATACACTGTCACGTGTGCACATGCAGGTGTGCAACTCAGTTACACATACATGCACAAATTCAGCTGCTCTCACATTCAGTTACATGTGCACATGTATATACACATGCGTACACACACTTATACTGCCTGGTAGACATGCTGAGTGCACTCACAGTTAAATGTTTTTACGTGTGCACATGCATACGGCTGTGCAGCTACACAGCTACTCCCACAAGTGCACCTGCACACTTAGTTACACATGCCCCTCACATGTACACATGCACATACACACAGTCCCGTGCATACACAGACATGCTTGCACGTGGGCATATGCGTGTACAGTTACACCTACCGATGTACAGCACTGCATTTTCTCACTCTGATGCACGTGTGCACATGCACATGTGTATGCACGTATGTACACTCACACTCATGTACAGGTGAGCATGTACTCACAGTGTACATGCGCATATCACACAGTACACACACATGCATACCGTGCACGTGCACTCACACTCTTGCATTGCTGAAGCTGCTGTCTCCCTCACTATAGCGTGACCAGAGAGGAGCTTGGTTCTCTCTGTCTCTCACAGGGCTGAGTGCCTCCTGTATCCCAAGGTCTGTCTGGGCCCTAAGCATGCATGTGCATGAACTCCCTGCACCTCCACACAACCATGAATATTGTCCCTATTTTGTAGGCAAGGACAGCAGAGTCCAACTGAAGTGACTTGCCTGCTTCACACTCATTTGACAAGGACAGAGCTGACCCATGTCTACACCCTTCTGTCATCAAACACCTGCTTCATTGCCCCATGCCTCAGCCAGAGGGCCAGCAATGACATCTCTACAGGGCAGGGCCCTAGATCAGCCAGTCAGTCTGTCAATGAAGCTCAAAGTGATGGCTGGGAGGGAGTCTGCCCTTGTCCCAGTACTTCTGCAGACACCTTTGCTGTTCTCTTTGGGGACCTGAGGCAAACTGGCCCAACTGCTCCAGCTCTGGAGCCACCCCACAGGCTCAAGGGGCAGACTCCAGAACTCCCAGCCCAGTCAGGGGAGCCCCAAGGAAGAGGACTACAGGCAAGCCAGCATCTCCCCTGACCACAGGCCACTGAGAGGACAGCAAATAGGAAACTCCAGCCAGTGGCAAGATCCAAAACAGCAGCCACACCTGGACCTATCTGTTCATTCATTCGCTCATTCATTCATTCTTTCATTCTTTCACTTGTTCATTTCTCCATCAGCTCACTCATGCATTTGTTCATTTGGTAGCTATTTATTAAGCAGCTGCTTCCTGCCAGATACCACGCGACTTGCTGAGTGTGTAGTCTGTGTGGTTCCCAATAAGTGTCGTGATTGAGCTTAGACTAGGAAGGAGGAGGGTGAAGGTGAATTCACTGCTCCAAGGAGGCAGCGCTGTGTCCAATGCATGAACACTGTGAACAATATTTTGTAGCATCTTGACCACTGTCCACCTGAGTGTGTGGAGCAGGTGCTTTTTGGGTGGGATCTCTGAGCACTGGCTTCCCAGTGACTCAGGACCCATTGTGCAAATGCCCAGCCCTCCCTCTAGCAGCTTTTAACTACCCTGCACGAGGGTGTCCTGCTTTTCATTGTCTGGGGGACTTAGTTCTTGGCCCATGACCTCCTGGATGTAGAAGACAGAAGCCGCTTGCTTCACAAGATGCCACAGGGTACAAAGAAGACCCACTCCCGTGCACCCCTGACTATCCGATACCAGCTGCCCCCAGCCTCCTGCTCCTGTTTGCACCCTGTCCCAGTCTCTGCCCCTGTTCCCAGAGAACCCATTCCCTGGAAAGCATTTGAGCATTCCACCCTTTCCTGCAGATTCTGCAGGAGTGCCGGGGGAATTACCTCTCATTCCTCACAGCTGAGTCACCATCATGCTGCCTCCTAGGTCTCCTTTATGTTTGACCTTTGGGCAGCCTCCTTGCACTCCATCTGTGCCTGCTCTTTGAAGGGGAGTGGATCCCTGGGTATCACCCTCTGGGCCCCAGGACCAATGTCCGCCCAGAAGAACCTGCAGCTGTCCTCACAGCTGCTGTATGCTCACAGATTTCTCTGTATTGTCTCACCTGCTTGAGCAGATAAAGGGGTGCACCCAGGTTACAGGTTCAAGGAGAGGGCCAGGCTAGGGCCTCCTGCATCTCTGAAGCTGAGGGGCATGACCTTGATAGACCTGCCCTAGTAAAAGCTTGGCTCAGACCAGGCAAAGAAATGGAGCCAGATGCATAGCAAAGTAAAGGGCAGGGAGATGCAGCTCGTCTAGTCGAGCACATACCTGAATCATTGTTGATGTCGCCACAGACGGCAGACAGCAGAGTTCTCGTTGTCTGTGCTTATTTGACCCCATCTTGTGAGTTTATCTGCCCCAGGTTTACACACATAAATGTCAGTTCCAGGGCTTGAAGGTGGTTCTCCACGGTCAGCCACACCCCGGCCACATGTGCCCAGTGTGTCTCTACAGTGGCCAGCATCAAGAATGCCCACATCACCCGGTGTGATGGAGTATGCTTGTAATCCCATCTGGGAGGCTAAAGCAGGAGGGTTGCCATGAGTTTGAGGCCGGCCTGGGCTACATAGTGAGTCCAAGGCCAGGCTGCACTACATAGCAAGACCCTGGATCAAAACAAACAAACCAAAACAAAAAACAAAAAATAAGCACCCACATCGGCTCCCACTGGAGCCATGGAGCACTGAAAAGGGACTAACCCCTACCCAGCTGAACTGTGGAGTGAGGGTGCAGAGAGCAGAGGGAGTCGCCCTGCTGTCCCCACATCTGCAGCACCCTAGCAAGGTCGAGAGACTGAGCTGAGGAGGGGCAGCAGGCCAGGGAATGTTAGTTGCTTCTCAGCTCCCTCGGGGGCCAGCATGAGGACCCAGGCCGCCAGAGTCTTCATAGCAGGGAGGGGTGCGGTGCGATGGGGTGGGACCCGCTTTTCTCTGTGACTTTACCTGACACCCTGTCCCTCACACCGCTTGCCCAAGGAGGGGAGGAAGGAGGCCTTGAAAGGGCCTGGGACGTGCACTGGGCTGGGTTCCAGCTATCCTCAGACTCCAGGATGCGAGGCGGGAAAGGCCGTGCAGTTGAGAGCAGCAGGCACTAGGGGCTCCTTGGGCCTGACACAAAAGACAGGTGTTGGCACGTGGCAAGAAAAAGCATAGGTCCAGGGGACAAAATATCTTTAAAGAGGAACAAAATAGATTATAAAAATAACAGATACATGTATGAAAATACATACTGCACTGTTACTCATCTTGATAATTTGGGCCTGTAGGGTTGTTGAAGGTGGTTTTGTTCCCCCAAGATTCTCCAAATTTTCCCCAGTGGGTAAATGTTTTCTACTCTGAAAGAAATTAACATTTGATTTTTTTTGAAAGAAGACATCATCAGAAATGATTACTGACAAGTTTTAAAGAAGCAAAATAGGAAAGTGTGTCACAGAGTGCATTGCAAAGCCCACAGCCACCTGATTTGCCTAGTATGACAGTGCCAGCCCTGTGGAAGTGTCCTCTTGTGTGAGATCAGACTACAAGAGGGACGGTGGAGAGAATAGGAGAGAAGGGGCCTCAGAGATCCAGAGACAGAGGAAGCCCCTCAGGTGGGGCAGGGAAGGGGAGAGGGGACAGCACATAGCCTCCTGTCTTGCAGGGACCTGGTGAAAGCTCACTGAGCCAGGAGGAAGTGAAGCTTGCTGCACGGAGGGCAGGGCACAGGCCTGTGCATAGGCGTTCCACCCCTTTTCCTCCAGGCCCCTCCTCCCAGGATCAGGCACAGTGGGATAGGGCACAGCGGTCATCTGATGGAGCTGTGTCGGCTGCACGTTCGGGTGGCTTCTGGAGGACATGGCAACAAAGGTCCAAGGGCATTGGTAAAGAGGACCCTGGCGAATTCTTGGGGAGGTCCTGGGACCTGAGGGGGCCGTGAGCCCTGAGCCATGTCCTGGATGGGAGAGGTGGCCTAGGAGTGCTCAGTGTCTCTAGGAATCTCATGTGGCAGAAAGAGGTGGGCCGTGTGCTGCGTCCTGTTCTCTTGAGTTCCTGGTGTACCTCTGCGGCAGAGGCGTGGCCAGCGGGGCTAGGGGTCCTGGGGTCAGAGCTCCTGTGCTGTCAGTCTCCTGGAGAGCGTGGCCCCAGCTCCTCAGCTCCTCAGCGTGCAAAGAGGATGTGTACCAGGCGCGCTTAGTACACAGGTGGAGCTGCTCCATGGAAGAACCAGTGTGGGGACTTTTAATTAGGAGTTCCCCTTGCAGGTGTCTCTTACTAGCAAGAAAACCATCCAGGCGCTAAGGCTTGGCAAGGCAAGAAAAATCTCCCCACGTGGCAGTTCAGTCCCTGTGGGCAGACAGGCTGGGAAGAAAGCCCCGTTCTACCAGGCCCAGGATGTGGCCCCCAAGATGGCATTGGCCCCGGGATGGCCTCTAAAGGGCTCCGCAGGCAGTTGGCCCCATGGCCAACAGGTGTTGAGGTGGTTGGGTGAGGCAATTCCTGCTGCATGGGAGGTGATCTCCTATTGCTCTCAGCCAGTGGGACCACCCACTGCCCTCAGGGACACATCAGGAACGTAGGCAGCTGGTGATGACCAAGCACCAGACCTGCTGCTCCTGAAACAGTTTCAAAGATGCGTGTTCCCTTCTTAGGATCAAAGAGCTTGGTGGGTGCCCCAGGTTTACCAGGACACAAGGTGGCTATGAGACCCAAAGTCTACAGTATTTGGGGAGAATTAGGCCAGGCTCTGAAGCAAGGGTCCTCTCAGCTCTGGTGCGGCTGTGTGCACAGCCAATCTCAGGATGATTCACAGTAGGCCTTGCCATCTTCACGCTGTTGTGCCTCCCAAAAGCCTATCACCTGGCAACCAAGCCTCCAACACAGTGAGCCTTTGGGGGACCATTTTGGAGCTGAGTCATAACACCTGCCCTTGGCTGTGGCAATCAAGGCTGGACCCCCAGCTAGCTGCTTTTTCTTGGGGAGCTACAGGGGTTCTTGAGGAACCTCTGCCCACAGCTTCTCTGAACAGGACCTTTATCTCCTCCAGAGCCAGTACTGAGCCAAATCTCTCCTTCACTGTGTCTATCCTTCCTTCTTAAGTCGCTCTACTCCCTCCCTGCCCTACAGAGCAGATGTCTGGACTTCTCATCACACAGAGGAGACAGGAGATGACACACAGCTCCTAGGTTTATATGGGGTGGCTCCACTAAGACCCTGAGCCTGACTTTCAGCCTCACTGATCTTGTTCCTAATGGCCAGGAGAGGAAATCTGGCATGGATTTGTATTTGTCCTGCCTGCTCAGGTATCAGAAGGCTGGGGATATGCAGAACAAACATGGTTCCTAGGGGCCTGCCTAGGAAACCTATTTCTAGGGACATGGTTCCGAGAAAGGTGGGCAGCTCACAGAGAGCAAAGGACCTCTCAAAAGCACAGGAAGAGGGATGTCCAAATTCCCAGCAGGATTCAGGGTGGGGCTTCCTGCCTCCAGATGAGGATGAATCATCAGGAAGTGGCCAGACAAGCCATGGGCTAGTGGGACTGGCTTCACATCTGAAGTTTGCAGGTGCCGGTAAACACCACTGAAAAAAATATCACCTGGGCCCTTCCACAGGTGCAGCCTGCCAGAGTGAACTTGAGACAGAAGGATGGGGTGGAGAGCCCAACTTCTGCTAACACCAAGCTTCCTGAAGCCTCAACACAATTGTGATCTAAGAGTTCTTTCAGCTCCTGTGCCCCATAGGCTCACAGCAGAGACTAAGGGTTTTATGAAATCTAACCCCAAAATACCTGTAGTCTGGGGTGTACCTAGGGGACAAGGCCCTGGCTAGCCTTAGTGTTCATGCAGCTGGTGACTCAAGCAGCACCCTGGCTGCTTCTACAGCCCTTCCCTACTTCCCCTTCCTAGTGCTGTGACCTTGGGCAAGTGACTTCACCTCTCCAAGCCTCAGGTGCCTTATCCGTGAGGCAGGGATAACAACAGTGCCTGCCTCCGTGTTCCATGGTTCGGTGGGATAATGAGCAAATACTGCTGAGCGCATTGCCTGGCACCCATCACCCCATCACTGCCACCACCACCACCATCATGGTCCATAATATCATCACCACCATTTTGGGAACTCGGACTGGGACCTGGGTGCCACCCTACATCCTCCCTGGGGCAAAACTCCCATGAGCTCCTGGTCTGGGTAGGCCTTAGTGGCCTGCTAGCACCCGACATGCCCAGATCCATCCTAGAGAGGCAACAGTCAGCAGGACTGCTGAGGACACATGGTGTTTAGCCATGGTCACACAACGATGCTAGGACCAGTGCCTGTGGCTCTAAAATAGGACCCTATGAGAAACCTGCCTTTGCCAGATAGCACTGCTGCTCAGACTGCATTTCCTGGTCCAGAAAATTCATCTAAGAAAGCAGGGATGGATCAGGTCGTCTGGCTCCCATGACAGGTCTCTCACTACTCTGCACTGATGCCAGCTGACCCCACCAGGTGGAGCTACCTGCCCATCACAGCCTCTGCAGCTCAAGGGTCAGAAGGCTGGCTGCCACCCTTGCCGAAGCTCCTGAGGGCTGGCCACCACCTGATTGGTGGGGGAGCAGGCCTGGCCTCCAGCATGGAGCAGTGAGACTGGCTCAGGCAGGCCCTTAGCCCACACCAGGGTGGGCACTCACATCCCACCTCTAATGACAGGCCAGTGGAATGGGACATGTGGCTTCTCCACCTCCTTGAGTCTCCGTGTTCTTGTCTAAAATGGTGTGAGAATTGACTGTACCTTTCCCACAAGGTTGCCTGGACTCATATGCAAAAACACTTAAGTAGTACATGGTAAGCAGGTGACAGGAGCCAGTGGTTGTGATGTACAGGGCAGCCAAAGCCCCCAGGAGAATACTGCAGGGAGGAAGTCAAGGGTCAGGAGACCAGGCCTAAGGACTTCATGGCCATTTGGCCTTGCAGACACTGGCACAGCCCAGTAAGTGCGAGCTGTGGGCTGAGGTGCCCAGCGGAGTTGCCCCTAAGTAGGGTCCCAGGGAGACCCACACTGAGGTGAGACATGGACCAGGCCACAGAAGGGGCTGGCCATGTTGGCCCCTCTGCCTCTCCTTCCACTTTGAAAGGTCGTGGCTTATGTTGTGGTCAGGGGCTTGAGCTGTAGAGTCAGACAGACTCTTACCAAGCTTCTGCCTTGGTCAAGTAGCTTTATCCTGCTGAGCCTCAGTTTGCTCCTTACGTGCAGCATAGTGGTGCATAAATAAAGCTTCAGTGAGGAGTGGGCATGATGACCTGACACATACAAGTGCCCAAGTAGCTCCTTGGTCTGTCTGTGAACAACCCCAGCAAGCCACAGTGTCTCTGCACCACCAGACCCCTGCATACTGTGCTGGAGCAATGTCTTCTTACAAGGCCAGGCTCACGGGAAGATGCAGTTGCAGGCTCTCTATCCACAAATCTCTGTCCTACCAACCTCTGCTAACTATGCAGCTGTGACTGCCAACCATGCGAGACACTGATGGGAAGCAGGTGGCAGCACAGTCCTTTGTCCTGTTTGGGGAATGACCATTGGCTGCAGACTGTGGGTGACAGGGACCCACAAGAAGGCAGAGCAAAGGCCAGAGGACCAGCTCAGGGAAGGGGCCTCAGCCCACAGCTCCAGATGGCAGCAGCTTAGACTGGGGGTCCAGGTCACAGACAGAGGAGGTGTCACAGAGGACATCATCGCAGAACTCACGGTCAGACCCTGCTTGTAAGAAATTCCTGTGACACCTGAGAAGGAGAGCTGCCCTGAAGGCTGCCTGTCACCAGTGCCCTAAGGGCATTGCTCAGCTTAGAATGAGACTTGAGTACTGTTGCCACAGTTGGGAGGTTACTCAAGTCTGAGGTCCCAACTACTTAGAAATGGGAGCCGGCAGCGAGGTTCTCTGGGCAGCATCTCTGTGGGAATGGTGGAGAGGGAGCGGGCTCTTCAGCCGGCTGGAGCGGAGCATGGCAGGGCCTCTCAACTGTGCCATAGTTTGTGGTAGGTTGGCATCAGCCTGGGAACATCATGAGACCCATCACACTAAGGATCTGGGGACCAAGCACGTGCTGTAGCACACCGTCACCCAAAGAGGAACTGTTGGCAGACAGGGAGGGTCCTGGAGCAGCCATCCCAGTTGACCAGCAAGGCTCCACCGGACAGTGAACCCAATATGGCCATCAGGAGCGCTTCTTTCTTGGCTGGAGGATGGAGGCTCTGGCTTGGTGATGGTGTGATGTACCAGCTGCAATGAGCGAAGATGTCCCCACACCACTCCCAGTAGGCAGCAGCCCAGAGCCGGCTGAGAACACCGTGGGGAATATTTGGGAAGGACCTCAGCTGACTTTACATGGGAGGTTACATCGCCATCTGGCCACGGGATAAGGAAGGGGTAGAGCTTGCTGCAGGGCTGGGGCCGAGCCCGCGTGGGGCTACTGAAGTGATTCTTCTAAGACGGAAAGGATGAAGAGGACAGAGGAAAGGGGTGCCTCCCTCCAAGGGGGTGGAGCAGGAAGCCGCGTGCTCCCTGGAAAGGCTGGTGCTGAGGGTAGGAAAGACAGTCAGAGCCCATGAGACAGGCACAGAGCACAATCTGTTGGACACTGTATAGGTCACAGGGCCAGTTTACAGGGGCAGCTGGAGCCAGCAAAGGATCCTGTCCAGAGGAAAGGATATAGCAAACAGATGGACCCAGTTGTGTCCTGGTGAAAGGGGTTGCTGCAGATGTCCCAAGGCCTGACGTGCAAGACCGCGCACAATTCTGCCTGTGCGCGCATCCAGTGTGGCCCCACTATGACTGTGGGCTGCACGGCATTTTCTATTAAACATATCCGCCGCACGCTGAGGTAACTGGGGAAAGGGTGAGCTTTGGATACAAACGCAAGGAAATACTCCCCAGAGACTTGGAGAATTTCCTGGAAGAGGGCTCTAATGGCATGTGTTCACTGACGTGGTGGCTCCGGAGTGCCGCAGAGGTGCTTGCAGCAGGAGTGAGAAGCCTGTAGCGGGGAGGGAAGGAGGCTGACCCCCATAGTCACAGGGGGTATCTAGTCTCTCTGAGCTGTGACTGAAATTTGCTCCTTTTCCTCTAGCAGGGGACGTCTCTATGCCACCCTAGGGCCCAACTGGCGGGTGCCGGTTCGGAATTCTCCCAGAACCCGGAGCTGTGCTTACAGGTATTCATTTATCCCTTTGCTCATTTATTCAGAGAATACCTTTAGGGCGCTTTTGGGTGCAAGGTCTGTGTTAGAGGCTGTGGAAGGAGACAGATGCAGCCTCTGCCTTTGTGAGGCCGCCGTGGGAGATGTGAGAGATGTGGCCACTCTGGGAGAGGAGGGGGGAATCGGGGACAGTGAGACGAGACAGGAGAATGTTGGGAACTGGCCAGGCAACAGCAGAGACATGAGGGAGCATTAAAGGGGCAGGCCACCATTCTTGTGCAGGCTGGACATGCCCCCACCCCAGTCCCATCTGTGCCCCTCCCTTCTCTGGTTTGTGGGGCAGAGGTGCTCACTGCAGACTTGGGAAATGCCTGTGGTGCGAGCGAGCAGAAGCACACAGGTCTGGGGCTCGGACAGGGCTGGCCTGCCTGTGCACTGCCAAGTCACCACCTGCAGATGGTGTCTGACCCTAGGAGAAGGAGGGGCCCGGAGGAGAAGGTGTGGACGCCCTTGTGCTTCTCTCCACCGCACCCACCTACACACACACATCCTCCAAGGCTCTGGCCAGCCCAAGGGCAGCTTTAGAGGAAGCTAGGGTAAAGAGCCCCAGGAACGGCCAGGAGGAAGCCATGACGGAGGTGTCGTCCAGATAGGGTGGCTGCTGCTGGGAGCTGGGATGTGGGGAACTTGATCGCCAAGCCTGGAGCTTGGAGACAAAGGCAGTGAAAGTGCGCGGCTGCCAGGAGCCCTTCCTGCTCTGCTAGGACCTCAGCCCTCCCCTACCTGGCCTGGCCCAGTACTAGGAGTTCACTCGCTGAGGGGAACGCCATGGACTCACCAGTGGACGCCTAGGGACCCCAGCGGGTAAGGGTGCTGGGCTTCGGCTCCTGGGGGCTGTGTCTGACCAGTGGTCTCTCCCCAGCCCCACCAGCCCATGCACCTGTACCTTGGGAAGCTCAGCAGCCGTGCCCACCATGGAGGGGCCTCTGAGAAGGAAAACCCTGCTCAAGGAAGGACGGAAGCCCGCAGTAAGTCAGCACATCAGATGGAGACAGTACGGGCCCCAGTGAGTGTCTCGTCTAAGGGCAACAGTTGAGAGATCAGGGCCTTGGTTTACACACTGTAGACTCGGACAGGACAGCCTCCTTTTGGAGGCCATGCGTGGCAGTGCCTGCACGCAGGGAGAGCGGGTTAGAGGCTGGGAACGAGAAGGTCGACTGGCCCAGGACGCTGAGAGGCCCTGAGCTGGTGCACTGCTGGGTGGCATTCCTAGATGCAGATTCCCACTTGTCCCAGCAGTGCCCTAAAACGAGTGGAGGAAAGTGCAAGGATGAGGATCAGGAGGACTTTGTGGCCCTACCACAAGCTGAACCCACACATCGCCAACTCCATGACTCCACATGACAGAGCCTCAGCCCCTGGCATGAAAAGTTGCCCCAAGCCATCTGTGAGCTACATCTCCAGGCAGCATTGTCCTGCTCCGGCCCCTGCCTCCCTGTCCGGGCCCACCTGCTACCTCCAGGTGTTCTCAGAGCCCCTGTCTTGACTTGCCAGTTGACTCCTGGGTGATGAGGGTCTCATTCCCATAGGACACCCTGTCACTTAGTGATACAGAGTTCCAGCTCATTCCAGAGCCTCTTGTAGCATGGAGCTTGTCTGTCCTTTTGTACTGACCTGACTGCCTCTCCTGACCCAGAGTGCAGGCCCCAGTCATCCCAAAGCCAGAGCCTGGCAGTGTCCCAAAGGCAGGGTTGTCCCAAATCTAGCTTGCTTGATAGTGAGTAATGAAATCAAGTCAGTGGGTCATGACCCATATTTTTTAGTGCAATAGAATGGAAAATTGTCAGAGTTCCTCACTACAGTGAAGGTGAGTATCATTCCATGAGCTTTGTCACTTCATCACATCCATGGGTGTCCATATGCCCCCCTGTGGGTGTAAAGTCTTTGCTTTCCCTTGGTGGTACAAAGGGGCCTTGCGTGGTAATGCAGTGCAGCCTGCTTCTTGGAGCCATGTCCTCTTCCTGCCAGATGGGGTATTGGCTTTGCCTTCGCAGAATCAAAACGCATGGAAGCAGTTTCCCAAACCAAGGATCAGAGGCTTGGGAATTCTGCCCTTTGCCCTAGAGAAACATAAGGCTGCCTGTAGCTTGGCTCTACCAGAGTTCCGACCCCTCAACTCCATCCAGGGAAGCACATTGCAGACATGAAGCTTCTAGGCTATGGCTTAGCACATCTATATTTTAAAAGAGCTTTTCCCAGGGTGCTCCTGGTCCCAGGTCACCTGACTATGTAGGAATTATGCCTAGGCACTGGCTCCAACAATGTGGTCTAAGAAGGGAAGGCAACATAAAGATGTGAGAGGGGTGGGAAGGAAAATCACCTCCTCTAACTGTGGGAGGAAGGCCACTGAAGGGGATGGCAGAGGCTGGGGAAGGGAAGAGACCTGGGCTGGCGTTGCCACTGGGTGGTTGCATCTGCAGTCAGGAACCAGGGGCTGCCCTTTCCCCCTCATCATCACTATGCCTCCCCTTCCTGTGCAGCTGTCCTCCTGGACCAGGTACTGGGTCATACTCTCAGGATCCACCCTCCTGTATTATGGAGCCAAGTCCTTGAGGGGCACAGACAGAAAACATGTAAGTCCCATAATGGGGAAAGGGGCCTCTGGGAATTACAGGGCTGGGGTGGGAAGGAAGCTTGCTTGGCCAAGTCGACCTCCCCTGTGGACAGGAGGGCCTGGGCCTGGGCCTCCCGGTTGTGTGTTGCTCTCCTCTAGTATAAATCCACACCTGGCAAAAAGGTCTCCATCGTGGGCTGGATGGTGCAGCTGCCTGACGACCCTGAGCACCCAGACATCTTCCAGCTGAACAACCCTGACAAAGGTAGGCAACAGGCTGGGCACCAGGCACCAGCAGCTCTCTCCCCCATCTCCTCTTCTGCCAAATGGGCATCTGGAAGCTTTGGGAGCTTTGAGGCTGCTGTGTCCCCTTTGCATTAGGTTTGGATGTCACCTCCCATGCCCTCACTGGTCCATGGATCATGACTGATGTCCCCATTGAGCAGTGTGTGTGGTGTGTGGCTATAGGAATCACTTTCATGGCCTTGCCTTTAGCTCCTGAGGCCTATCAAGAGCTGTAACCTCAGGATGTTTGAACAAAGAAAAATGCTGGATGCAGCCTGAGCAAAGGGCAAGAAGGGTCTTGGATCCTGGAGCATTTCAGGGACCCATGACATGCCTGTGCCATGTCCGCTTCCAGGCAAACTCAGAAGAACTGTGTAAATTCCAAAAGCTCCAACCTAACCTTCTGAGGAGCTTCTCAGGCCCTCCTGGTTCTACACCTCCTTTGTTGTCCTGCTGGAAGGAAGAAAAGGTTCTGGGCACCATCCTGACATGCAGAAGCCATAGCTAGTCTCAGTAGCCCACGTCGCAGAACAAAAACCCAACATTGCCTGAGTCTTGGATTCTAACCAGGCCAAGTCACTGGGACACCAAAGTGCCCACATATCTTCACACATTTGCAGGAATGTTCTAGTACAGGGTTTATGCACAGACAAGTTTCTGGGAATCTTGTTGACATTCAGATTTGGAGTCTATAGATCTGGAGTGGAGACCAAAGTTCTCCATCTTTAACAGGCTCCTTCAAGGCAGGGGCAGATGGTGGTGCTGGCCAGGGGGCGGGGCCACACTTTGAGTGCCAGCCTGCCATATTCTCAGTTGAGAAGCAAAGAAACAAGGTGCACAGGAGCTCAGGAGCTGGGGAAGAGATAGATGGTCACGTTGTCTGCTCCCTGTCAGAGTGACTGAGCTCACGTATGTCTCAAACACATGCCCAGCTTGGTTACCACTTGAGTTTCTTCAGTGTTGGTTTCATTAGGAAGAAAAAAGCATGACTACACAGCATGACTGTGAGACCTCGTGGTCCCATGGACTGTAAGCTGCTCCTGGGCCTGAGCTTGGAGGAAAACAGGATCCCCAAGCAGAAGGAAAGGTGACACAAGTATTGGCCAGAATCCATGTATAGAATTTGAAGAACTTGGATGGGGAGAGAGAAATCACATCTTTAAGTAACTTCTGATGCTTTCCATTATGAATACAGATATCAAATGACAAGTGTGTTAGCAATACCTGTGATTTTATCCCTGAGAGACACCATGGATACTTTCATATTACAAGTGGTTGCAGATATTTCAAAGCATCATTTATGCTCATCTCTTTGAAATCACAGAATAGTATCAGACAGGCTTCTAGATCTGGTTACTGGTGCATCAATACAAGAGCATGCATAGAATTCCAGTGCTCAGTTGGTTTTTAGGTAGTTTCCTAACTGGATTTCAGGGTCACTGACCTCCTCTATATTTCATTTTATTTTATACATTTAAAAACATTCTGAGAAGGAATCACAAGCTTCCAAAGACACTCTAAACCAAAACATGGTTAAAGCCCCAGTCCCGAGACACAGCCACGGTAGCATGGGAGCCCGCCTACCTGTCAGTTCTGGCTCACCTGGGGTTGCTCCTGACCTTCCTTTGTTTAGTCATCCAGGCTCATGTTTCCTTCCTGCAGTCACAGGCTGGCTGTTCATGTCTGTCATGTTTGTATGTATTTAGATTGATTGATTGATACTGGAGATTTGAACCCAGGGCCTCACACATGCCAGGCACAATTTTGCTGTACCACCATTTGCCCTCTTCTTAACCAATGCTTTCTCTGCCCATCAGGCAATGTTTACAAGTTTCAGACTGGCTCCCGGTTCCATGCAATACTGTGGCACAAGCATTTGGATGATGCATGTAAAAGCAACAGGCCTCAGGTAAAGTCACCAGCATCTGCTTCTCACCAGAAATACCCTCCCACCCCAGGGGTTCGAGCTCCTTAGGAAACAGGCTCCCTTCTTCCCTCAGAGCCCATTAGCTCTGCTCCTGGGCACCTCTGTGAGTCAGCAGACTCTTTTGACGCTAGACACCCCTTGCACAAGCATAGATTGGAGTCCGGTGCCAAAACTGGAGACCTGGAGAACTTTAGGTCTGGCTTCTGTGTCTTTTCCACCAAAAGAAATGCCACAAAAACACTGACCGGAAAACAATGAAGTGGCAAGGATCAGCTCCAGCTTCTAATGAAGTCATCTCCCAAAAGCTGATTTTGTGGGCATATCCCAGACTAAGGGACCTCCCACCCCACAACCCTTGGAAATGATAGTGGCAGCTAATTTATTGAAGGCCAACCCAGTTCTGATGAATGGAGGACTTTGGCTCCACTGGGCTTGGGGTCTGGCTCCCTCTCCACCCCTCTCCTCATCTGTCATTATGCTAAATGCTTCACATGCAGGAATCTGCCCAGTCCTCCACCCTGCAATATAAGGTTCTCTCACTGTCTCCATTTTGTGCTGAGGATCGTGAGGCTCAGAAAGAGACAGACATTCCTTCAGTGTCCCACAGTTAAGGCACAGTGGAGCTGGGACCTACCCTAGAGCCACCTGACTTGTATGTACCCCAAGCTCTGCTGCCCCTACTTCCCCTGTAGCCCAGCAGCCATGCTCGGGCCCTGGGAAGGCAGCCCTGCTGGCCAAGCTGACTCCACAGACATGGCTGTTCAGTGGTGCACAGTGGTGCACGCATGTAATCCCAACACTTGGTAGAATTGCTACAAATTAGGGGCCAGCCTGGACTACAGAGTGAGTTCAAGGCCAGCCTAAATTACATAGCAAGACTCAGTTTCAACCCTGCCTCAAAATACTTATCTATAATGACCATATTTATGTCTATATATACATGTAAACTTTCTACAGTAATATATTAGAAACTGTAATTCTGCAGTCTCTATATGCACATATATACATATATTGATTTGGGGGTTCTGTGGGTCAAACCCAGGGCCTTGCATGTTAGGCAAGCACTGTACCATGGAGCCACACCCCTGGCCCAGTTTACATATACTCTGTACATTAACATCATTCCCGTCTCTGTGATGGGAAGATTGGTGGCTGTGGTCAACTCTCATCTCAAGGCAGAACAAGGTATGGAGGCTCGAGTAAGGCTGTCCACCTCAGGTGACATTAGAGAGGGAGAACTGTACCTGGAACTACCCTGGCCTCAGCACCAGTCTCCCAGGGTGTCTGCGCTCCCTCATGAGCTCTGAGTGCCCCTCTTAAGAGCACAGCACACTGAAGCTCACCTGCCAGACTCAGGTGGCTGTGGAACCTATGAGCAGGATGACAGGTAGTGGTAGAACTACAGGAACTGACAGCCCTTACGTGGGTGCCCTGGGCAGGGTCGGGGAAGAAGCAGGACCTTCACCTCATCCAGGAGGAGCCAGGGGAGGAGCCCTGGAGAAGGTGTGTCCCGCTGCAGAAGCAGCCAGAGGGTGGCAGCACTACACAGCAGGCAACTGAGACCAGGTCAAACCAGTGTTTTGGTCCAAAGGACAAGTGGATGATGGCAAATACGGTGTCGGAGGCAAATCTTGCCAATTTTAAAAAGGATTTTGTTTAATTTTGGGGGCAAGGGAAAGGGACTACTTTGCTTCTTTTATTTCTAATGTACTTTTCCTCAAATCATCCTGCTCTGTGCTGTATGCAATAGTAAAAGGTTGGCAACAACCTAAATACTCAACAGCTATGTGTTCCTAAGATTCATCAGTGTCAGCACACACAGCTGTCAGTTCGTTTATTTGTGCTGATCTTTTCTCATTTCTCCCGCTAGTCATCCCAGGAACGATTTCCTGTACTTTCCTACCCTGACAGTGCTGCTGGGAACATTCTTAAAACTGTCTCCTGCTGCACAGAAATGCATTTTTTCCTAATTCATCATTTTGACCAAATTGGTTTCAAGATGGGCTTATTTCAATGAAATTGCTTCTAATCAAATTTCTTGGAACTCACAGCAGTGCTGGGAGAGGAGGTCTGAAGCTGGGACAACACATGCCTTGGTGGTGACAGTCCCCAGGGCTGGGGCCTTGTCCTGGAGCACAGCGATTAGGAGGTCATAGGATTTGTCACATCCACTTACTTCCTCCTCCTCCTGGGTTTCTACTTGCCATACTCTGCCATCCCCTAGTGACACGCACCCTCCTGCTGGAGTCCCCTCTGAAGCCACACTTATGCCCCGTATGTGTACCTGTGAGGTTTGTGCTCCCCATCCCAAGTGCAGTTTCATTTGGGTGGGAGAATAGTGTTTGAAAGCATAGGTATGGGATTCCTACTCACTGCATGTTAACCTCCTGAAGCCTCAGTTTCCTCATCTGCGTGATGGCGATGCCTCTAGCACCTGCCTCCTAGGGCTGATATGAGGATCAGGACATACTGCACGTGAAGTATTCAGAACAGTACCTGGCATGAGGTGGTCATTTAACAAGTAGGAGCTATTACTACTGCCATGCTCTCTCCCCACCTGACCTGCTCATTCACAGCCTGACTAGGAAGGGCCTGGTCCCTTCCCCTAATGTCTACCCTCGTCCCTTTCCAAGCACCAGAACTTTGACAAGAAATGAGTTTTCTCTTCCAGGTACCTGCAAACCTTATGTCGTTTGAATAAGTCTCTGCAGGACTTGGCGTGACTGAAAATGCTTCTGGGAGCCCAGGCTGGGCCTGGAGGAGAAGGGCAGCCCTGGGCGCAGACTGTGAGCCAGGACACTGGGGCCCTGCAGCCAGACTCAGGGGACGTGGCCTCCAGCCTCACAGTCCCAGAGGGCTCCCCAGTGCGGGGTCCACCTGTCAGTTCCCAGTGACTCTCATGGCTCCTGCTGCAGCCCCACCTCGCAGGGCAGTGGTCAGACCCCAGACTGCACGTCCCGCCCGTCTCTGGGCCTCGTCTGTCCACCAGCTGCTTCTGCAACTAGAGAGCATTTGGCCCATGTTGGGTTCTCCGTCCTTCCTGCTGCACACAGAGTGGACAGCATTTACCTGCAAGTGAGGCCAGACAGCAGGGACAGGCTGTGGAACAGGCCTGTTACACCCCAAGTGCATGGGGCCGCTCACCCACTGGGCTGCCTCAGATTTTGTACAACCCCTGAAGCATCCTCTCCGTGTGCGTGCTGTACATGTGTGCGTGCGAGCGAGTGTGAAATCGAGAAACATGCATTTTGGCACAGGACTTGTGACATCACACACTTCATTTGCTTTGAGACCCTGCTTGAACCTTCAGTGATAGTCTTGTCCACCGAGAAAGGTCCGAGTGGAAGCCCAGATGCCCCTGTGTTAAGGGTCCCTTGTGTTCTTTTACTGTAAACAAACAATGCCTTAAATCGTGTCTTGTTTTCTGTTCCTATGGGTGCTATTCATCTGGAAGGCCTGCTCCTTGGGCCCTGGGGCCCTTCCAGGCCTTGTTGCTGTCAGCCCTGCTGAGGCAAGACCTGGTTCTGGACTGCAGACTGGGTGCTGGCCTGCTTGCTTCCTCCATGCCCCCTCCTGACAGAGCGGGGGTGCTTCTCACTGCACCTGCTCTCACCATGCCCACGTGGGAAGTTGTGGCATTTTCTCTCAGCATCCTCAGAGCAGCTCAGAAACTACCATGCTCACAGTTTTTGGCCACACAGAAATCACTTTATACCAATCTCGCTGTGCAGGGCAGGCTTCTCCTTCCCTCAGTCATCTCATCCCTTTGCCTCCACCACCAGAGCAGGCCCACTGGGGTTCCTCATCACACTGGGAGCTGAGTGGCACTGACGCCTCACGCCCCCCCAGTCTTGTCTCCAAATGCAGTGACCAGCAAGTTCTCCACGTCCAAGGGCTTAACTGTTGATGACCAAGTGACAAGAAAGCCAAGCCCTGGGGAGTGAACGTCCAATGTCTACATTTGTTGTAAGAGCTCTTCCCATGAATGACCTTTATCTGTCATCCTCTGTCATACTTTGAAGGGACTTTTACTTTGCACATATACATTTTTATAGAAAATAAATTGCTCTTTATCATCATAGCCTGCTTCTCCCACTTTCCACCCCATTTTATTTGGATGTCTTAATCCTGAGAAGGAAACCCGTAAACCATTTTATGAAAGAGACTGAATTTCTGGGTCCTTGGTCCCTTTTTTGGTTTCAGATCTCTCAGTACCAAGCATCAAACTACCCTGAAGAATTTTTTGGTAAGAGGCTTCAAAACAATAGCATAACTAGTAAACTGTATGAGGTCAATTGAAAATATACCAAAAGACCCATCACTGTATTTTGATCAAATGGTGACAGCTCCTCTAAAATTTAAATGAATTGGTGACGAAAAATAGTTGTCATCAGGGTGGTGCTTTGTGGTTGAGCCTTGAAGTGCTCAGAAGCTAACCCTCTTTTAGAGCAAAGACTGGACACTCATGCCAAGAAAAACTCCAGAAGGGAAGTTAACACCGTCAAACCTTGACCACAGCTGCCTTGTGCACCCACCTGTACCAGAGGTCCATATATGTGCACTCGAGTCTACCAGTGACTTCACATTGACATCTGAGGCTGAGTGACAACGCCAAACACTGCAGAAACCTCTGACCAGAACTTTGCAGTAGTTATGCTAAAGCCAATGTTAAGCCTGATGCTCCCTGTTAACTTCTAGAAAGTCTTATGCTTGGCTGAAAGCATAAGACTAGAATATCAGCTACTTTTCTAACCCTATCCTGGTTTTTCACATGTGAAATACAGATGCCAATCCAAAACCCCCAGAATTTCAGGCTCCACTAAACCAGATAATCTTCTACCCTTTCCACGTTCTTCTTACCCTTCATGAACATTTCCTTCTGAGCCTAGTTTGAAAGCACACAGTCACAATTCTTTTCAAAGTGGTTAGTCTTTTCACTAGTAAAGACTGATCCCACAGCCCCTTGCAGAAACATTCTTATGTCAGACTCTTGAAGAATCTGTTTAGACTTTGTTGGCAAAAGCCTTGTAGAACTGTAAGAGCCCTGAACACCTGAGAAGGGTGCTGGAGATGAAGCTAAAAGATAACTGACTCTCCAAGCAGGGCTCAGGCCAACCCTGTGACTTCAGTGCTTATGTCTTCCCAGTGCCAGCTTGTCCTGCAAGCTGCAGGTGAGGAGGCCTGCAGGCCAAGGACAGAGGCCCAGACACAGATCATAGAGCGGGGAGGTCCCAGGGTGGATTCTCACCTTGGAGGGAAGTATTTCTGTCTTTTGCTCCTTGCCTGTTCATAGTGCACAAATACGTGTGAATCTCGATGGTACTATGTCTTGCGTGCATATACTGTCATTTTTCTTTCAGCAAACAGATTGTGACACTCCAAAAGAAGAGTTGTAGAATGCTGTCTACAAATGATTAACTGGCTGGAGGTATTAAGTGTCCCAAAAAGAGCCCATTCACTAACATTGCCCTGAGTACTTTACACCCCTCTTAGTTGGGCATATTTTGTAACCCAACATCAGCAAAGTACACTCTGGGAATTAAAATATTTTGTGGAGGATGGACTTGGTGGAGAGTCATAGTTGTTCTGAATGTGTCCATGGAGAGCATAGCAGCCTTCCCTCCTCTGACCAGATACCCTTTTAAGCACCCAGAGGTGCTGAGGAGGTGGACCCTTGCAGGACTCATTTAGGAAAGGACCTACCTTGACTGCCAACTGATTCCTAAAGCATTTCTTTTTCTTACCAAGATGCCCAGTATTTCTTTCATCATGTGACTCCCACCTCCCAAATCCAAAAGGGCGTATCATTGAGGATGCTGTTTTCAGATAAAAAGTGGTTTATGAAGATGGGAAACCATCTGCAAGCCAAGCCTGCTTTATTAAAGCTCAGGTGGGGCCCAGAGCTCTGCACCCACATTGCTGATGCTCGCAGCCACCAGGTGAACATTGCCAAAAACACAGCTTCGCTTCTGTGATGCCATAAATGACTTTAATCAGCCCCACTTCATATTGGCATATTGGGTAATCTCGTGTTTAAAAAGGAGTCCCTTTGAAATAATAGGTTCTTTGAGAAAACACCCATTCATCCATTCATTTTTTCATTCTTATTTCTAGTGAGTGCTTCCCATGTGCCAGGCTGTAACCAGGATATAAATGGCTGAAAACGAGAGAGCCAATCTCTGCGTTTGTGGAGCTGACGGCTTAATGAACAAATAATCCCCACCCACCCCTGTATCTCCTTGAGCAAGACCTTGCCTCTCCCCTAGGCCTGGGTACAAATCCTGTGCACAGATTCTTCCAGAAAGGCTTTGAAAGGCCCACATAACTGAACAGCTTTGCTGTTAAGTGCAGTTGCAGCAGGACTGACTGCTGTCCATGTACTAGAGGCTGGCGGCTCAGCAGAGCCAGGCACAGAACTATGGTTGAGTACATGGAGAACTCCAAAGAGGGGCTGAGAGAGTAGGGTCAGAATGTTCACATTATTTGCTGCATAGGCTTCTGTCTTTAACTTCAGTGTTAAATTCAAGTACAGCATGAGTGACAGCTGCATTGTCTTGGGTGTTGAGAACTTTTACCGTGGACATTAGCCCACCTCATAGCCCGCTGCCACACTAGTGTGTTTAACCCATGGGCAACCTGGAAATCCCTGCTCATCACAGCAACGCGACGGATCACCTGTCCATTTTACAATCATCAATCTTTGTCCATTTCTGGATGACTGTGACCATTCAGTAATGAAATAATTGTAATTAATTTATTAATATGGTAAAATCTTTAATAAATTTCGTGCCAAAATGCATGGTTTTCCACTAAGCATTCAAAATGTTGCATAGAGAGTAGTTTTCAATTTCTTACGTATTCTTCCAAGTAAGTTGAAAACCAATTTCTACATTTTAGTTGAGTTCTTGTTAAATCTGTTGCATTCTCCTGGGCTGTCTTTTTTCCAGCAGACCCTGCATGCAGTTGTGAAGGACTTTCTCTAATACTTGTGAATTGTCTCTCCGCAGTAACCACTGAACATCAGCCCTCTGTGGGATTCCTTAGATTTTTGGTGAAGTATTTTGTTACCTCAGTCTTGTATCAAGTTGCTGTATTTTTCAGCTTATTACACTGATAATAATTGTTTCACTAATTAAATACTTTAATGTACAGACATCTTTGTTTACTTTGAAATTAAATGTGTTTTCCAATGAATGTTGCTTAATTTATTAAAGCCACAGCATTCACCTGCAAACCTTTGCTACACTTGATACAGGCATAGAGGAGGGATGAGGGCCTGAGAGCTCAGCTCAGTAACCAGCACATGAATACCAGGAGCAGCACCCTCAGGAAGGACAGGGACAGCACCGTGGACACTCCAGGGGAAGGAGGTAGGGGACCTGGGGATCCTTAGAGGTGTTTGGAGATTCAGTTCAGAGATTGCAGAACACATAGAGTTTGGAGAGGTCAAGATGGGACAGCAGCGAGACAGAAACAAGCAGGATGCAGGTGGGGAGTAGCAGGCCATCCTCTCTCCAGGCACCCCCTTATTCTTTCTCCACACTGGCTTCTCTGCTTCGCAGCAGTAAGGAAGGCCAGGCTGTCTGCAAAAACACCTGAAAGTCACTGAGAGTGTGCACTAGGAAGGTGACAGTGGAATCCGCTGTCCCTGCCTTCCTCAGTTTTCTGGCCAGTGCCTTTCTGGGTTGCAGTGATTAATTCTCTAAGCACGGAATCCCATAAACACGACCCTCAGGCTCTGCTCCACCATCCCAGTTCCAGGCGCGCATAGTCACATTTTTGGCTGTGACAAAGTCCTGCTTGCTGAGGTGGCCATGGCTGGCTTCCTTCTCATGACTTTGAGTGACACAGTTACTCAGATGGGTCCCTACCCCCAGTGTTGCAGGGCTCTGAGACATGCTTCTGACCTGGAATGAAGATAGCAAGGGGATTTGTCACAAAGTTGGAAAGCAAATCGAAATTTGAATGCACAACTGGTAGCCCGCAAAGCTCCAATCCCTCAGTCTTGCTACAAACAGCCGCCAGGAGACAGGACTACCTTTGCTTGCTGGATGGAGATCTTAAACTAGCACAGACTTCACAGTGGCACATCTGTTTAGCCGGTAGAGCTGGCCTTGTCCAGGCGTACGCAGACAGAGGTGAAAAAGGGAGGCGGCCTGGGCGGGGCCGGCGTCGTGGGCGGGGCCGCCGCGCGCAGAGGCGGGACCTGTCCAGGTGGGGCCTTGAAAGGTCAAGAGTGCTAGTGGGTCTACAGACCTCGAGTCCAGGAGAGAGGAGGCGGAGCTCCAGGGTTAGAGCCACGCCCGTGGGCGTGGCGTTGAAAAAGACCCGCCCCGAAGGGGAGGTACTACGATTGGACGGTCCGGGAGGGACGCGAAAGAGCCGGTCCACAACGCTGAGGGAGTTGAGCCCCGGTGTGAAGGGGTAGGTGGGCCGGGCCGTGTCTTTCTCTGCTAAGGGGCGAGGCCGTGGACAGGACAGAAGTGAAGCTGAGGTTAACACTGCGGTCCGCGGGTTCCACAGAGGTTCAGAGGGCAGCCGAGGGGACCCAGGCGGCCAGCGCAGAAGGGGTGTGGCTGTATATTGGGCGGGGCCGGGCGGGGCTTGGGACCGAGGCAGCGGCGAGAATGGCGGGCTGGGACTCGGGGCGGGGCAGGGGCGGGACGGGGGCGGGGACTAGTTTAGGTTAAGGGCGTGGGAGCCGCTGGGTCGAGTTTGGAGCGGGGGGGTCTGGGCGGGGCCTGGGCCTGGCGAGTGACGAGAGGCGGGCTGATTTGGAGTTCGGGGCGGGCTAGGGGCGGGGCCTAGTCCTGGCCAAAGGACGCGGGGCGGGGCGGGGCGGGGCGGGGCGCGGGCTGCGGCGCGCGAGCCGAGCGTCCGGCCGAGCCCAGCCGAGACCCGAGCCCACCCGAGTGCTCCCGAGCCCGCGGCCCCCGCCCCGGGCGATGGAGCCGGAGCCTGGCGGGGCAGCCGCTGCGCTCCTGCGGCAGAAGAGGGCGGCGCTGCGGCGCAGGGGGTGCAGCTTCGACAGCCCCAGGTACCTCGGCCAGGGAGGGGTGCGTGCGGCCGGGAGGGGTGGGAGCGGGGATCCGGCCACGTGGGGGTCGCAGTCTGAGGACCCGCGCTTGACGAGGCCGCGAAGCAGGAGGGGCCGCCGGGCGGGAGGGGCCGGGGTCCCAACAGCGGCCACCAGAAGCCTCCGCCCCGGGGGCAGGCCAGGAACGCGCGGCTTGCGGGTCTTGGGCCGTGGAGAACGTGCCCTGGCCGGTTCTTCTCAGGCTCAAGGACAAGGTCGGGGAGAAGCCCCTGAAGTCTCCCCTCCGCCTCTCTTGCTCGTGCCCCGGGTGCCGCACACCTGCTGCCTCCGGCCCCGCCCATCGCTGCCCACTCCCTCTGTGCAGCGCCCCTGAGACCCTCCGGGAGGGCGCTTCCTAAGGCTGGGGTCGCCAGCGCCCTTCCCTGCCCGACCCCTCCTTACCAGGCGCCCTCCTGAGCGACACTGTGCAGCCCTGCCTCGGACACGCCCTCCATCTGCCGGCCAGCCTGGAACTTGGTGTGCGCCCTCCTGCTTCCCCATCGCTCCACCTGGCCCTGCCTTTAGGACCCATCCCCTTGCTCAGGACCCAAAAGGCCCCCAGCCAGACTTCCTAAACCCACAGCCCACTTGGCCCCTGAAGTGGTCTCCTACAGCTCTGTGGCGCACCCTTGAGGAGCTCTCCATTGCCTACAGCAGTGATGGGGACTGGGGTGGGGACAAGAATGATGAAGACGTGGAACTTCAGCCCCCAGTGAAGCAGAAAAGAAGATTCACTTGCTAAACCCTTAATCTAAGGTGAGGCCCTTAATCGTGCCCTTTTCCAGCTTCGGATCTTGGCATTCTCTGCCCACCCTTGGTGCTCTCCAGCAGTTCCGACCTGAGTGCAAGAAGGGTGAGGTCAGGAACCCCAGCCATGCCCAGACCAGGCTGGGGCCTGGCACATCACAGACATTTACTGGGTGCAGGTGAACAAATGTCTGGCTGCTGTTGATCCCTCCTGTGTGCTGTTTCTTATCCGTTCCCTCACTCCTGCCATGCCCTTCTGTACATAGATGGTCCTGAGATTTACCTCCCACCCCCCAGGCGGGAAGTCTTCCTTCCGCCCCGGCACAGCTCTGTGTATCTGTCAGCTCCTCCACATTTCACTGTGTGCTGACCTGGGTGGTCTGTCTCCTCTGCTAGACTAGGAGAACTACAGATACAGTCAGTCCCTGTCTTCATGGGGCTTCCACACTTGCAGTTGGTGCTTGAAGGGTGAGAACAGGTATACCAAGGGGTGAAGAGAACCAGCAGCTGGGTCCCCCAGGCCTGAGACAGCGTTTAGGGTAGTGCCGTTCTGTAACCCACACCATCTGATTCCGGAGCCCTTAGCACCTGTTGAAGTTGAACCCTTGTAATGGTCACTAGATCAACTAAGGAACTGAATTTTAAATTTTTTTCACTTTCAGTGTAAGTAACTGCCTATAACTGATGTTTGTCATAGCGGACAGTGACAGTTTAGAAAATGTGTCTTCCTCTGAATTCCCTCTTGTGTTCCCACCCTCTCCTTTGTGTTCCTGGCCTCGTGCCTGAAACACTAAGTGACTTCTTGGCCTCCGAGGTACTTGTTCTCCATTTGACAGGCCATGACATCTTAACAAGACTTTAGATAATGATTGCCAGTTTTTCTGATCATAAATAATTTTGTGGGAGGAAGTTTGAAAACCTGAGAAAGGCATAAAGAGGCTAATTACATTTTTATTGACACATAATCCCACCAAGTATTGTCTGGTCTTTTTCTTTCATGTGAATGCATGTATTTATATTAACATTTTAAATTTGCTCTTTCACTTAATACGCGCTAAGAAAATCAAATTGCTTTATGCTGTTCTGTCATATGGTTGTATTACAACTGTTTCCCAAAAATCAGATCTAGCTGGAAAATAATTAGCCTTGAAAACTGGAGATCAGAAATGCCCATCAGCCTGTCTTTGCCTTACCACCTTATAGAGTAGCCACTGTGCAGGAGTCCTCACACCCACAGTCCTCAGTTACTGTACCTCACGTGTAGGGCCTTTGAGAAGCTGGCTTAATTAAGCACATATACCCAGTCACTTTGTCTGCACGGTGGGGGGGGCACATTCTTCTCAGTTTGGTGATTCTCTTGGCTAAATATTCTGTGCCAGCTCTGATAACTGGCATAGAACAGAGAAAATTAATAGATGTTGAAGGAGCAAGGAATGGCCCCAGCATTGGGCACCCAGGGAGATGGCAGGGAGAAAGACCAGCAAGAAAGCTGGAGCCATCAGACAAGACACTTAGGCTTTTAGACAACTTTCCCTGTGTTCACTGTCATTTAGTAGGAGACATATCAGATGGTATAAAGAAGAAGGGTTTGGAGCAAGATAGACATGGGTTCAAGTTTCTGCATTTTTACTCGCCAGCATGTGTGTACTTGGGCAAGTTGCTTAACCCCTCCAAGCCTCTGTTAACTCGTTTGTAAAATGACCTGTCTGACAGTGATGATGCAAGATTTTGTGGTGATCCTGCAGATGGGTACCAGGCTATATCTGTAGCCTTTTTTTATTACAATTTTAAAAAGAGACAGGGTCCTACTAAGTCACTGAGTTGCCCAGGCTGGGCTCCAACTTCAGCCTCCCAGAGTGCACAGTTTACAGGCATACACACTGTGCCTGGCTTGATGCAAGTTTTACATGAACTAACTTATGCAAAGTGCTAAACAGTGTTAGCCGGGTGTGGCACACGCCTGTAACCCCAGCACCGGGAGGCAGAGGGAAGAGGATTGCCTCCAGTTCGAGGCCAGCCAGGGCTACAAAGTGAGTTCAAGGCCAGCCTGAACCATATAGTGAACCCCTGTCTCAAAAGGACAAAAATAAAATAAAAACAATGCTTGCATGAAGTATGATTAAATAATAACTATTATGGATAAAAAAAACTTTTCTCTACCCTTCCTAACACCCCAGCTTGGTTCATTCTGGTTTTTTTCTCCCCTGCCTCACTTTGTTGCATTTTGGGGTGCATGCAGAGGAAGAAAGGGTGAAGAGAAGGCTAGTAGATACCTAAGGCACTAGTAGCACTGGTCAAAAAGCTTTTGGGGGACATGAAGAAGTGAAAGTACGGAAACACCTATTCTATATGAAAGAGGGTAATAGAAAGGTGCTCGGCATTCTAAGAAATACGTCTATTGGCTTTTGTGTGTCATGGTGATTCAAAAATATAGTCAATGAATGTGGGTTCTTTTAAATTATTCTTCAGCTGCTGAGCGCTCCCTTGCCTGAGCCACAAGAGAAGGCAGGGTTACATATCAGCAGGAGTGAGTTTGCCAGGCAAATCCAAAAGACCAAAGAACTCAACCCAGAATAGAACTTTAGACATTGCCTGGGTCAGCCTTTCAGTTCTCCCAAGTGTGGTCCCTGGCCCTGCAGTGTCAGAATTCCCTGGGAACTGTTAGAAATGAAGATTCCCAATCTATGAGGCTGCTCACTCAGAATCTGGGGCAGGGCTCAGGGGCTGGTATTTGAGAGCCAGTGTTCCAGCTGTCTAGTAAAGTGGTCCTCATTAGGAGGATCTATATCAGGGTGGTTAGAATTTGTATTCCTAACGGGCTGTCAAGTAATACAAGTACTGCTGGCCTAGGAACATAACTTTATTTTTTTGTCTTTTTGAGACAGGGTTTAGCTATGCACTGGCTGGCCTTGAACTCACTTTGTAGCCCAGGCTGGCCTCAAACTCACAGCGACCCTCCTGCCTTAGCCTCCCGAACAAAAACATAACTTTTAAAACCACTCCTCTGAGACAATGCAGGAATCTTTTGTATGCACACCTTTATAGTTGATCATCCAGCTTTTGTGTGTGTCCCATTTCAGATGTTAGCCCATAATGATCAAGTAAACCTTTTCCTCATAGAGCATCTCTGTTATCATCCTAAGAGTGAAGTTGGAGCTTGTTTCATTATCCTTGTGACCATCACTCATGATTCCGCTGCCATAGCCCTTGCAGTACCAATGCCTGGGGTTTGGATTCTGGGGAGAGATGGCAGCTTAGATTTAAGGCTGTAGCTTCAGGGTCAGGTGTTTCTTGCTTGTGGCTACCTAGCTGTAATATCATTAAGCAGTCTCGACAGGTACCTCCAGGACTACTAATGTAGCATCACCATTCTGACTGGCTTATCAGAATGTATAAGGCCTTACCAGTAGTTAAAATTTCAAAAAACATTGTCAAAATCTATGAATGACAAGCAGAAAGAAATACTGGTTCATGCACACTGGGTGGATCAAGCTTTGGGGGCAGATAGGTCAGCGTACTTAAATAGTGGCATCAGTAGTCATTCCCTGGGTTGACTTTATGCTCATAGAGTCAACAAGTTAACTACTACAGTTTTACTTTCTATTCTAACAGAAAGATGGGGCCTCAGCAATCCTAGCGCATGTCCCAAGGTTGACATTCATTGGCTGTCTTGGGTTCTCTGCACATTTCAACACCACCGATTTTGTTCAGAAAGGGATGAAGTATGTTAATGGGCTGCACCTGGGGCAACTGCACAACCCAGAACTGAAAGGTTGAATGACATCCATTTGTACAGCCCAAGAGGCCATGATAATCACCAGAAGAATGTATGGAAACTGGGTTGATTTAAAAAACTAAAGTGCCATTATGTCAGGGTAACTTTTCCAAAATAAAGTCACAGGATTGGGATTGCTGTATTTCTTTTCATCTCTAGTTATAAAAGATTAACTTAGTTAAGTGGTGAACTTCTGGGTGCTAAGTTTGGCCACATCTGCTGGAGAGCCCTACCACAGAAGATTTTGAGTGATAAGAGGAAAACATATTTTCTTCTTTCACAAATACTGCTCCATACACGATGACGTCCTTATTAGTAATGCATGGATCCCACGCCTTTGGAGAACAAATTTGGTGCCAAGACAAATGCTTTCTTGTTCCTTAGTGTTGCTTTCCAGGCCAAGATTGGTTTCAAAAAGAGCAGTTATCCATTATGCATGCGGTTGCCTTCTTTCCTTCTTCCTTCTGCTTGGTCCTGTGCTTGGATCTTGTCCTTGTTGTTGTTTTCTGGGAGGCTTCTGTTTCGCAGGTAGTTTTGGAAACAAGCATTCTAACGTCAGCTGTGTTCCTAGGGTTGATTCCTCCATGTTATGTCAGTCTCCTTTTTGTTTGCATCAGGCCCTTAAGTATTTAATCATAAATAAATCTGCTGTTGTCAGTTGTCTTTTAAAAAAGCAGCCGTCTTCCTGGGAAAGACTATTAAAAGCTCTCTTGTGTTGGGCTGACATAATGGGCTCCTAGGGCCAGCAGAAGGAAATTAATTTTCATATTATGTCTGTTCTCCTCAGATCATTGTAGAAACAACTTTTATTATTCACTAAGATTTTAAATTAATGCAAACCAGCTTCCTTTCTTGGAAGAAGACAATAGTCAAATTAGTTTTGCTTTAAAAGGTTAAGATGAGAAATTACATTTGGTCATCCGGTTTCTAGAGTTGGAAGATCTGAAGAGAGATGAAGTCTGACAAAGAACATTGTAGGAAAATTACGTGTTTTAGCTTCTGCAGTGAGACTCACTGCTGTTTCTTTGGGGTGGGGCGTTGTAAGATTTTAAAGCAGCATAAGAGATACACAGATACAGAAAATGCAGAGATGTGGCAGAATAAAAACTACACATCTGGTTGTTTCTAAAGCTAGGTTCTACGAGAACAGTAAGTAGGCAAGAGTTGGCATTGAAGTGTGACTGACCTGAGATTTAGGTAGGTTTATGATCACTGGAGGATTGCTTGTTGCTTGGGCCCTTTGGACTCCTATAATAGAACACCTTATTAGTAATTTATAATCAACAAAACTTTAATCACAGTTCTGGAAGCTGGAAAGTCAAAGTCCAAGGCATCAGCAGATTTAGTATCTCATGAGGGCCTCTTCCTCTTAGATGGTGCTTTCTAGAAGTCTCCTGGCCTGACAGCAGGCTGGATGAGGCTAGTGAGCTCCTTGGACCTCTTTATACTGACATTAGGCCCATTGGTGAGGGTAGAGCCCTCCAGTTTCAACGTATGCATCTTGGGGGATATAAACATTCAGAGTATGACACTTGTAAAAATGAAAAAACAAAGTCTATTAGGACTTTGTCAGTACAATGCTAATCCTCTGTTTCTGATGTGGGACGATATCTAGGATGTACATAAATGCTAAGCGAGACGGAGCCAGATACTTCTGGTGATAGCAAATGTTATGGTTTGTGTCTAGATATCCCCCTAAAACCTCAATCTGTCATGGGGAGTGGGTTTTTCAGACATAGCTGAATCTAGAGTTTGTGATTGACTCAAGGTACAATGCTGGGATTAAGGGAGTGAGTGCTACACCTGCCCTAGGGCGGGTAGCCTGCATACAATAGAAGGGACGGAAAGAGGCTTGTGTTTTCCCCCTAACCTCATTGCTTTTGCTGTCATCTGCCACCATGAACTATTGCCCCTCTGCCATATGCCACCCAGCTTTGGAGCCAGCCAATTATGGACTAAAACCTCTACCAACTGTGAACTACATAAACCTTTCCTCCTTTAATTTTGGGCATCAAGTATTTTGTCTCAGCAGCAAGAAAAAAGTAACTAAGACAGCAAATGTGTAAAATTAAAAATTAAAATATGTAATTTTATTTAAAATTTTTGATGGCCATATTTTAAAGACAGAGGTAAGTGAAATTAATTAGTTTAACATAATGTATCTAAAATATTTTCATTTCAGCAGGTAATTAACATTAAAAATTATGAAGATGGTCATTTTTTCCAGTAATGTCTTTAAAATGTAATGTGTGCTCCCAGCACACCTCAGTTCAGACCTCCGTGTTGTCAGTGCTCTGGACAATGCAGATGTGGAAAATGTTTGAAAGCAATACGTCAAGTTTCTGTTTTATTTTTATCTGTAATGTGGCTGTAGGAACCATAGTGACATAGGGAAAAAGGTTAGAAATTCAGAATAAAGAAAAAATAATAAAATTAAAAATTTAGAACAAAAGGGATATTGGAAACACTAGGAAAAGGGCATCAATAATTAGGAAGTTTAACTGATTTGGTGAACTTTGGTTCACTGTAGGTATAAATCCCCAAATCCCAAGTGACTTTTAGACTCAGACGTGAAGGTGAAATCATTGTGTCAGGGATGCATGATGTGATTGAAAACTTTTCTATTTTAAGGAAATAAGATTAGCATAGCTTTTTGAAAAAAAATAGAATTTTTGTATTTATTTTAAAGTTACTGATGGGTCAAACAAAATGAAGAACTAAGAATCAACCACTGTGTTTGTAGCCCATGGGATACTGGGATACTTGTCCTTTGACAAGGCACCAGCTTGACAAGGCTCACTATTCTCCGGAAGAGTGAAGATGAAAATCTCACCAGAGCAATTCCAGGGGATCATGAAAGAGGACAAATTGGAAGCAACAAATGTAGTCAGCTCTTTGCAAGAGGAAATGAGTTGCAAAATTTGTGGGTGTTTTCATTTGTTTGTTTGGATTTTAGGCTTTTTGTTTTTGTTTTGTAAATACGTCTATATGTGATAAAAATGATCCAATAAAGGGAAAGATTTCAGAATGAATGAAGAGGAGTTCTGCCACTTCAAGAAAGAGAAAAATTAACTGAAAATGTGACAGCGGCCTCCCCACATTTGAAAGTGTCGCTTATGGAAAAAGAATTAGGTCCACTCAGCATCTGGCTCTGGGCTAGACCTAAAATCACAGTAGGTGTGAGGGGCAATAAGGCAGGGTTGACTCAGTGCATGAAAGTACATTCGAGGTGGCAACACCACCAGCACTACAATGACTGGAAGATGCAGATAAATTTTTATGATATGAGCTAGGGATATAGCTTAGCGGCACAGCACCTGCCTGGAAAGTGGGAGGTCCTAAGTTCGATGCCCGGTACAAAAAAAAAATTATGATAGTAGATGTCTGTAGGTTAGATTAGCATTTCTCAACTAATATGTGTTTTCAGCACACTTCGGGATTAACACTTTTGGTAACATAATTAAGAAGACTCAAGACAACTTTACCAAGTCAGCAACAGCCATAGCAAGCTCTGCTGTGAGTAACAATGACCTCGGAGGTGTGGCAGATGGGTTCTTTGGTTGCCCCTCAGCACCTGTTTGCTGCTTGAGCGGAAATGCTTAGTGCTTTGACCAAGGTCTCTTCTACTCAAAAGGCAACTTTTCTATGTCTTCCAGCAAGAAGACACAGTCCCTTTCCGTGGCCCACTGGAAATGGTACCCTTGTTCCAACTAGGAGAAATGTGTGCCCCGTCTCTCACTCTGCACAGGGTCACATCAGCTGCGTGCCCACAACCCAGTGTGACAAGCACTATAAAGAGCATATCAGTAGTAATCTATTGCGGACAACAGAATCCACTCTCCCTGGTTTAAGCAGAAAAGGATTTAATACTGATACAGGGAATTAAGTGCTTACAAAATCACTGGAAGTGATGGAAAGCCAACTAGCTGAGCTCCCAGGACCACTCAGCTTTGCTGTGATCAGGAAAGCGAGCTGCTACTTCATGACAAAAGCCTAGTCCTGGCTGGGGTGCAGCCCAGTGAGGAAGCACTTGCTTAGCATATCAAGGCCCTGGATTCAATCACCAGCACCCAAATAAAGACAACAAAACCTACTGGATCACTGGAGAAGCCAGGAGTTCCTTCCACCTTTGCTCACTGTAGAACCATACCACAAGCTCTGGCTTGATTCCCAAAGCTGCTGCTGCTACTTTCAAGAGCTGTAGAATCAAGAAGCTATGACTTCAGTGCCCCACAGTACCCTATCACCACCTGCAAAAGCAGAATGATGGCTTGGACCCTGTCTTGCTCTGTCCAGCTCAGTTCCCAGGTGGAGACCCTCATGGGGCGTCTAGATCACGTCCTGCCCTCTATTACTGTAAAAGGGGTGAACTCATTTCAATTTTGTCTTTCCAACTTTTGCATAGTGCAAGGGATCTGAAGTGGACTTGGAATAATTCAACCCCAGTATGTGCCACAGGCAGTGTCTGTTTTAGGCAAAGCAAACACAACTTAGACACGCCAATGGAGAGTCAGCAGCACTAGTTATAGACTATCTGTGCACCATGGTGCTGCTGCATAGCTGTATCCTCTCTTGGGCATTGCCTTCTTGGGCAAGGAAGTAAAAATAGGCACTCCAGCTTCATCTAGGTGGACGAAGAGGACTTTGCAGCTATAATTGTCAGTGGGCCTGTAGCACAAATGGAAGTGAGCATATAAGTGTCTGCCTTGCATTTTATGGCCAGAGAGCACAGTGTCTCTGAAGCACTGCAAGCCATTAAGTACATGGTGGTATCCATTCTGTACCTCAGGCCCAGCTCGATGTTCCCCAGATGGATGGCCTTTGCTCCCACCCTCACAAAGCAGCTAGCGGCCTGCTGGAGACTGTGACACAGTCAAGCAGCCTGACTGAAGCCACCTCAGGAAAAGTGCAAACATTCCAATGTGGAATGTGGCATTCCACTTGTTCCAATTCCTTCTCCAAATGGATCATTTTCCAGTGTTTCTGAACTTCACACAGTCGTTTGTTCGTTCCACTCATGGACACCTGTGCATGACACCGAGATGAGGCAGATGGGGCTCCTGCCCGCATGCAGCTAACACCCTAGTGCAGGGTACTGGGCCGTGTGCTGCAACACAAATGCACATCTGGGACCAACACACAGATGCTCACTGGAGAGTGCTGAGAGGGCGACAGGGTTGGCAGCCACTGCGTGTGGGAGGCAGCAGCTTCACGTTCACTCCCAGTTCATCCACTGCTCAGCTGGTAGCCAGGTCAGCTTGGACTTCACACTGACCTTGGTGTGAAGACAGGCACCGGGGCTAAGTTTGCTTGGTGGCTCTCAGCAAACAGAATAAGGAGGGCGCAAGACAGTGAATGCTGATGGGTGAGTGGCTCCTCAGGCCAGCTTCAGAAATAACCACGTTTCTCTCCACCCTCATCACAGTAGGCTAAAGCGCCGAGACTGGAGGTGCTGACCGGCTCACATGCCTGGGAAGAGAAAGTCGTCACCAGCGTGTTTCTCAGGCCATCCCCCACTCTGAATGAGCCATGAGTGCAGAAATCCCTGCACTGGAGATGCATGTGCTGGGGGCACCCTCATCCCTCCACCAGGGCCACTGTCCTCCAAGAGCGCCTGCGCTGAGTCTCCCTGTCCCACCGCTCTGCATCTTTGTCCCAGAGCCTTGAGAAGTGTGTCTGTGGGATGCTGTGGCCTTGGAGAGAGGCCTCCTCGTGCTCTCATTTTCTTGCGGGAACAAGGCCACTATCTTGATTTTTCTTCTGATCTCCACTAAAGTTTCTGGTCTATGCCTTTGCCATCTGCCTTCTGCTGCTGTTCTGCCTGGTCCTGTGCTGGTGACTACGGAACAGGAGCGGACCTTTCTGTGTGCACTAGTAATGCGAGTAGATCCACCTTGACCCCTTTTCCCCAAGCTACACTCTGCACTCAGACTGGAGGTCTGGCCTTTCCAACCGGGTAGGCTCCAGAGGCAGTAGGCACAGCCCCTCCATTTTCACCATCCCCCATGCTTCTCCCTGAAGCCTCACTGCTGGGCCAGGCTGCCCCTCCACAGGGCCTGCCTTGCTACCCAGCTCCCCAATGCAGGGTTATCAAGCCACACCAGAGAGGCTCTGAGTCAGGGTGACCTCCCATGTCTCTGCCCTCCCTCTGGCAGGCTCACCTGTACTTCTGCTGAAAACCTCTGGAGAGGTTCACATGTCCAATACGCTCCTCCCTCCCTCACCTTTCCTCAGACCAGGCCACCCCTTCTTGTCAGAAAGCTGGGGCAATAAAAAGAAACCTGCCCTGTCCTGCCTAGTAGCACTGCCCATGGGCCTCATCCCTCAGACCGGCAGGGGTCAGGGTCAGGCCCTCAGAACAGTCCTGTTTGCAGCAGGTCTGCAGTTACAGCATAGGAGTTGGACATTCTCTTGCCTCAGTACATTTTCTTCTCTCTTGAGTTCCAAGGAATTACACAAAGGACCAATGTGGTTGCCTTCTTTGGAAGAAGTTCTTCAACTGAGAAATATTTTGAACAGTGAGACAATAAAGGTAAAATATGGTATAAGTTTAAGGGGAACATACAGTGTTTTATATCAGAAAGTTAAGAATACACAAGGTAAAAGGGTGATGACAAAATCTGAACAGTTAGAAAATGAAGATCAGAATGAAATGAAAGTATAAAAAAGAACTCTAGGCCTCAAGTTAGGGTAAAAAGGTTAAATAGTGGGAAAGGTGCAAAAGAGTTGACATTTAAGAGTTTAAACAAAATCTTAAAGGTTAAAGGGCTAGAAAATAGCATGCTGAAGCAGTCTCAGTATTGCATCTGAGGTCAAGGGGTCTAGCCTTTATCAGGTAAAAACCTAAGAGATGGTAAGCAATATACAGGTTATCTCATCCTGTAACCTTCCACAGTCAACATGCATTACATTCTGTCGTACTTACTTTTCTGTCGTGGTTGAGACAAAATACCTAACACCCAAATTAAGAAAGGAAAGGTTTACTAAGCTCACACTTTGTGGAGGTTTCAGTCCATGACTGGCTGGCTCCAAGGCAGGATGGTACATGGGAGAGGGGCAGCTGTTCATGGCGGTGGAAGATAGCAAAAGCAACCACAGCAAAAGGGAGGAGCGAGCCTCTTTCTGTCCTTTGTAATGTTGTAGGCAGGCTACCAGCCCAAGGTGGGTGCAGCGCTCACACCCCCAGTCTTAGCACTAGACAGTGAACCAATCACAAAGTTATATTCAGCTGCCTCTGAAAAGCCCACCCCACCCCCCATGACCACATGAGGCTTTGGGGGGACATTCAGACACAAACTCTAACAGTTTCCTTGCACGGCTGTGGAGGGGGTGTCTGAGACCTAGGGTTCGCTGGATGGTCCAGGCATGGATGCCATGTACAGATTTGCAGATGCATAGAGGAAGGAATGACAGGAATGCAGACTTAACTGGAGAGGAAAGAAAGCAAAGAGAGGGATGTCACAGACATCCTTGGTCCCCCAGATCCCCTCGGACCCCTGTCCATCCCCTGACCCCTTCAGTGCTCCTCCAGCCCCGCACTGGCACCTCTTCTTGCCTGTCCGGCCCTCACGCCCTCTGGCTGCCTTAAACCTGTGCAGGGAGCTCAGAGTTTACTGTCACCCCTACCCCACGGCCCCCAGCCCACCAGTGACTGAGGCTGCAGGGATATGAGAGCCCAGCTCCTATCTCAGGCAGGCACAACCCTGAGGAGTCCTTTGCCTTGAGCAGCACTATCCAAAATGTAAAGCTAACTACATAGGGAATTGTACCTTTTCTATCAGCCACATTAAAATTAATTCTAATGATTTATTTTAGCATTAAACATATAATTGGTATAAAAAATGTATTGGTGACATGTCTTACAGTGGTTTTGATTTGCTAACTCTCCCTGGATCTGAGTATGTGTTCCACTTACATAGCTCCCATTGGGTTGCCCACATTTCATTTGCTCTATAGTCCACATCACGTGTGGCCACCAAGCTGGAAGCACAGCACAGGTTGAACTGAAAGGGAAGCCCTACCTGGCTCCTTCCTGTGCCCTGTCTTGCTTCCTGCATGGCCGCGCTAGGTACTGTGGTTTAGAAATAAATACAAAGCGTCCCCCACAGACACCTGGATTAAAGGCTTGGTCCCCAGCGCAGCAGTGCTCGGGGTGGCAAGCCTGAGTACACTGTCGGGGGCCCAGATGGAGGAAGTGGGTCGCGGGGGTGTGGCTCCGAAGAGGTTCTCCTGCCCCCACCCCCTTCCTTTCGGCCTCTTCTCCTGTCTTTGCTTCCTGGCTGCCATGATATAAGCAGCTTTGTTCTGCGCTCCTCCCCTGCCACACTATTTCTGCCGCCCTCAGGCCTAGATGCAGTAGAGCCTGCTAACTGTGACTGAAACCCCAGAAAATGTAAACCAGAATAAACTTTCCTGCTGGAAACTGCTCATAGCAGCTATTTCGCCACAGCGTCAAAAACTTGCCTAATATATTGGGGTTTTGAGAGCATTTTCTTAATCTTTTACATGCAAGTATTACTGAGCTGCTTAGTTCAAGGGCAGTCTGGACTGGGACATACTGTCTAGGACAAAGAAAAAAAACCCTCAAGGATTCAGAAAAATTTAAAAAAAAAATGTATCTCTCCTCCCAAAGCCGTCCTTCATCTTTACTTATTGTTTTAGTTCCAAGGCAGCTGTAGACTCAGATTTAGAAGACTCGGAGCACCTTTGACTAAAGAACAACCGAGCAAACACCAGAGCGGGCTCTCAACTTTCGCTGTGGGTAGGACAGAGCCTTTGATGTCCGTCTAGTTGCTATAAAGGTTCAGTGGCCTGAAGCCAGCCTGGGGGAAGATGGACTAGAAGTCTGGGTCCGATGTGCAGCTGCGGGCTTTTCCCGCCCAGGACAGGTGCCGAGAGAGCTGCATCTTCGCTCACAGACGATGAGCACCAGGGAGACCTAGCAAGGGGAGTGGCCCAGAGACAGGGCCAGGGCTCTGACTCCCGCGCAAAGCATAGGTCCCCGGAGTGGCTTCTGCTTATGACAAGCCTCACCCTTGGGCCTACTTGGCTCTACTAGGGCATCTTGGCTTGGGCAGTGCCCCACTCCAGATACCCAGCAGTGGAATTGCTGCCCTGGGCATCTAGTCCTGCAGCAGCAGCAGCTCCCTGTGCAAACCCTCCCCAGATAGCACTACCATGAACCACTGGGGCTTCTGTCTTTTACCTTTTCATGGTATTTTTCAAGAAGACACAAAGAGCTAGGTACCCTGTCGCATGCCTGTAGTCTCAGGTATTCAGGAAACTGAGGCAGGAGGAGCATAAGTTTGAGTCCAGTCTGGTGAATGTAGACCCTGTCTCAAAATAAAGAGTGAAAAGGGCTGGGGCGGGGGATGGAGCTCAGAGGTAGTGTACTGTACCCCCATAGTATGTGTGAGGCCCTGGGTCCAGTCCCTGACACCGCCAGGAAAAACAAAGACATCAGAAAGAGTACCTCTTGACCAAATGTTACCTAAGATTTGTTTTTATTTATATGTTTTCCATTTCCAGGTAATTAGATTTTGTTGGCTTGTTTGTCACCTGAGAGAGGTGAGGGAAGGCGCTGCTAATTGGCTCAGAAAACCATCCCCATGAAAAGGAGCGGGGAAAACCTGCATCCCAACCGCCTGTCCTGCCCTCCCCGGCGTGTCCTTGGGAGCAAGCACACCAGGAGCGCCTGTCTCAGTTCATTCCCGTACACAGTCTTATTTATGAGCTCTACAGGTGCTCGCTGTTTGCGGACTACCTGCCATCTCCCTGGAAGTGAGAGTTCTGGTCTTTCTGGTTTCCAGTGTTGTTGCCATTCTGAGCCCTTCGTTCTTGAATGTGTTGACTAGAAATGAGATAAACCAAGTACTACTGAACTACCCTAGTGACAGTCATGATTCCCACCGTTGTTCTCCAAAGGCAGAAGACGGGCTGCCTGGATATAGCTTCCCTTATCAAGTCATTGTTACCTTTTCTTCTAAATAAGTTTGTGATTGTTTAAATGTTCCCTGGATCTTTAGCTCTGTATTAGTCTACTTTCAGTACTATGACAAAGTATGAGGCTGGGTAACCTTACATGAGGACATTTATTTTGGCTCACCGTTCTCATGGAAGGGTGAGACACGTGGCATGCGGTGCTGGCCTTCCTCCTGGCAGAGTCCTGAGGTGGCACAGGGAGTTATGGGGCAAGAGACGGGCTGTGCCCATGTGTCTGTGCCTCCTCTGATTTCTCTCTCTTACAAAGCCACAGGGTTCAGTGATGGGGACAAAGCCCGATGACCTCATCTAATCTTACCACCCCAACACCCCTCCTGGCACAGCGTTGCTGAATTAAGTTTCCATTCTCTTAGTACTTCACAAGAGGATTAAATTCCAACATGTAAGCTTGTTGGGGACACACATAAAACATACCCAGACCCTAGTAGAGTCCCACTGACTTAACCATATGGAAAACGTAACTCGGCCGAGGGAGACGCTGGGATTTGGGCTATGCTGGGGCAGCATAGGGCCCCAAGCAGTGTGGCGGTGCACCCCGGTGGGCACCTGGGTCTTGGGAGCACTTCGGCGTGCCCCAGCTCCTGGCATTTGAAAGGGCTGGTGGGGGGAAGCCAGGGTAAGGCAAGGTTGGCCTGCTGCCTTCTCTGTTTCTCAGTCTCTTTCCTAACTCCTGCCTCAGTACAGCGCTTCAGCCTCCACCCCCACTGATGGAGCCACTGACCAAGGGGTCCTGTGGGAGTCCGATGGCGCAAACCCTTCTCTGGAAGGCAAAATCATCTCTGTCCTTTGGCATCCAGCCTCTTCAGACGTGGCCAACGAAAGATCCTGAACTAGAGTCCCAGGTCAACCTGTAAGTAAGTAAAAGAAACAACATCTTGGTTTGTGTTCACTGCAACTTGAATCCTTTAGTGCTCAGAAATAATATACTTCATACCTTTCAGGGGACAGGAGGGAGGGGTGAGCAGACATTTGGTTGGGAGACTGCATGTCAGTGTGTTTTTTTGTTTTTTGGGGTTTTTTTGTATCAGGAATTGAACTCAGGACCTTGCACTTGCCAGGCAGGCATTTGCCGAGCTGTATCCCCATCTCTGCATTTCTGTTCTTGATGATGTCTTAGTCATACTTTTTTTCTGGCAATATTCGTTTGCACCTACTCTGGCCAGGCCCTGGGTCAGGCTTTACGAGCAAAGCAGACTCAGGTCCTGTCTGCAGGAGGCTTTCAGCTCCGGGGTAGGTAGCCACAGATCAAACGATCTTACAAGTAAGCACTAACAACTGTGCTATGTGTGATGAAATGGATTGCTTTGATTCAGCACACAAATGCAGAATGCTTTCCATGTGCCAGCAACTTGCCGGAGATATAGGAAAAGATGTCTTCCTTACCCTGGAGTATGCAAAGAAAAAATTCCATTACAGAAAAAAAATTACAATAAACATAAAAAGAGAAAAAGCAAATAATAATAATTATAACTAATATGTCAGTAGACTCCAAGTCCCTTAGTATTTTCCAGAACCTCTGGCCTTTGTAAAAATATCAGATAATATTTGTCAGATGGATGAAGAAGCTACTACAAGGGAGGGTGCTTGGCTCTCCAGGGAAATGAAAAATGACTAGGTACAACAGTATGATTAGTTCAACAAGTATTTATTGATGCCTAAACTACCCAGTGTTTCCATGAAGCCAAATCCTGGGTAAGGTATGGATCAGATCCCTGGGGAGCCAGAGAAACAACTAAGATTAAGACCCATTCACAGGCATTCTGACTCTGTGGATCTAGAGTATGTGAAAGAGGACACTCTAAAATTCTAAAATGCTTACCTTCGAGGAATGCATTTGCTAGTCAAATCTAAATTCAAATTCCTGCCATGCAGATGAAAAATAACAACTCCAGTGGTGCTAGAAAAGTGCTGTCAGAGGAGGTGACTGGCTGGAGGACAGGGGAAGGGTAGCAGTTGAACTCAACCCCACAAGACAAGCATGGGTAAGGCAGGAGGGGGAAGAGGCTGCTTTGAACCGAGAGAACACACAGGAAGGCAAGTGCCTCTGGGGATGTGCTCCAGCAATACTGACAGGCATTAAACCCAGGGTTCTCAGCGGGGCCTGCACCAATGTAACAGTTACCTAAGAAGCTTTAGAATGTGTAGAGGTCTGCACTGTCTCCCCCAAATTCTCAAGGCAGGGATGGGATACAGCACCAGTATTTTTTAAAATTCCCTAGGTAGCTCACCTATGACAAATATTGAAAACATTGCTCTAAAAAAGTAGCCACCTGTAGTACAATACATGAAAATAATTTTGTAGCCCCTTGTGTCTGCCTATGAAGGGATCTGAATTTTCTTGGGCAGTGGGAGCCCAAGTTTCAATGATCTTAAGATGTAATGCAATTTGAAATATGAAACGATCCTATACTCTAGGTAAATTTGCGATTGCTGCTTTCCTAATGGATTCAAGGTGTTTATGGGATGTCAGTGTCCACAAGGTATTTTGGTACTGTCAAGTGAAGAATCTATTCATCCAGTGCTGACCAAGCCAGGGCGGGGTCTTGTACTAGCTCAGATGGTAATAGGAGACCTGGGCTTCTGGTAGCTATGACACACTTTGCTGAGCACCAGTACACTGTGCTGGGGCTTGTGCCAGGGACAGGGGATGCAGAGAAGGCATTTCCCCCACATCAACTGGCAGTTCATACAAATGCTATTACCTAGGGCACCCCAAGAAGATGCTCAGTAGAGGGAGTACTCAGAGTTTGAGAACTTTCCAGGCAGAATTGTGAGAGGGCTTCAAGCACAGAGCAGACCATCTATGCAGGAGTGAGCCACATTGAATCACGCGGTGCCCTAAGGAAGCCAGAAACAGCTGGTGTGGCTGGTGCTCCTTGAGGCATAGTCGGCAGTGAGGTTGGAGAGGTCAAGAGAAACCAAGACAGTGGAGAGTGTGAACTGTTGGCCTAGATGCTCTAGACTGGGCATGACATGATCAGGTTTGTGTACTGGAACAATGACTGGTGTGCGTGGGCAGGTAGACTGGAGTAAGTCTGAGGCCTATTAGAGTAAGAGTGACTGGCAAGTGGTGAGAATGCTGGGATTGACTTGGGCACTGTGTCAGAGGAAGCTTAGGATGGACCTGGCCAGTGTATAGGTAGTGGGATGAGGAAGCGAGCCTTGGAGGTTCCACCCAGGAACAGAGTGACTGGCCTTGTCAGTAAGAGGACCCTACGACCAGACAGCACAGAATCCAGGCAGAAAAGCGTAGAGGTCAGAGCTAAATGCTGTCGAGGCTGAGGAGGGACAGTCACATCTGTAAGAGTAGAGAGTACTAAGGGAGGCCTTTGCGATGTGGAATGGACCTTGAAAAGGGAGTAGAAACCTCCACCTTTTCTTTCTCTTCAGTAGATTTGAGGAGGCGGGGGTGGGGATTGTGGAAGGCACGATTAGAAAGGCCCGGGCACAAAGCAGGGCCCTCTTGGAGCTCGCTTGAGGAACAAAGGGTATCCTGGTTTGCCCCTTTTGTGGTGCCACAGTAAAAAGTCTGTAAAGTCAAACAGGGGACTTTGGGAAAGATGTCATGCTGAATCCTGGGGACATGGACGGACTCTAAATGGTTTTCGAGATAGAAAAGAGATGGTTTGAGGCTGCATAGAAAAATTCATCCCACAGCTGTGTACAGTCATGATACCAGGGTGGCACTGATGGGATGGTCTAGGAAGGATCTTGTTTGTTGCAAGGGACAGAAACCTAACTGGGATTAGCTTCGGCAAGAAAGGAGAAGGTGGAATGCAAAGCAAGGAAACTAAGGAAAGCGAGGGGTCTGGTGTAGGAACAACTACCTCCGAGGCCTCCGCTGCTGTCCAGCCAGACTGTTTCTCTCTCACCCCCTCTTCCCTGCTCCTGTCTCCCTGCCTGGCTTCTCCCTGCCTGTTGGCCCCCTTGCCTCCTCCTACCCATGGCTTTTCATCTGCTGCAGGCTCTGTGGTCCCAGGCAGTCTGCCACGTGTCTTCACAGCTTTAGATTTTGAGGGGAAAAGTCTTCCCCACCAGTTAAAAGAACCTGGTCAAGGGCTCGCTCTCTCTCTCTCTCTCTCTCTCTCTCTCTCTCTCTCCCTCTCTCTCTCTCTCTCTCTCTCCCTCTCTCCCTCTCTCCCTCTCTCTCTCTCACACACACACACACACACACGCACACGCACACACACATGGTGCCCAGGCTGGCTCACAGGTCCCGCCCTGGTTCTTCCAGGGAGTGCCCCTTATGGGAGAGACTGGGTGGTTCCTTGGCTGGTGAGAACAGCCTGAGAAAGGCAAAGGAATGGGCAGGAGGCAGAAGAGGACTTAAGGTTGTAAAGAGCCAGTGGAGAAGATTTGAGGAGGAAAGGCTCAATCTGTGGGCAATCAAAAAATAACCTAGGAAGTTAGGTCAAAAATGTGGACCACAGAACCTGTTTCATGAGAATCCCCAGTGGTGGGACCTGGAATCTGCCTGAAGGTGTCCAGTGCAAACCTGACTATTGCATTTGCTGGCAGGGAATCCAAGGAGCCTCTCTGAGACCCCGTGGGCCCTGGGATGGCAGGTCGCAAGCCTCTCCAAAGCGGTGCTCACTTTCCCAAACTTCAGCCTTGGTTCCAGGCTGTTACTGAGCATCCGTGGGATAAAATTTCTTCATGCATTAGGATAAAGCAAAGGAAGGCTCTTGGAAAACCGTTTACTAAGGCCCATTCTGCCTTAAAAGGCTGTCAGCCAGGAGGAGAGAGGGAAAAAGTTTGAAAGGTTTTTAACACCTCTGAAATACCTTCTAATTCTTGTTTACTTCCAGTCCTAATAAAGTTGAATTTCTTTAAAAATCTATACCTCAGACTCAATTTCCCCAGCAGCCTAAATTATTTAGTAACAGTTTACTGTGTATTTTAAAAAGAACTTGTCACCAGGGTATAATATGAGGCCATTTTTAATTTAGGCTTAAAAAAAGAAGAAGCTTTCAAAAGCATTGAAAGACCCTGCTTGTTAAAACAAAGGGCTATAAAGGAAGTGGTCTGCTTCTCAGGGGCATTCCCTCCCCTGGGCTATATTTCCATGAAGGACCTCCTCTGTTGCCTGGAGCAAAGAGGCTGGGCAGCTAACTGGGACCCTTCTCCTTTCCCTCTCTCTTTTGGCATCTCCTTGCCCACTTGTGCTCTCTCTCGCCTCCTGTACCCATCCAGGAAAATACTCCTGAGTCTCCTAGAGGCCAGGCCGAGTCTGTCTCAGTCCCTGTTGAAGCTTGGCAGTCCAGGGCCACCATCCCGGCAGGCGTCTGCCCTCTGCAGAGCTGACTCTCCCCCAAGAGCATTGACCCAAAGTCTGAACTTGAGGGAAGCAGCAGGAAGCCCTTTTTGGTGTAGGACTCAGCCTCTTTTGCCAGTGAAACCCTGATAGTAAAGAAATACATATTTTTTCCATTTGCCTGACTCTTGTGGCTAAATTGCAGCTGAGGCTCAGCACAGAGCAGAGGGGCTTACTTATTGATGAGCACTCAGAGCCTGACAGTTGGGAGCCAAGCAGGACATGTGTGGTGGGTCTGCTTTTTCTTTCCTTATTCCCTGGTTCTTGGCCATGCTAACAGAGTCCCCAGCCCACAGAAGGAGCCTGTGAAGTGTTCGTTAGAGTACGAGGAGAGCGAGGATGCCGGCGGGAAGACCTCTGCAGCGTGGTCGAAGTGAAGCAGAGAGCGAAGTGGAGAGAGGGGGCAAGCGACTAAATGGCACAGCAGGATCTCAGATACTCTCTCGTGTGCAGACGGTGTGCATGGGCCTGTACTTTGCAGCATTGTTAGTAACGGCAAAAATACCTAGGAAGGCCATTTAACTGGGAAGTCGGTTAAGTAAAGTACGACGTGCCTGTTTGGGGGAATACTCTGCAGCCATAGGAAAGAAGCAGGAGCTTTTGGGTCTTGATTTGAAGGGATCACGAAGACACATTAAGGAATAAAAATAACAAGGAAAGATGGCATTTTCCCTCATTATCCGGGGGGACCGACTCCAGGACCCTTCCCACTGCAGGTTCAGAAGTGTGTTCACGTGTCCAGACCCAGGGTGGGCCGGAGACAGAAGAGCAGCGAAAGCGAGGCTTCCGTCCCTTCCACGAGGCTGCAGTGTGCTTGGCCAGCGGGGCTCCCGAGGCTGTTGCCGTGGGCAGTTTGACCCCTAGCCTGCAGCTCCCTTCCCTCAATTTCTCATTGACTGGGGTGGGGGGTCATTGTGGTCACTGCCTAGGCCCTTGGCCCACTCCCTCTACATACATTTTGTGGGTTTAAAGGCAGAGATTAAAGCACAGGTAGGTACTTGTTCACCGCCTGTACTTTTCCAGTCAGAGTGAGCATAGTAGAGCCATTCTTCATTGAGTATCTACCTGTCCCCCTTTGTTTAGGGCCCTTCTAAAGGTGCCTGGCTGGGGGGCAGATTTATCTACTCGTAGTTTTTCACTCAGAGTGAAAGACTGCTTCGAAAATGAGTAACTTTAAGTTTCTGTTTCTCACATTCAGATGTCAGATCTGTGAACGACGTAAGGTGGTGTCATTTGCATGTAACATCTGCGCACTCTCCCACATACTTTAAGTCACTTGGAGATCACTCACTGCTTAACACCACGTAAACACCGTACACACAGTGTTGTGCTGTGCTGTTCGGGGAATGATAAGAAGGAAAAAGGATCTACATATTCAGGGCTGCTGCAATTCTTTTTCAAATATTTTCAACCCACTTTTTGTTAAATCAGCAGACGAGGGACCCCCGTGAGAACCAACTGTGGTATGGTGCCCTCTGTGCAAGGAAGGGGGAGAGATGACGTGCGTTTCTCTTTCTTTGTGAATGCATGCAGCATCTCTCAGAGATAACAGGAGGCAAGAGAGTGCCAGCAGGAGAGAAAATGGGGGCTGTGGGGGTAGAAGCGGGAGAGGTTTCTGCTTGCAGCCTTGTATACTCTGGAGTTTTGCAGCAAGTGAAACATGGAATAAAGGCACATCAATTCCATCATAACTGTCAGAGGGACACTGTGCAGGGAGCCAGAGCAGGACCTGGTGGTGCCTGGGAGCTGTTGGTGTGAGACAGACGAATGGAGATGAACCGGAGCTTCTAAGCACCTGGGAAGAGGGCCACAGTTCTTTGCTAATGGAGTCCGGAGTGAGTCCTATTTGTGGCGCATTATGTTTTGGGGAGTGCTGTAGCATCTCCGGAACTGTGTCTGCAGTTGAAAGTCTGAGTTTGCAAGTGGGGAGAAAGGTCCGAGGTGAAGGCACCATTAGTGTTGAGATGGTACTTGAAGGTGCAGAAGCAGTGAGGTCCGCAGGGGAGGCGGCCTGCCCTAAGGGGGAGGTGGTGGACCTGTTATCACAGTCCCTGCGAGCTGAGAAGGACTCCAGGAGGGGCTGGCATCCTGAGGCTGCGGCCCCATGGGACCTAAAAGCAGGCAGGAAGATGGTCCAGCTCTCGGCGAGGACACTGTGGCCCCTTTTTAGACGTCCTCCTGACTGGGGAGCTGCGCATCTCCTGTAGGAATAATTGCCAGAAGCTGTCATTTTCCCCCAAGGAGGCCGTGCCATTACTGCGAATTGTGTTCCTTTGACTATTCAAGTCTGCTCTTCCAAAGTTTATATTCCTTCAGGACCAGCAACCCATTTTTGATGCTCACTTCACCTCAAAGTACAGAACACTGTGAGGACATGCTATAAATAGTGATTAGGTAATGTTTTGCTTTTTAATCAGTACTTTGAAGAGGCAAAAGGCCATAGTTGAGCTGCCCTGTCCTAAATTCTCTTAGCCAGCGCTCATCTTTGTAATCCCTCTTTTGGCCTCCACTGGAGACAGACTGGGTGTTCTCTTGTCCTCTCCGTAGTAATAGAGGTGCATAGTTTCAATATTTCTGCCTCCTTAAATTGAGTTTATTCCTTACTATCCTCCATTCTCTCAGAACCCTCCAAAACCTGGGTTTCACAATTGCGTTTTCTTGGGAGACTGTTTCCCAGTCAAAGCCGCTCAGAGAGTAAACATTTTAGCATATCTTTGAAAACAGTTTGACCTCAAAAGCACAGCATGAGCCGCTTCCCGCCCTCAGTAGCCTGACTGCCTCGAGGAGAACAGAGTGTGGCTAAGCATGGACCGGATCTGAGTCAGTCCACACACTTATAATACCAGAGTCAATGCAGAAGTAGCCTGGGGCCTTGTCCCCTTGGGTCACCTCAAGGCACAATTCAAATCTCTTCTGCAGCGTTTATTTTTCTATTTGAGACTAAATTTTTCACATATTGGTGTTGGCTATAAAAGGACCCAAACATGCCACCCCAAAATATGCCACGTTGGCATGAGAATTACTTGGAGCTGCAGGCAACTGAGAAAAGACAAGCAGGAAAGCTCTCTTCCCTCTCTCTTCCTAAAATCAGGGCCTAAATTTCCCTTGGTGAGAGGCGAGCCCCCCCTTCCTCAGCCCTGTACCAACAGAGTGACTTTTCACTGGAGACGGAAAGCACAGGTAGATCCTCATGAATAAACCTCACTGACTGGTGCACGTCTTCCCTTGGCTCCCCTGGGTTCAGCTTTTCAATGTTCATCATCCCCAGAACCCCAGACCCCTTCCTTCCCTGTGTCCTGGGGCTTCTCTGCAGTCTGTCACTGTGTGTTAAAGTGGTATATAGGCCCATTCTAATTATTTCTTTGGGTTTCATTTCTTTTTTTGTAGTGCCCCCCCCCATGCAGGTAAAATTTACTGTAGGATTATATACCCTTTCTCTCCTATAATCTATCTTTTGTCAGTTTAATTTGCAAGCTTCTGGTATAGGACAAAAGAGGATTCAAGGAAACTTTTTTTGCCCTGATAGCTCTGTTCCCCAAAGGAGAATATTTTAGACTACTACAAATTTTAGCTCTCTCCTAGTTTCCTACAAAGAGAATTTTTCTGTGCTGTTGATCCTCAGGTGCTTGGCTTCCTAATGAGAACTGCAGATGCGCAGCTACCAGTTACTTCACTATTTATTGCTCTCGGCCCAGACCCCATGCTAAGTGCTTCCTATGTCTTTTCTCATGAAATCCAACAGGAAGGTGCCACGAGTATCAGGCAGCCTTTATGCACATATTTCTCCAAGCTTGTAAATATTAATTTGTCTTAAGTTTGCGTTCAGTGTTCTATATTTCCTTTTCTTGTCTTTTTGTGATACTGGGGATTAAACCCAGTGCTTTGCACCAAGCTACACTCCAAGCCTTTTATATTTTTATTTTTTTTATTTTAGGACAGAATCTCATTAAGTTGCCCAGGTCAACCTTGAAGTCATGGTGATCTTCCTGTCTCTGCTTCCCGAGTGCTGGGACTACAAGTGTTAAAATTTAACTGTTGTAGTTGGTTAGCTCTCTAATGTTATAATGTCACTTAATTGTATTACCTGTTTACTGGACAACATTAATCTGTAGACATGAGAAATACCAGCCTCGTTATGAACTGACAGCTACCGAGCCGTGTCACGGTTTGTCCTTTGTGATAACTTCCATAGCACTCTCTTTGTTCGTTCATATTTCCGTCATTGTATTAACCTCTGAAATGAATTTTTGAAATTAACCTCAGGTAACATTTACAGTATTTCTATGTCTGAGTCAAAAACAAATTTCAAGGATAAGCTGCATAATGCATGTGAGCCCAGGGACTGTCTCTGCAGGCCTGATGCCAGAGGCAGCTATGAAATAATGTGTTTACTCTGCCCCTTCTTTAGGAACTAAACCAGTGCGGCTGGCTGCTCCCTCCCGCATTAGCCCCCTGCAAAGAAGAAAAACCTCTAGAGAACAGAAACACTTTCAGACTTTTGAAAGTTTCCTGCAGAAGAGATATTAGTGCACTTTATAAGATCTGAAAGCGCGGGCCGGCTGCCTTTCCCTCATTCGTTTGCCCATCTCTCAGCAAAACCCTGCTAAGAGCTAATTCTGTACCCGCTGTTACATTGGATGCTCAGGATGCAACCTTGAGCAGAAGCAACAGAGAACCTCCCACTGTGATGGTGAAATTCAGGAGGGGAGACAGATATTGGCCAAGTCCCGCCTTTAAGTCCCAGCCTGGGGAGAAGGGGTCCGGAAGAAGTGCGGAGAGAACACTTGAGGTCCTAAGGCGAGAAGCAGCTCACAGTTGGGAGGAAAAGGAAGGAAGGGAAGCAGGCAGCGTGGCTGGAGCGCTGGGAGAGTGGGGAGCACAGCCAGACAAGACAGGTGGCCGGGGGTGGGTGAGCGGTGGGGAGGAAGTTAAGGAAAAACACATGGATGTAGATGTAGGGCCAGCTGGTAGAGATTAAACTGTGATGGATTTCAACTTGGTATAGGGAAAAAACAATGTGACAGGAAGCGTGGAGAACCTGGAGGCACAGGGCGTTGTTTCTCCCCACTAGTGGTGGTGAGGAAAGACTGGCGAGCCACCTTTCAGGTACCTGGCAGAGAGGCTGCCCAGTCACAGGTAACAGGTTGGACACCAGATGGTCCTTAAGGGTCTCCGGAGCCTGGAAGTCTCCGGAAGTCTCTTCCCACTCAGTGAAGGAGGCAGAGATGAGAGGGTTCCCTGGGGTTTTGTAGAGGAAATGCCTTTCATTGGCACCCGGTGGGTGCGAAAAGAGGGTGTCAGCGTTTCTCAGGCTGGCTGTCACAGCCTTGTTGATAGAATGTACTTTGGCTAAAAAGCGCAGGTACATAGAGCCTCTCCTGAGGGTGTGGACTGAGGAGGTCTGAAGTGGGAACCGAGCATTTACATATTTGGATTAAAAATTGTAAAGCAAACTTCAAAACTTTTGCAGGGAACAAGAGACAATAACATCATGGTGGTGAATGATTTATTAAATCAGGAAAATAAAGACCATAAAGGAAAAGATAGAAAACATCTACATTCTTGTATCTGCATGAGAATTTTTAAGTATCTTTATGATCAAAGATATTAGAAACAAAAGAAAAACCACTGGAAGATGCTGGAAGACAGCATCTGTAATTTATTAACCAAACAAGGATTGGTACTTAGAATGTATAAATCCTACACATCAGTTAGAAAAAGACCAACAACAAACACAAAGGATGGGAAAAAGATACGGAACAGGCAGAGCCTGGAAAAGGTAGCCCAGATGGCAAGGAAACAAAGGAAGAGATGTCCCTTGACAGGATAAGCCGTACCACAGTGAGACAATACTGCAAATCCTTTACACTGGCAAAACTAATACCTGATAATAACAAGTGTTGGCTAGGATATGGAGCATAGAGAACTCACGAAATGCTTACAGGCAAGTGAATTGGTAGAAAAATAACAATGCACGCTCCGTGGCCCCACAGTTCCATTCTTGGGTATGTACTGCAGGGATATAGTTGCACCTGTATTCAAGGGGATATTTAAAAGGATATTTATTATAGCATTTTAAAAAAATTATAAACAACATAAATGCCTAACAGTAGGAGATGGAGAAACAGGGGTCTGTTGCTACAGCAAGATACTATAAAGTGAGTTAATGTTGTCCATCTCTCAAAATCATATTGCTTAACCAAAGAAAGTAGTTCCAGAAAGATATGGCTAGTATGATACTTGCTAGTATGAAAATGTCAAACGTGCTAAACAGTGTAGTACGTTATGAATAAGTACATATGTAGTAGAAATATAAAAACATTAGCCCAGTTAGTGACTGTGTCAGAGAAGGAGAGATGAAAAGCTGCACAGGGATTCAGGTATCTCTGAGCTGAGCCCACCAGTGCGAGTCTGTGATCCCACTCTCTCAGGAGGCCAAGGAGGAGACCTTGAGCTCAAGGTCAACCTGAGTGATTTAACAGGACTCTGTCTCTCAAAAGGAGGAGGAGGAAGAGGAGTCATCATGTGTATCTGTGATATTCTTTGCTTGATTCTTTATGCTTTATCTTGAAATATTTTATAATAAAAAAACAAATTAGAGGAAAAAATCCAGATGATTCTGATACAGAGGTCGTTTGAGAACCAAGGTCTAGAATGGGTACTTCTCAGATTTCAGTGCATGTGTGCGTCCCTCTAGATGCTCTTAGAATGCTGATTCTGTTTCCTTAGGCCCAGCGTGGGCACGAGATCCTGTATTTCTCACCAGCCCTGGATAGCAAAGAGCCAGAAAGACCTTGTGTCCTCTACAACTCTAGCTCCCTAGGAAGTATACAGAAATACCTTTCGGGATACCCTCAGGATCTGGCACAGTGAGGAGCAGGTCCTGTGACTCCCAGGAGGGAAGCAGCCCGAGGAGGTAGGCTTGGAGGGCGTCCCATTCCCCACAGACGCAGCCTGCAGGTGGTTAGGGCAGGTGTACAGGCACATATGGTGGCTGCTGAGCTTTCCCTTACGTTACGTTTCTGCCGAGCACTTTTTGGTCATGTGTTTATAGATCCATGTTGTGCGGGGTTTCCCAAACCAAACCACACTCTGAACTCCACCTTAACTTTACAAAGATGCCAGCATCGCTGAGTGTTGGGAAGGAGGAGCAGGTGTGCAGATGGTTCACTTCGAGGAATCATCTTCTAGGCAGCATCTCCCAGGTTTCCGGGTGGGGTCTGTAGCCCAGAAGAGCATGGCAGACCCCCAGGCCTTGTGTGTGCCCAGGGGCTGTTGCACACCTTACTAGACTTGCTACAGACGGACGCACTTAGCGTGCACAATATTTCTGTGCCTATTCCCAGGAAGTGCTATGGACGTTGGATTTCTTCAGTCCCACTGCACTGTTAGCTCCGTGGGAGTGGAGCCCATGCACTGTCAGGTTTAGCTCCTGGCATTGTACCTGGTGCCTTGTAGGTGCTCAGTAACTGTGTATTGAGTGAGTAAAAGAATTTCAACATAGACAGTTTGTTTTTGTTTTGAGAACAGCGTCTTGCTATGTTTCTCAGGCTGGCCTCAAACCCCTGGGCTCAAGCAGTCATCTTCCCTCAGGCTTCCAAGTAGCTGGGACTACAGGCACACATCACCTTGTCCATCTGTTGTTGTTCTTGGGTTTCTTTGTTTTTGTTTTTGTTTTTTGTGGCACTAGAGATAGGACTCAGGGCTTTCACATTGACCTACATTCCCAGCCTATTTTAGTTTTTAAATTTAATTTAATTTTATTTTATTTTATTAAGACAGGTTCTTATTTAGTTGCCCAGGCTGGGCTCAAACCTGCAATTCTCCTGCCTCAGCCTCCCAGAGTGCTGAGATTACAGGAGTGAATCACCATTCCCAACTACCATGTACCATGTCCTTTTAAAAATTAAACTTTTTAAAGCAATTATGGGTTCATATGCGGTTATAAGAAATAAGACAGAAAGAGCCCATGTACCCTTTACAAGGTTCCCCCAATGATTACATCTTTTATATAACTGTAGGCCAGGTCACAACCAGGAAATTGACACTGGTACAATCCCCTGATCTTAGATTTCCCCAGTTCCACATACAGTTTCATCTCATGTATAGATTACTGTATGCACCAGTGACAGACAAGAAACAGAAAAGTTCCATGCCTTTAACACCCATCTTGTTCCCCTATTTTGGCCACACCCAACTCCGCTTTCCCTCTGTCATTTTGTCATTCCAGGAATGTTATATAACTGGAATGTTATAGTATGTAACATCTGGGAACTTGCTCTTTTCCACTCAGCATAGTTACTTGGAGATTCATCCAAGTAGTTGTCACTAACATTTGTTAGTTCCTTTTAATGACTGAGTAATATTCCATGGTGTGGGCCTGCTGCAGTTTGTTTAACACATTCCTGCCAGCTTGAATCCCGGGCAACAAGACATACGAATTATGGCCATATCATGAATATGTTAATTTTTTGCCCTTGGAAGGATTTGTGAGTTGTTTCCAGTTTGGGACTATTATGAATAAAACTTCTATGAACACTTCTACACATGTTTTAGTGAGCATAATGTCCTCATTTCTCTGGAATAAATACTCAAGAGCACAATTGTGGGTCCTATAGCAGTTACATATTTCATGTTATAAGAAACTGCCATTTCCATCCCATGTACAGTGGATGGGTGTCCAGTTTCCCCATATCCTCTCTGGGATTTGGTGTGATCCCTGCATTTTATTTTAGAGACACATTTCAAACGCACTGGCAGAGATCATTAGGGAAGGGAACTTTGCAGGGAGTTACCATGAGACTGTTAACATGTTCACAGTGGGGCCATTTTAATTCATGTGTCTCACTACCAGGTGGCTCTGAACCACCAGTGGTATGTGCATAACTGTCTCATCAGGTGACCCGGGACAGTCCCATCAGATGGTACAACCATGCGGGAACATGTTAATACTGTAGAAACATAGCAGGACACACATCTTTGTCAGCAGCTGAGAAGATGATTCAATAACGGTGAAATAATACCACCTGTGCCTGAGGGTGCAGCTGAGAATATAAAACGGAAAGGAAGGGAGGCTGGGAGAGGAGTAGGGGCAGAAACCCACCGGTGTTTAGATAGAAAAAAGGAGAGCAGAGGGAAAGTTTTATTTATGATGAATTTATTCAACAAATAGTTATTGAGCAGCCTCCTATGACAGTCATTTTTAAGATGCACTGGGGCACGGTAATGGCCAGGATGAATAAGACCCCTAACAGACAGAGTAACCAGCATTTATTTAGTAGCACCCTATGCTGGATGTTATGTTACTAACAAGCTCTCTTAACCCACCCACAGGGGCAGATGTGGTTTGACTCTGAAGACAGGCTCAGGGTAGAAAAGTAACTTGCCCGAGGTCACAGAGGTCATGAGTTACGGGCACTGTCTGGCCGCTTTGTGGTTAGTGTTTTTTGCTAAGGAGGGTGAGCTGGAGATCCTGGAACAGAGGCCCTGTGGCACTGTACCCCAAGAAACTCAGTAGAGCACAGAGAGCTCTCTGGAGAGTTCTGCTAAGCCGAGACCGATGATATCCTGCACTCTTTCACTCTAGAAATCTTCTTGCTTTCTTTCTACTTCCTGCAGTCTTTAAGAGAGGACCGAATTCTTCCATTTCACCATTAGAAACTAATGTAGGATTGCTTCTCTGCTCTTCTGTGTCATGACAGGACACCTGGTCACTTAGGTGCTGTCAGCTATTCTAGTACCTGAAGTTAGAAGGCCCCAGGCTCCCTCCAAGCCTACCTCTGTAGTCTAGCCCAGTTAAAAAGCTCCTCTGGCCCCGGCAGAGGGATCCCTTCCATCTGTCCCTTGCTGTCTGTTTGTGGGGGCCTGAGGCACTAGTGCTGCTGACACTGACCTCTCCTATCCGTAGGCTTCAAAAAACTGTCTGTTGCCTCTCACAGATTCTTTCCACTCATCAGGAAACTCATCAGGAGTCCTCTTATCACTGTCACCCATAACCCTTCCACTAAGGCTAAAAACCATCAAAGCCTGGCTGGTTAGGGCCTGGCCAGTTGAGTGAGGGCCTTCTCCTTGGGGCTGCCTGACTGCCTGGTTTTCCTCATTCAATTTCATCAGCTCTTAGCCCTTTTGGGGGGCCTTATCTTGTTTTCCAGGAACCTGACTTTGATCGTGGCAGCTTGTCTAGCCTCCTTACAGAGTTGGAAATCTTTGTTCCCACTCCTGGCCATACGTGGCAATTTAGCATGGAGGTCCTCCGCCCTGCTCATGCTTGCAGAGCGTGATCCAACATCCTCACCCATTAATTTTCTAAAGCAGAAGGGTTTCTATTTAGAGCCTGGAGCACTCTGCATGCAGGGAACTGGAAGCTCCCTCCTCGTCTGCACCTGCCCAGATCGGTGGCACAGTCCAGCCAGGTTTCACGTCTACCCCTGTCGTGGCAGCAGAGGACCCCAGCCTTTTCTGGGTGAGGGCTCCCAGCTAGACCAACACTTCTAGGGAGAGGTGGAGTGGAACAGGGGCTGCACCCCCTTAACCCTGTCCCGAGAGGCCTGCTGATTGGTTCTGGGTCTCCTTTACTACTACAGGAGGGGAAAAGGCATTTTAAAGCTCTTTTTAAAAATCAGTAATCATTGATATTCAACTCCCCATCCCAGGTCTCTCTGAAAAGCCCTGAAAGGAGTTAATATTAACAATAAAACCAATAATAATATTACCTAACATGTAGAATGGTTTTTATGTAATACATGATATGCTTGGTACTTTGCTTGCCTTTTCTTTATTATTCTTTGTAGCCCTGTGAGCGAGGTGGCAGTTTCAACCACAGTTTAGAGATGAGGGAACTAATAATGCCCAGAAAAGCTAAAAACCCACCTGTGGCTCAAGCAACGCTCAGATAAATGACATCACACTTCCCAGGTTGTTAGAGACCTTGATTGGCCTTGTCCTTCCTTGAAAAGTGCTGCAGAATGATTAACAGGTTTCCCGGGGATTCCTGAAGCATCTGGAAGAACAGTATTTTTCAAAGCATTGCCCATGGACCACCTGCAGAAGAATTCCTCAGACTACTTGTTAGAATTGCAGATGTCCTGAGCACAACCTCTGGGAATGGGGCCAGGGGATCTGCATTTTACCAGGCTCCCTCAGGGAATCTGCCGGACTCCAAAGTCTGAGAAACACTGCAGCCAAATGTTCTCCTCAAGATTCGTGAGATTATGCTACAGGGGGTGACAATTTTTTTTCTATGAAAGGCCAGTTAGTAAACAGCCCAGGCTTTGTGGGCCATGTGGTTTTATTGAAACTGTTCAAGTCCACTATTGTAATACGAAAGCAGCACGGACAGTCCGTAACCAATGGGTGTGGCCGTGTTCCAAGAAAACTTTGCTCTCACAAACAGGCAGTGGGGTGGATTGGGCCGTAGTTTGTGAACCTGTGGTGTAGGGTCATCCTAGCCACCAGCCCTCCAACAGACCCTTTCACTGTTCTGTTATCTATGGAGAGCTGTGAGGATGAAGTCGTTTTTCACAATAGATAAACCCTGAATCTCAGTGACGTAGAACAAGTCATTTCTAATTCTTAGCACAACCCAGTGAGGGCAGTCCTAGTTGGAATCTTCTGTGTGGTCATTCAAGACCACACCTCCTTCATCGTGTGGCTTTGTCCTTTGTAGTGCAGGGAAGTCTTTCCACTCAGCTAGTGGATGAAGAAAGAGCACAGGTTATTCCCAGGAAGTAGCCACTGTCTGGCTCTGGAAGAGGTACCCATCACGCCTGCCCACATCTCATTGGCCGGAACTCTTCTTCTTTGGAGTCCAGAAAGAGGGTGATTTCTCAAGCCCAAGAGGGCCTGCGCTTGTAGTCCTGCAGCAGGTTCAGGAGAAAAGAACAGGTTTTGAAAAGGTGCTCATAGCAGTGCCTGCCTTGTGCGCCAGGACTGTGTGGACCACGGGAATAAAAACCAGCTGCCCATTAGAAAGAACAGCAACAGGCTGCCTCCCTTGGTGCTTATGTGGGACACTGTTGGGCATTAGCTAGTGCGCGTACAAATAGCTCCGTTAGTGCCACAGCCAAATACTGAATGACCATTGTGTGCCAGGCAGTGGCTCAGCCTGACAGGAGAACCAAGCTCCTTGTGGAGGTCTAGGTGGTCCTTTCCACCCAGAATCTTGTGCCAGATGCCCCGGGAGAGAAGGCTGTGTGACACAGTTGTCCTGAGTGTGTGCTGCAGCCCCAAGAAATGTGCCCCGGGTAGTTCAGCCTGGTTCCCACCACGAGCAACCTCACTCTGCAGTGCAGGAGATGAAGTGTAACAGAGAGGAGGGCAGGTAGAGACTTCTCTTTACTGCTCCCTTGGTTGCTTTTATAGGATGTTGTTTTCCCTCTAAGAGGTGTCTCCAGGGATGTAGAGTTGTCATCCTTTTGTGTCTGGCTTTGGCAGAGTTAGGGAGCTACTGCATGTCTAGGAAGGCCGTGGTGGTGCTGAGGGCAGTGCTGGGAGGTACCTGTTTCCCTGCTCTTCACAGTTATCAGCTGTTCATTCTAGGCTGCTTCCACCACCCTAGATTTCATCACAGCCCTGGCTGAGACTGCAGCAGTGGGTTGAGGTCAGAGCAGACACTGTCTGCTCTGTGCCTGATCTCTGTCCGAGTGCATGGACGCTGGAGCCCATGGTCTCTTGGTAACCAGGCCGTGGGGGAAAGATCTTGGGACTGTTGTGTGGAGCAGTAGCAACGTCTCTAAGAGGCCTTTCAGACCGGACTAAGGGCACGGGCAGAAAGGCCAGATTTAACAGACTGGAATAGACCATGGAGAGAAGTTTATTATTCTCTTCCAGAGATGTTTTTTTGTCAGTAGAAGCAGAAAGGTAGCCAAGGTAACATCTTCAAACCTCCTTTCCAACTGCCTCCTTTGATTTATTACACATTTTCAGCTAAGGGAGTGAGGCCCACAAAAGGTTAAATTTCTCCTATAAGATTAATTCAGCCATTTCTGTGGGATGGTGGAGGCAGAATACCATTAGACTTTCTAATCTCATTTCTCTCATGCTGTCTTCCTTGGAGCCTATCAAGCAGCGCCCTGGCAGACAGTCAGTTCTGTGGATGCTAAACACCAGAGTCAGGCTCTTGCTGAATGTGCCAAGAGTGCTGTAATTTAGAAAATGTAGCCTACCTTGCAAGGAAGGATGAAAAGGTATTGAGCGCACCTTTCTTTGCATGTGAGATTACAAATGCTTTGAACCTGTTAAACATGTAATTCCTCGGTAGTTTATTTTCTATTTTATTAGAGTCGTTTGCATGACATATTAGAACCAAACTGACTAAAACTGTTTGTGTTTTGTGGATCTCTGTTGGTTTCATGAGTACTGCTTGGGGTCCTAAATATACTAACCAGCCAATAAGCTATGTGCCCTTCGAGAGAGGAACTGTTCATACAAGATGCAACTGCAGTAACAGTTTTGTCTTTGTTTTAATTGCCCTTCAGCTCACATGTGAGTTTTTTTATCTGACTGAAGCTTGTGTTGGGGAGGGGGAGAGGAGGGAGGGAAGTATTAGCTGCTGCTGCTGCTGCATTAAAAACTAAATATGGGCAGATGTTCAGTTTTTAGATTTTCTGTTCTGGTCTTTTTTCAGATTGCCATATAAAAATCTTAAAGGGGGGGGTTGGGGGGGCGGGTGAGTGGAGCCTGCAGGGATTTTGAAGATTTTTTAAAATTTCAGCTTAAAATATAGCATTAAATAATGCTGGTTATTTTTAAGTTGCATATTTGGGACAAAGAGACTCTCCTAAGTGAGAGATAATTGCACGATCTGGTTCAACAGCTTTGTCCCTTGCCTCAAGTTACTACTGCAGGGCTTTCTATCCCCTCTGGTAATACAGAAATGAAATGATAAACCACCAATAGCCTTGGAAATTTCAATCGATTCCAAATGACTAAATATTTAATTCAGTCATTGCCTATACTTCCAGGGATGACTCGGGCATTTTTCTTTTTACTGAGGGCTTCGTGAAAGCCAGGCTCTGCAATGGCTGCTGGAGACCGAGTCTGTTGCGAGGAGGCTCCCCTGCAGTGAGGAGCCTGGGCACTGCAAGCCTCTATTCCATAGCAGCCCTTTTTGCAAATGGTAGTCGATTTTTGCAGAAGGTTTGTGGCCAGATCGCTATGTATAATACTGATGAAGCATTTTTGTTCCAGCTCTGTCTCGGAAGACCTAGGCTGTAGACGTGGGGATTTCAGTAGGAAACATTATGGATCTGTGGAGCTGGTAAGTTTATACTGTCTGTTCAGTGGTGGTGCATTGATTTAGATTTAGAGACGATTGCCACACTCATCAGACCTTTTGTTGTATATTTACCATTAGACCATGTGAGTGCAGTGTAAGGGTTAGATTGGCGTAAATGTCTATGCAAGGCTATGATAATTTGCACATCTTTATTTGTTTTTATTGTTGTGTACTTCTAATCTTGTGTCTTCCAGTTTGTTAAAAAAATATGTTGTGGCTTGAATTTTTCTCTGTTGATGGTATACAGAATTAAATAAAATACTTTGTGAATTAAGAAAGGTAGCATTTTGTTTTTATATTATGTTGTTCCTAAAAGTTTATAGATCTAGTTTTGAAGGTTTAAATATGGTTAAAATGTATATTCTGATTTCCTGTAAGTCTGCCTTCTGTGTATGTGACAGGAGTTAGAATATTTATGAGCTCTCCCTTTCCTCGTAAAAGCATGTTGGTTGGACTAGATAAATGCCTGTGATCGATGGGAAATATCTGGGATGAAAACATCCACATTGTCCGAATGAGAGACACTGGAGTCTGTGGTATGATTTTTAAAAAGAATATGTTTTCATTTTTAAAAGAGATGTAAAGAAAGTATATATAAAAGTCTCAGGGGTTTTTTTTAAAGACAGAATTGTGATTTTTTTTTTTTCTCAACTGCATGGGAAGTTAAACAAATTTGAGGAAAATGTACAAGTAAATTCCATTGATTTTTTGTTCATTAAGAACATTGTTCTACTATTTTTGTCTGTCTATAGAAACAGATTGCTTGCGTCCATTAGTATGGTACTCAGTTATTCCTTCATTAATATAAGCTGCATTCTTACAGGGTTTAAGCAGTAGAAAAAATTTTACTAGAGTTGTATACCAGTAAGGTTCAGCTTGAATCAAAGCATATATTACAGGTTTGACTGTGTACCTGGCCCAGGACTGAGAATTCTTAAAAGTATAAAATAAGTAAAAGATTTGTTTCTCGTTCTTAAGGAAGTTAGTGTCCTCTAGCTGAGTAGATGAGATGCATAAAATATCTAAAGAATGAATTTAGCCACATGAAAGACAATTGATCACCCCCATCCCTGCCTATTCTGTGCTCACTGGTGACTCCGTGCCAGCTCAGACCACCACCTCTGCTCAAGGAGTGTGTGTAGCAGTTAAACAGAGTTGGGACAGGTGAGCAGGGTGAGTCACAGATGGAGGGCCCTGGGGGCTGAGAGAAGGAGGCGGAGCGCGTTCTGGCGGGGGGTCTCGGGGAAGTGGCGGGATGGCCGTGTGCAGGCTCTAGGAGGCAGGCGCACGGCAGAGGGTAGACAGTAGATAAAGGCAGACAGCGTGGTCCTCGACAGGTGTTCTGCACAGTGAGCAAATGGCCCCGCCTGGCAGCATGGGCGAGGCTGCAGAGCTCAGTGCTTACACAGGAAGCAGGCCTGGAATCAGACAGGCCCGGGTGCACATGCTCCACCGCCTGCCTCTGTGACCGGTCGTGTTATCCTGCTTCTCATGACCCGCAGAGCACCTGAGAACTTGGGTTCTGAAGTCATCCTTCATTCATCACTTACTAGTTGTAAGGTCTTAGACTTTCGGCCTCTGGTTTCTTCTCTGTAAAAGAGAGATTCCAGTTTATCTTCCTTCAAGGTTGGTATAAGGGCTTAAGGAGCTGACACCCGTAAGGCTCAGTTCATGTTAACTAGCTGTAGTAGTAAAGATGAGGTTCGGTAGCAAAAATGGAGCTTCCCAGGGAAGACTTTGGGCTTGGTCTGATACATCCACAGAGGCCTTGTGATCAGTGAGAACTGTGTCTGGGCAAGTAACGCATCAGACCTGTGGGAATCACAGTCAGAATAGTACTTGACAGCAGGCACCACGGTCACCTGGAAGGTTTAGATATCGCAGCATACAGATTGCTGGGCTCCAGCCTGAGTTTCAAATTCAATAGGTCTTGGGCTGACCCACAGTCTGAATTTCTCCCAAGCCCCAGATTACTGTTGTAGCTGTCCAAGAACCGCGCCAGAGGGGCCCCTCCTTGAAAAATCTCAGACCAACTACCAATTATCCCTGCCTGGATGAGGCAGCCCCATGACCAGAGGTTCTTCAGTCCCTCTGTCCAAGGTCTTCCTCCGGAGTCACGATTATGTATGCTGATAGTTGTCCTTCAAAGATATTAGAAAATAAATTTTAAATACGTATATGTCTACATCCTGTGAATAATCTCACCCTCCTTGCAGCAACTGTTCTCATCTCCTTTGGTTTCCTTCCAGTCTTTACAGCTACAAACTTAGTTTTTATGTGACTGTGACGAAAGTATGCATTTGATTATGCGTTCCTCGCTTCTCCTTTCACTGTGTTTTGTAAATGCTTCTTCTCATATTGTCTTGAGTTTCCATTTTAAACTGCATACCATAGCCAGACTTGGTGATAAGTACCTGTGTCATAATTGTACCCCTTTTGTAAAACTAGGTTGTTTCTAGTTTTCTCCTATTAAAAATGACATGTGTAGTGGTGGTTGGTATAATTGAGAAAGATGAAATCAGCAGAATTCCCATTTCTTTCAAAATTTTAACTCTGTTTGAAAGGAAGGTGATGTTTTCAGAGTACAGTTGTTTCCTGGCATCTGGGGGTTGGTTTTAGGACCCCTTGTATCCTTGAATACTCAAGATCCTTATGTAAAATGGTGTATTTGCATATAATTTGTATCTTCCATACCCTTTAAGCCATCTCTGGATTACTTACAATATCTAATACAATGTAAATACTATATAACCAATTGTTCCACTGTATTACTGGGAAATAATAACCAGAAATCATTCTGTACATGTTCAGCACAGATGCAGTTTTTTTCCTGAATATTTTCTATCCATGATTGCCTGAAACTCTAATGTGGAGTCCCTGGATATGAACCTTCAGCTGTTATTAAATTAAAAATCATTGTACAATGTTCTGATGTTATCACCAAGAACCCAGTAAGTGTCAGGCATCCTGGAATTCGGACTTTGTAGAAGGTTATCCAGGATTATATAAAGTTGAATTTGTAACATGAACTTTGACTCTGAGAAAGGAGGTATAAGTCATTGTGAAGAACTAAGCTTAGCTGTTCAAATTAGTAACGAGGGCAGATTTAGGGCTTAATTCCTTATGTGTCAGTTGGGTATAAATTTGGTAAGAACCTGGAAGCACAGATCTCTGAAGACTCATCAGAGAGATTTTATTTTGTTTCATTCTTTTCAATACTGAGTATTAAGCCCAGGCCCTTCACACTGACCTATATCCTCAGCCCTTTTCTAATTTTTTTTTGTTTGAGACAGGGTCTTGCTAAGTTGCTAAATTGCCAAATTGCCATGGCTGGACTCAAACTTGCAATCCTCCTGCCTCAGCCTCCCAGCGTGCTGGAGGTGTGCACCATCATGGCAGGCTGCATAGGAGAGTTCCTTAGCCTTCATTCAACAAATAATTTTTGAAGGCCCACATATGGCAGGTGCAGTACCATGCTAGGCACCAAGAGGGAAGGGGAAACCCGGCCAGTCTTTCTCCTTTCGTGGAGCTGTAATCTGGCTTTAGGAATGGACTGCCTCAAGCATTGCATCCCCAGTCCGTGCCTTACGTAGCCTTCATCTGGGCTCCCTGTCTTAATTTGGGCTTGTTCCCTGCAGGCCTGCTACACTCAGTCCAGTGTGTTAAGGAATCACTGCAAGGGGCTGGCTGAGCCTCGCAGGTGTGATGCTCAGGATGCGCGGCTGAGCCCGTGAGCGACCTGAGAGCCCTCTGTCAGCTGTGTCGTGCGCTTCGTCTGGCCCGAGTGATTTCTCATCTTTCCCTTCCTCTGTGTCCCTGCCATCCTCCTGGTCATCCAGCTCAGGTGATGGCACAGCACCTCCCTCTGGTCACTTTCCCCAGCAGCCAGAATGGCAGTTGGTTTTTTTTCTACTGTTTTTATAGTGGTTGGGTATAAACTGTACCGTTTTAACCATTTTAGGCATATGATTCAGGAGCATTCAGTACATGTCCAGGGTATGCGACCATTATGGCTGTCACATAAAGAACATTCCCATCATCCCAGACTGAAACTCGAGCTGTTGCCCACTAACTCCCCATTCTTTCCTCTCTCCATCCCCTGGTCACCCCTGTGCCATCTCATGGTGCATTTGCCTCCGCTAGGTCTGTCACAGGAGTGGAATCCCACCCTATTTCTGCTGGTATAGTTCATCTGTCGTGTTCTCAAGGTTGATCAGAATTTCTTTCAGTTTTATGGCTGAATTAAATAGCGAATTTCATGTATTCATTCATCTGTTCATAGTCATGGTTTCTTCCAACTTTTTAGCTACTATGATTAATGTTGCTGTGCCCACTGCAGTTTCTGCTTTCAGCTCTTTGGGTACATTGACCTGGAGTGGAATTTGCTTGATTGGGTGGTAATTCTGTGTTTTATCTTTTTGAGGAACTTCCAAACAGATTTTCACAGCAACCCTGACACTTTACCATTCTACTAGGAATACCCAAGGGTTCTAGTTTGTGCACATTCTTGCCAACACCTGTTTCTCACTTTTTAAGATAATAGTCACACTAGTCATTGTGAAGGGACATCTCACTGTGGTTGCGGTTTGCATTTCCCCAAGGATGAGTGACGTTGAGCGTCTTTTCATGCTCTTATCAGTCATATATCTTCTTTGGAGAAATGATTATTCCATCCTTTGCCCATTCTTAGATGGGATTCTTTGTTTTCTTGCTATTGACTTGTCAGAGCTCTTTATGTATTTAGGATACTAATCCCACAGCAGATACATGATTTGCATGTATTTTCTGCCATTTCCTCATATTATATTGAAGAAGTCAATGGCTGGGCCTAGTGGTACATGCCTTTAATCCCAGCACTCTGGGAAGCTGAAGTAGGAAGATTGCAAGTTGGATGGAGCCCATCCTGGGCAATTTCACACCTTAGTGAGACCCTATCTCAGAATTTTAAAAAAAACCTAGCTAAAATCAGTTAGCCATATACAGAAGGACTAATCTCTAGGCTTTCTCTTTAGTCTTGTTGGTATATATATGTCTGATGACAGAATGATGTTTGAAAATGTTGACAACACAATCTCTTTTCTTTTTAAAAACTCTTCCTTGATTGCCCCTTATAGTTCAAAGCCAGGCCACTTACCAAGCCCTCCAAGAACCTACTCAATCCCTACTCTACTGCCCTCTCCCTCCTCTCTTGCCAGTCCCCAGCTGTGCTAAAACTTCTGGCCTGACCGGTTTCTAGAACACACTGGACTCCTGCACCTGCTACTACCCTTAGTGCTGGAGTGAACTTCTCTAGTGCTTTTTGTGACTTCAGTGTCACCATCTGAGAGAGGCTGTCCCTGCTACTGTCTGAGAATCCTGTTTATTTTCTTTTTTTTTACTTTTTTTTTTTTTGCGGTACTGGGGATCGAACTCAGGACCCTGCGCTTGCTAGGCAAGCGCTTATTCCACTGAGCTATATCCCCAGCCCCCCTGTTTATTTTCTTAACAGTGCTCATCACAGCCCCTACTTATCTCATTTGTTTATTTACCTACACTACTCTCTGATTCACAAGAGGTCAGGGTGGGATCCAGCTCTGTTGCGTTCATTGTATTTCTAGAACCTGGCTTGGGGCCTGGTTCAGACTGAGTTCTAGTACACTTTTTATTACTAATTTGGTTTCCAGCTTCCTAATCTATGTGTTTACATGTGTTGCAGCTCTACTTCCCATCATATTCTCTTCATTTCTTGAATCCTACTTTTAAATTCCAGACAGAATATTATAGATTATTGATTTCTAGGTGACCATCCCTGACTCAAAACAGTAGCACTCAGGCTGGGGCGACCATTCAGTACCGGCATGGCCTCCTAGAACCAGGCTCTCCGCACACTTGGTGGGGAGAGCAGATTCTTTCTAAAGGGGATGGAGGCAAAAGTCAGTTAAGAATGTGAAGAGTTAACGAAGAGAAGACTTGGGCTGGAACCTGCAGTGTATCCCTAACATCCCACCGTTCCCTCATGTGTAGATGATTTAAAAACACTGTATGCAGATCCCTTCCTCCACTGCTGGAATCTCATTCCTGTTACTTCTATTAATCCATATATGTGTAAGGATACAGACTATGAACTCCCTAAAAGTAGAAACCATGGCTGTTTATTTGCTGTTTTATCCCTGGTACCAAGAACAGTGCTGAGCGTTAGTAAACATAGACTGATTGATTGAATGGATGATCTAGTTTGGTAGACATTGAAAAGTAGCTTGACTCATGAAAAATAAAGAAAGGAAAGGGAAAAACTAAGCTTAACTCTCCCCCGAACACAGCTCCAATCATTAGCTTGCAGTGTGTTCCACCGAAGACTCATGCCGTTTTCCTTCCTGCTACATTGCCAGTCCCATCTCTCAGGGAAGAATTTCAAGCAAGGCACAGCTGTTAAACCGTCAGCCATTATTCATCACTTTATATCAGAATCTGTCAGGAAAAGTATCGAATTGTTTGTAGCTTCTATTGATCCTTTCTTGGCCTTTGACTCGATGGATGGCAAGCTGATACGGTATAAATGATAAATGATACCAGCACAATATAGACCTCTCCCCTGCCCGGCCGGGCTGCCGGCTCTCTTGCATGCTGTCTCTTAATACTGCTGGGAAGTAGCCATCTGCAGATGATTCCAAACCAGGATAAAGCTGGGTAGAATATTGTCCATTCCTTTTTGAACCTGAGTCAGAATAACTCAAGTCTGCAATTGGATAAGCTGGATGCATGCACCCCTGCTGTACAGGAAGGACCAAGATCGATGCTTCCCTTTGCGGGTGGGTGGCAGGATTCTGTAGTTAGGCACTCACAATGGCCTCCAAGGATGTCTGGCTTTTGTACTATCGAATACCTGCAAAAGAGCAGTTGGTGCTGAGCTTGCTTGGCATCTACAGATCTCAATATTTGAGTATTTAAGGGGTCTCAAAAGTTTTACTTGAAGTAATTTGTTGTTTGAGGGTATTTTGGTTTTGTTTTTTGTTTTGTTTTATTTTTTGAAACATTATATTGGTATGTAGTTCAGGTTGGCCTTGAACTCGTGGTGTAGCCCAGGCTGGCCTTGAACTCACAACAATCCTTGTACTTCAACCTCCCAATGCTGGGATTACGGGTGTGTGCTGCCAACCCTGGCAGTGATTTGTACTCTTTCTCAGGCACATATTTGAGTTCTACCCAAACGAGGGGTGTACAGAAGAGCGATACTTTGCTAATGAGTGATTCAGCTGCCTGTCCAACATCCCTAACCCCATGCAGTTTTGTTCTCTCTTGAGAGTTGGGTAGGCTTTTTGTTTTCATGGCACTTTATGGGCAAAATCATATTCTGTGTGGTATTTTTAAATTGAGAAATTAGTGAAGATATCTATGCTTTTCCCCCAGGAGCTTCAAAACATCAAGGCTTCAGCATTCTACAACTGCCACCCTACCTTTATCATGCATTCTTCAATATACTGACAGATCTCCAGTCTTACATAGGAAGTCAGCTAAGTTAGGGACCTCAAGACACGCATTCATCTTGGAGTATTCACCAACAACTTTCCATGATGTAAAACTATAGTGGTGTTATTTGTTTTTTTGTTTTTTTTTTTTGTTTTTTTTATACATTTACTGCCTTTGTAGGCAGTTGGTCTTGCTGACTTTGAAACTTTGCCAGGCTAAAATTATTGTACCTATTTACCATGCATAGAATTTGAAAGTCTTAATGATATAATTATTTGTGTATTAGAATAGAACCAGAAATCTTCTGTTGTGGTCGTTTTGTTACTGTTATTATTATTAGTTGTAACATTATCAAATGCTTACCTTATTAGCTTTCACTTTAACATTGTTGAACGCTTCTCACATATCCATGACTGTGCTGAATACTTGGGATGCATTTACTCATGAAATCCTCACAAACAACCACGTGAGGAAAGTAGCATTTGATTATGGCTCTCTGCATGGGTAGATATTGTACATAGGCTCTCAGAGTGGTAGCAAATGGCAGAGGTGACAGTGAAACCCTACTGTCCGACTTTGAGATCCCCTGGCTCTGGCCTCTCCCTCTACGAACCCGCGTTCTTACAGTCTTGCTCCTTAGTGGGTGGTTCCTAAGCAGTTTAGGTTGATTTTTAGAGCAAATACCATGGCCCTTAATCAACAGTATAGAGTAGCTCTGCTATAGGTTTTAACCTAAACATATAATTTCAAACTGTTTTCTGTCCAGATCTTAATGAAAGCCTTGTTTTAGGAAGCATGTTCATAGAGTTCTCCAATAAGATGCCCGTGCCATAAGTGGTTTAAATTTAATTCCTGGATGGAGCCCAGGCATGTGACAGCAACAGACACACTTGGCCTCCCGTTCCTGGCCCCTCTCAGATTTGCATCTCTTGATTTGTGCTTTGGCACTGGGCCCTTAACTTGTTTTGGTGGACAGAGAGGAAATGGCCAGATGGCTGTTGCTGGTGTCTCTTGCAGAATGCTGCTCAGGACCTGTCTGTCACACAGTCTTTCCTTTACAAGGATCTAGGAGCACAATTTTTCTAAGAGCCCAAAACTACCATGCTTCCCTAAAGAAGCCAGTTTATTATTAATCTTACAAGCAGGGACGATCTTATAAATGTGAAACGTTCTTGCCTTCTTTGTAGTGGCTTCTAGGAAGCTCAGAACCCTATTTTTGCCTTGCCCCTAACAACCTTAAGAGATTTATAACATGCATTCCCATGTAATTCTCTTATTTTCCGTTGATTTCCTATACCTGGTGTTCCCTTGTTCTGAGTGTGTTCTATATCTAATTTTTCTTCCTCTTACAGGAAAGATGAGTGGCAGCCACAGGTACTGGGGGACCTGAGCTGTCAGAGTCTCTCCAGGGTGCTCTCCCATGCAATTGATTCTGTATCTAATTTAATGCTTTGAGTAAGATGCATTTCAGTAAGCTGCTCTAATCCTTTTATTTATTTACATACTTGTGTAAATGGCAGAGGGCACAAACCTGAGGGTGCTTTGCCACTGACCTACAGCCCAAGCCTTTTTATTTTGAGGCAGAGTCTCACTAGGTAGACTGGCCTCAAATTTGTGATCCTCCTACATCAGCCCCCCAAGTGTCGGATTGCAGGCAGGTGCCACTGTCTCCAGCTGCATTCAGTCCTTTTAAAAACATAGGGTAAAGCATAAACAAAGAAGTATGTCTGCATCGAGCCCTGAACAGCCAGCCCATCCTTCCATCTCTCGTGGGTAGCAGGCTGGTTCACGGTGATTATGACTCTAGCCTCTTCCCTAGCCTACTTTTCACGACAGTGTGATTTTATGACCTATTTTCCTAGGATCAACAGAATGCGGGGAGACTTACGGCCACCTGATCAGCCATTTGGTGACCATCTTGAGCACTGAGCTCTGTGTCCCCGACATGGAGAGCGGTGGCACAAAACTGTTGCAAACACACAAGCTAAACACACATCGTGGGAGAGTACCAGGCTTGTCCTCCAGTTACTCCCAGACAAAATCAGCCTCCGGAGGAGCTGCCCCTCTGCTCTCGGCACCAGCATGGTCTCTGGTCCCAGCACTGGAGCCGCATCGCCCTCTGTGGGCCGTGCGCTGCGCCCCTGTCCAGTGGTCCCCAGCACCCCCCACCCCGTATGCCCAGGCCTGCGTTCTCTGTGCCCCGCCCACTGCCTGCTTCTGCAGCTGCCTGGGCCCAGCTCAGTCTTTGACCCCTGCCCCTTCCCTTGGTGCCCTGGGGACTTTGTTCTTTGACTTCAGTGTCTTCACCTGGTGGACACTGTATCAGCTACACTACAAAAACACTTTAAAATTGTGATCGATGCATAACAGTGTATTTTTCATACAGGCAGAGAGCCAAACTGTGAAAACACTGTTTATGTGGTTAATTCTTCAGTGCAGGCAGTGAAGTGGAACAGTTTCCCACCTTGATTATGGTTGGTTCCTTACATCCTCAAAGGCAAAACTCTCGTGTGTCTCTAAGTACACAAACTTTGCTGGCGCCTATCTTATCACAGCCTTGGCCTTGCCCACCTTCCGTAATTTTCTCTCACACCGCCCCCCCACCACATGGGTCACACGCCAGCCTTGGCTTTGACATTGGTAGGCTGGGCTAGCACTGTGGACCAGAAGTCGTAGTAAAACTAAATCCTATGATTGCCCAGAGTATGTAGTGTTACATGCCTTTGTATAACCACTTTAGTAAGTAGAAAATATTTTCAGTTTTTTGAAAGATGCTTTCAGAAATGACTTGTGTTTTCTTATGAATCTGTACCAGTCTTCAATCAAAATTATAAGATTTGAGCTGAGTGAGGTGGGCATCCTATAATCCCACATCCGCAGGGGCGGAGGCAGGAAGAGCATAGGTTCACAGCTGACCTGTGCAAATGCAAAGAAAACCCAGCAAACACAGCGGGAGTACTTGACAGTGTGCCTTGAACATCAGAGTTTGGAACCACCCTTTTACTTTTTTGGAGCTGTTGAAGATTAAAACAGAATTTTATCTTTTTGTCAGCCCTTCAATACCTGGACTGTGAACATTAAGAGCCCTTTGTTCAGGCTCTCAGAAGGTTTCCCTTTTTAACTTTTCAGCTGCCCCTGGTGGGTGCCTTGCGACTTCTTCCCCGAAACGGGGGATCCAAAGGCATTTGAAGTTTCACTGGTGTCCATCTTGGTGCCTTTATCCTGAGATCTCTCCTGGCTTTCTCGCATCTCAGGGCAAATCTCTGTCTTCCCGGCACACGTGTCCCATCCCGCAGTGGGAGCAGCTTTAGTGCCCTTTGTTAGAGAAGGATACATCCAGAGGCTGTATCCCTTGCTTCCACTAAATGAATTTGGGGGAAATCATGCCTCCCCCAAAGCCAGCATCACCTGCTTGACTGACCTGCCCAAAAGGGCCGCTCTCCCCGCAGCGCTGTTGAGGCGTAAGGAGCCTCTTCCCATCGAATGATGCTACCCACTGAGTCAAAGCAGCTACTTCGGGCTGCCTTCTGTATGCTTTCTGGCTTCAGCTTTTTAATTGGCCCATTGCAGTTATCATTGTATTGCAGTCCTTTGAAACATAATCTCAAACTGCATTTGCTTAACAGATTTGAAGACTTTTTAATTACATTGGGAGGATGTTTCAGCCTCACGCTACCTTCTCCCTTTGCTAGGCAGGCGCTTATTCCACTGAGCTGTATCCCCAGCCCTACCTTCTCCCTTTGATCCCTGCACCAGTTCCCGTTTCCCCTCTTTCTGCTCTCAGTGCTCTGTCTTCTCGCAGTACACTGGGACCGTTCTTGCCAAGGTCACCAGAGACCTTGCTGCTACCAAGTCCAGTTGGCACTTTTTACTTTCACTTATTTGGCATTAAAGGGGCCCCTACCCCTTTCTTACTTTTTATTCTGAGACAGGATGTCGCTAAGTCACTAAGTTGCCCAGGCTGGACTCAAACTTTCAGTTCTCCTGCCTCAGCCTCCCAGAATGCTGGGATTACAGATGAGCACCACACGCCTGGCTCTCTGTCTTTGTGTCGTGTACTGCTCTGCAGCACTGACCCTGCTGTCACCACGTGCACGTGGTTTCCCTGCTGCCTCCAGCCCTCACGTTCCAAGCTTCTCCTGGGGCTCCTTCTTTTCCCTCTGGCCCCGGAACTTGCGTGCTCCCCCAGGTCAGTCTCTGGCTGTTGTGTCTTCGTGCTGCTGGGGTGATCTTTCCTGCCACCATGGCTTCAGCTTAAATCAGCAACTCCCGTCCCCTCATGTTCAGTGCAGATCTCTGTCATCAGGTTGCTGTCGATGGACCCCAGTGCCCACTGGACATCTCTACTGGGGTGGCCAGAGGCAGCTGAACCTCAACGCACCCGAAACTGAGTTCGCTGTGGTCCTTCTTTCCCCATGCCAAGCCACCAAGCGGGTGGCACTGCCTTCTGTTATGTTGCCACTTCTGGAAACCAGGAAATCACACAGGGCTCACATCCGGTCTCTTTCCAAATCCTGCTGTGTTCTGTATGCTAATAGATCTTATGGACAGGTTGCTCTTTGTTCACATAAATGTTGGGCGAACTTCAGTCTTCTGAGTGTTGTGGGTATGTAAGCTAATTTAAAATGTCACAGTTACCAAAAGAGATGAATGTACTCTTATCATCCCATCTGACAGATGAGGTGACTGAAATTCAGAGAGGTTAATTAATTTGTCCAAGGTCACACGCCTGGTAAGTGATAGGGCCCCCACACGCACAGTCTACAGATGGTTTTATTTTACAGTCCAGTGGTCTTGCTGTTGTTACACACTCTTCCAGTGCCCCTCGAATATTATTTGAGCAATCAGAAAATCAACTGAGCAATTTGCCTAAAATTCACATTCCGGTTTTGAAATCCTGTACCATTTATATTGTTTTCATGTTTTGTTTTGTCTTTATTATTGTTATTTTTTCCCTCTTTAAAATAAAAGAATTCACATTTCATATATCTGCACTGGGCTGAGTAGTGTGTTTTTTATAAGCTTCCATTTGTTAAAGTGACTTTTATTTCTCTGCGTCTTTCTTACTTGATCTCTTGAAGAGATGGGGTGGGAAAATAGCAGGGACTGTATATGGTGCTGCACACCTGTTATCTCAGGCCTCTAGAAGGCTGAGGCAGGCAGATGGAAAGATGAAGCCCAGCCTGGGGCACTTAGTGAGACCCTGACTCAAACTAAAAAACAAAAAGGTCTAGGAGAGCAGGAGATGTAGCTCAATGGCACAGCACCTGCCTGGCAAGTGCAAAGTCCTGGGTTCAATTCCCAGTACCAAAAAAAAAAAAAAAAAAGGTCTGAGAATGTACTCATAGCTCTGGTGAGGACTGTAGGTTCACTCCCCAGTACTGCAAAAGAGAAGAAAAAAGATAGAGAGAGAGAGAGAGAGAGAGAGAGAGAAGGATATAAGGATCAGATGCTTGCTTCCATGTTCTCTTTCTGCGCAATGTGTCATCTCCTCTTTCCGTAAGCTTCTGGCACTTTCTCTGGCTTTGCTTGCCTTCTCGAAGATTCCATTGCATAAGTTCTTGATAACATTACATTGAATTTGTCCGTTCCTCAGCTGGAATTAACTGGAATCTGGAAGCTCTGATTTCCCTAATGCTGTAAAGAGTGCTCCCCCACCCCGACAGCTCTGACGATGAGATCTTTATGTTTCGAAACAAACAAGTGACGACAGCATCAAACCTTCAGCGTCTCTCTTGCTAAGGGGAGAAAGCAGGTACCTGTGAGCTTGACATTCCAGGCTTTCCACAGTCTTGGTGATGTGCCTTAGCGCCTGTGGCCAGCCCTCAGGGCACTGGCCTCTCCCACTCTGAGCTCCGTTACCTGGGCTCCAGGACTCTCCATGCCCTCCGTCCTTGTAGTGCCCTGAAAGGCATCTCTGCCAAGCCTCCTCTCCTGCATGTTATCCTTCCTGGCTTCCCGGTGGGCCCTCCTCATTCACACTTTAGACCTCACCACTTCTTCAAGTTTTTCTGTGCTGCCCATCATGTTTCACATTGTTCTGACTTGCGGGCAGCTTTCCTAGTACCGGGGCCATGATGCTTTTTTCATGGCCTCCCCAGCAAAACTAAGCTCACTGCTGGGTGTCCACATATTAACTAGAAGATCAGTTTTGCCAAAAATCTGATAGATGAATTTATGTCTGATGCATTATTTTTTCTCCTTAAATTTTATTGCTTCCCATCCCTTTGTATGTGTGTGTGATGCTGACACACTTTAATATACTTTTGTGACTATAAAAAAATATTCTCATTATAGAAAATTTAAAGTATACTGAAAAGCACAGAGAGGAACATTAAATTCATCTTTAATCCACACCTACCAATCATCACCATTAAGATTAGTATATGTCTCATTAGTACTTGTTTATATACAAAATGGGCCTATATATGTTACTGTGTTTTCACTTAAAAGCAAAGTGTAATCTTTTACAGGGAAAGATACTCTTAAACAAATTTTCCTATGCATATCTCTTATTTCTTATTTATGTCTAACTGCCTTGGTCGCAAGCTCCAGAATAAGAGTAAATGGCAGTGGTTTGTAGGCACCCTTGTCCTGCCACGTCAGGCAACTTTTTCAGGCAGTACATAGGGTGTCTTTCTTCATCATTACATAGCAGTCATATCTTACAGTCTCCGTAAGAATGACTTGGCTAGTTTTAAAATTTCTGAGTCACCAGCTTTTCCTCTTAAAACTTCACAAATTTTGACTTATTCTTGTCTTAGCTTTCTAAACCAGCTGTACTAGATTTCCACAAACTGGGTGGGATGAAGACAACAGTGGATCCCCTCGTGGCGCTGGAGGCTAGAAATCCAGATGAAGGCACAGCCAGGCCGTGCCCCGGGGGGGTGGGGAGAGCCTTTCCCTGCCTCTGCCAGCTCTGGGATGCCCGTTGTCCTTGACACCCTTTGCCTGTAGCTGGTGACTCGTTTCTGCCTGTGTCAGCACACAGCTTCCTTGCCTGCACCCCTGAGTCTGAATCTCCTTCTCTTCCTCCCGTGTAAATACACTAGCCATTGGATTTAGGGCCCATGGAACCCAGGAGGACTTTATCTCTTTTTTAAATTTTTTTAAAGAGAAAAAAAATTTCAAAACAAGATAATAGTGGGGTACCAATGGTTAATACATTAAGTATTGTTATCTTTGAATTAATTACTCAGAGTACACAGTAGAGGCATTTAATTGTCCAAACAATATTAGCGCAAACCTTTCTTTTCAGTGAACTAAGAGAAATGAATAGTATAACTGTTTTAACTATCTTGTGTGTGTGTGTGTGTTGCTTTTCCCTTCCTTCTTTTCTCCTTTCCCGCAGCCCAGTTTCTCTTTCCTTTTGAACAGTTTCTTCCCATATTACAATATCTGTTGTACATTTTGGATCTTATTTACTCTTTCATCCTCTCACACTAGAGAAACAATACTGTTTGCACATGTGCATCTGATTTATTTCACTTGTAAGTATGGCCTCAAGATGCATCCATTTATCTATAAAAGTCTCCAGTTTATCCTTCTTTGTGGCTGAGTAGTGCTCCATTATATAAAAAGACTACATCTTTTTTTATCCATTTCCGTCTTAACAAATTACTTCTGCAAAGACTCCATTTGCAAATAAGGTCATAGTCTGAGGTTTTAGGAAGACCAACACTTGGAGAGAATTCTATTCAACCCCATACAGTCACTTTCTGCATTTTAGAGGCTTCTAAAGAGGAGTCTGAGACCATTCTGATTTTTTTTTTTTGCAAATTTTGGTTTCTTTTTCTTTTATTCAAAAAATTTCCCATAATTTTTCTACCCATTTCTCTTATAATTAATTTTGCCAGGAACATTATATCTCTATAACTCTTAGGCCTAAATCTTTAGTCAGGGATGAATATTTTCTTCTACTGTATCTTTGATTATTGTTCATTTTTTCCCTTTGAAACAATAAAACCTTTTTCTCAATCCTCCATGACTGCGTTTTCTTTCTCCTTATTTTCATTTCATTTTGTTCCTTTTCTTTCTATTTTCAGCATCTAAAATGATGAAGATAATGACTTTTGGTTTTCTTTTTCTTTTTTAATAAAAGTGAGGATATCACTAAATATAGTGAGATCCAGTCTTTCCCAGAACTCATGCCTTAGCCTATTGCATAGCTGGAATTATACATACAAGTACTGTACACAGCTTTGCTATTTTGATTTTCTAAAGTTAACATTTTGCTTCCTTCTTCCAATAAAGATTTTCATCTTCCATTTGCATTTGGGGGGCATCTTTTATCTCACCCATGTACGCGAGCTTTATACACTATTGCAAAGAGGTTGTCTCTTCTGCCTCCTTGGGGACAGCAACTGCTTCTCTAAACTGTTTAGTTTCATGTAATGAAGATTAGATGTTTGCTTCCTGGTTTAGTTCTCAGGCTCTCTGTAGCATTATTCCATAGCTCCCTTGTCAGAAGTTTTTTCCCATTTTACAAAATCTTCAAACAAAAACAAAGGGCTCTTCTGCCTTTAGTTTTTCAACATTGAGGATGTGTAACTAGCCCTCAGCTGTCACGGTCCTTCTGGGACTGCAGCTTCTCTGAGTTAAACAGCTGCCTGACCAGGGATTGTGCAACTTCCCAATCGATTTCCAGTGTGTAGCCAGTGTTTATCTTGTGTGGCTCTGCTAAAGTGAGATAGGATTTTCTCCTGGCCTGGCTCTTTGCTGGTCCAAGCCAGAGGCTCCAAAATTACAGTCTGGTTGAAAGAGCAGTACTGAAGAAATGTTTGCTTAGCTCTTTCCACGAGCTTGAGAAGATGCCAGCTGTCCAGATCAAAAGCCAAGGTGGAGATTAGGAAGAGAGAGCCCACTAGCCCAGCGCTGGCTGGCACAGTGGCAAGATTGTTCTCTCCAAGACACTGTGCTACTGGGACTTGTCCTGTCTCTGTCCCTGCCTGTGGCACTCTGCTTATGAAAACTGCATTTTCTAAGATCCTGTCTTTCCCTCCTGCACTTCTTTTCTTTTTAATTTGCAAGTAGTCGCTGTTTATTAACTGGTTAAAGCACAGACACCGCAGTGGGCACCTTCGTTTATCCTTCTAACAAGCACTGACTGGGCTTCCCCGTATCAGGATCCCCCCCTTACACAGAATAGGGGATTTTTTCTTTGTTCCACCCCCTCAGCAGGGTCTGAAGAGCCACCGGGAGTTGCGCGCTTCCTTGGAGAGCCGTGCAGCATGCAAACCCCACGAGCCCATCCTCTGCGCAGACGCGCCATGTTTACCAAGAGGCCAGGCAGTTAGAGGCCGTCTGCCCAGGAACCTCGCTCCTTTCTGAGTTTCCCCTAAGTGCACTTGAAGATGAGCTCATTGACTGACTTCAGACGTGGGCACCCCGTGCAACATATAGCTCCCCAACTTCAGAGTATTAGCTGAAGCCTTGTTGAGCTTAAGAAAAGCACCCCCTGAGCATCTGCCAAAGGCAACAAAGCTGTGACACCTTTGAGACCTTTGGGCTCCCACCACAGACACCTCTGGTCCTAGTGACAGATGCTAACTTGGATTCTGCACACTCACAGAAGTGCCCGCTTTTCACACCATCCTGGCCGTTTGAGTCTCAAGTCGTCCTCCTGCCTTCCTTGTGATAGTGTTCAGCGTCACGGGTAAGCTTCCTCCTGGTCTTCGCAGGAACCTTTTGGGCAGATTCTCTCTCAGTACTTGATCTTCAGCTCTGCAAGATTCCTCTTCTTTTTCTGAAGGCTTATGCGGCGCAGAAGCTGTCCTCCCTCCTCTTCAACACCTTCCATGGTTCCGCTGGCAGAGAGCCCTCCTGCTTCTTGCCCATTGTTTTCTTGAAAGGAAAAGGCAATGTCTGTGCAGTGAAAGGGTGATTCCCAATATTTTATTGTTATTTTTCATATGGACCCAATGTCTCTTGGCCAAAACGAGATGGTGAAGAACAGGATAAATGGATTTGGCCCTGGTCCAAGCCACACAGCCAGTCATGAGGGGTTTCCCAGTCCTCTCCGTGTGCATAGGGAAGTGGAAAGTATGCTGACGTTTTGGCCATGGGACAGGTAATGAGCCATTCATAGACTCTGACCAGTGGTCTCTGGCAGTGACTCTTCACTGGGAAGCAGAGAATCAAGGACTGCTGTTCAGACGTTGTTTGAGCTCAGAAAGGAGACAGGGGCGCCTGAGATGGGAGTCAGGCACCAGTGTCCATGTGACCTTCCTTACCGTGTCCGGCACACAAAGGCACAGGACCTTCTGAGAGGTAACCAGCGACTGACAGGGTGGGGGACGTGATGGGAATGGACAGGAATGAAAGGAAGGGGTGGGACGAGGCACTGGGGCTCTGGCTGGAACATGGACCAAAGGGCCCAGAGCGGCGCATCCCTGGGCACTGTGCAGACAGGGCCTTGGCAGCGTGGAGGAGGCCGTTGGCGCGCTAGGAAGGGATGGCAGAGCCACAGAACCAAGCAGGATCACTAGATTTGAGACTGCAGGAGGATGTGCACTCAGGCCACCAGCAAAGTGACTGATTGAGGCTGAGCTTGCCGAGGACGGTGGCCAGACCCGGCATGATAAGCCACGCCAGAGCCCAGGGCCGAGCCAGGCTGCAGCAGCTGCTCTCAGCCGTTATCTGTCCAGCCCCGAGAATGTTCTGACCCCCAAGTGCACCTGCACGTGCTGTGATGCTCAGCCCTCTGGCCGCTCGCAGCTTCCCGAGGCACAGGCAGAGCAGGAGCAAGGGGAAGCGCGGGAGGGAGAAGGCGCTGCCTCCGCTCCCTGGGCCCGGCTCCTCCAGTCCCCACTAGAGGCACTGGATGTGAGCGGAAAGACCGGAAACAGGGCCGGCCCGCTGCCCAGGGAGAGCTCGGAGCAGCACCAGCGGGGACAGGACGGCTCCTTTGGCGCGGATTTACATCCTCACCGCTCCTTTCCTTCGATACAAACATTTAAACTTTCTTCGCTTCTAAGCGGTTCTGTCTAAGCCACATGTGGGTGCTGGGGTGTGTGTATGTGATTTGCATATACAGGGTCAAATAGGTCTGCTTTCTTAACCAATGTTGTAGTTAAAAAAAAAAAAATCCTGCATATGTTGGAAATCATTTCTCAAAGGTCCTGTATCAGAATAAATTACATTATAGTTCCAGAGTAAATCACATTACAGCACCGCAGCCTCGCACAGCTCCTCGGGCAGGGCCCTCTGCAGCCCCGACCTCCTCCAGCTCCGTTTGTTGTGGCGTTTAACCAGGTTGCCTGTGATTTATCTGTTTATATGCGTGTGTCTGTCTCCCACCGGGATTTGCTGTCCTCTAGGGCAGGGATCATGTTGCATTTATCTTTATTAGTGCAGCAGTTAGTACAGCCCTGAAAAATAGGTTCTTAGTGATGTTTGCCAGATGGACAAATGTTTAAACAGATCTTCTAAGACTTTTAATCCAAAGTTAAGGCAGTTTAATCACTCATCCACTAATTAATTAGTGGTTTGATACTAATCAGAGCACTTATATTAATCACAATATTGTCAAAGTATTATTATATGTATTGAATACCTCTCAGATCCAGGTACTATTCTAGGTTCATCATATGTGGTCATTGTTGGATTCTCTCTAGGAGCCTTGACAGGGCTGTAATCATGTCCCCACTTTAGAGATAAGGAAACTAAAATGTAACAGTGAGAGGTTACGTGATTTTCCCCAAGATGACAGAGCTAATTATATGTACAGTTGAGATCTGAACTTGACCAGCTGGTCCCTCAAATCCTCACTCAGAACCACTCATTGTAAACGTTTTTTTTTTGTTGTTTTTTGGTTTTTGTTTTGGTGGTGCTGGGGATCAAACTCAGGATCTTGTGCTTGCCGGGCAGCCACTTATTCTGCTGAGCTATATCTCCAGCCCCCTAAACCCCTCATTTTAAAGAAAGGAGATCTGGGGGAAAATATGAAACGTTACTCTCCCCCCACTCCCCGGAATTGAACCCAGAGCCTTTTCATGGAGCTACAGCCCCAGTCCCTTCCTCCTTTCCTTTCTTTCTCTCTTTTTTTCTTTTCTTATCTTGAGACAGGGTCTTGCTAAACTGCCCAGGCTAGGCTTGAACTTGCAATTCTGCCCCAGCCTCCCAGGGTGCTAGGATTACAATCTTGTGCTTCAAATGTTATTTTTATTAAAGATGTACTTTGCATAACCTTTTGAGATCTTTTGCCAAGTAAAAATATTTTTCCTGTGACTTATATACTTGAATGCCAAGTACACAGTGCACCCAAAACGGAAATCATGGGAATCCCAGCACTGATTTAAAATGGAAGATGGAAACAAGCACCAGCCCAGGGAAGATGAGGGAAAAGAGACCTTTGCTTTTTTTTTTTTTTTTTGGTCTTTTTGAGGCAGGGTCTCACTATGCAGTTCAAGCTGGCCTTAAACTCACTTTACAGCTCAGGCTGGTCTCAAACTCACAATGATCCTCCTGCCTCAGCCTCCCAAGTGCAGGGATTACAGGCGTGCACCACCACACCCAGCTGACCTTTGCTTTGGAAAAACTTTATAGTCATATTAATTTAAGAAATGTTCTCACTTGGTTGCCTCTATTATGAAACTAATAATATTTTTATTTATAGTAATTACTATCTTACATTTTTCTGTTTTTATTTTAAATTACATTTGTAATTTGTTAAATTCTACAGACGATTAGATGTTACTTTTTTCCTGAAATAAAACACCTGATATGCTTGACCCTGCCCAGTGGTATAGAGCTGAGTTGTACTGTTGCTGAGTTTAGACAAGAGTCTAAGGATGTTAAATCACATGCATTTCCATCTAGGGTATCTAACTAAGTGGGACACAGACCCCTAATGACAGCCATGGGGGTTAGTTTTTCTACTAGATTAGTAATATGGCCAGAACCACGGAACTGTCCTCTAAGAGAGGCAGCAAAGCCCAGTGTGATGGCATACGCCTATAATCCCAGCACTCTGGAAGACTCAAGCGGGAGGATGATATGTTTGAGCCAAGCATGGGCAATTTAGTAATTTAGTACGGCCTTGCCTTAAAAATAAAAAGGACTGGGGATGTAGCTCAATGCAAAGGCCACAGCTTCCATCCCCAGTACCACCAAAAGAGACACAGAGACAGAGAGGGAGAGCACACTAGCTGAAAACTGTTGATCTCAGAGTTGCGTGATGCCCAGGATGTCTTCTGTCTGTAGAGCTCTCTGCAGTTGTGAAAATGTTTGTGTCTACATTCCGCAGTGCGGTAGCCATGTTGCTGTTGAGCGCTTGAAACAGAGCTGGTGGCAGTACTAGAGAATGAACTCAAGGCCTTCACATTGAGTGACATCCTCAGAGTTTTTTAAATTTTTAATTTTGCAGCAGAGTCTCACTAAGTAAGTTGCCCAATCTGGCCTCTAACTTGCAGTTCTCCTGCCTCAGCCTCCCAGGGGGCTGGGATTACAGGCATGCGGGAATGGTTTTTATTTTAATTAATTTAAAAGTAAATTTAAACAGTTGCCACAGAATAGTTCAGCTCAAGAATCCAAACGGAGCCACTCACAGTGCCTGGCAGGTGCATGCAGCCAGGTGATCGATCGCTTAGCTGGCTTTTTCCTTTTCTCCGTAGGCTGCAACCTTCCTAGGCTCTGAGCTTTTAGTATCTGATCAAATCCGATGTGAGACCAAATAAAGTAAAATCCAGTCAAAACCCTACGCTCTTGGCATTGCGTGTTAAATGCATATTAATTCCCTTCTGCTGATCTCCAGCAAAACACAGAAAAAAGACCCACTCTCCAGAGCATCGTGCAGGGGATGAGACCTTCGCCCTCTCAGGAGACTGTGGGCTGATGCTGTCCCAGCAGCGTGTTCTGTCGGCTTCTTCAGTCTTGTGAACAGCTTTGGGCGCATCAGGTTCTTTCACAAAGTAATTTTCACTGTGTCTGTTTTCCTAGACAGGCTTCATTTCCTTGAAGTGTTTATGGTATTTGCATAGCTTTGTGTAGTATTCTCTTAAAATTTTTAAAATCTCATTCTCATTTCAGTTGGGTGTTCTTTGTTTTCACTGTGCATTTTTACCTTTGTCCTTAACTCCATAAAGTTGAGCTGGCCTGAGACTTCTCAAGTCCGGCTCCCAATCTCCTTCCCGCTCTGCCCTTCTCTTTCTGAGCCTTCCAGACGCCTGTCCCTGCTCCATGGTTGTTCTCTGGGTCTCCCGGTGGAGAGAGCTGGGCTGCCTGTCCCGTGTGAGAATGGCGGCATTTAAGAGCGTGGATTTTCCTATAAATGGACATCTGTGGCCTCACATGCTTTGTTACGAGTGCTCCTTATTCTCATGGCTGCTTTAATAATGTCCAGTTTTACTGGTCCCACCAGGGGCAAGAGCTTTTCCAAATGTATTTTTTTTGGGCTTTCAGTTGTTTTGTCCTTTTGAACTGACTTTCTTATTCTGTCACATTATGCTAAACCATCATCCATACAATTTCATAGAGTTTTTTAGAATTTTGTTATTTTGTGGAATTTTATAGGCTTTTTCATGCCTATAAAATCAGATTAATATTTTAAAGTTTAAGCAATGTTTTCAAAAGTTGTACCTTGATAAGTTCAATATGGCTCTTAAATTGTGCTTATTAATTTTATTATTTGACTCTTCTATATATCCTTACTAATTTTTGCCTTGATCTGAGAGAAGCACACTAAAATTTCCTGCTATAATTAAAATTTTATAAAATTTGGAGAACTTTGGTTGAACTCAGAGCCTTTTACTCTGAATGATACCTCCAGCCTTTTTTTTTGTTTTTTATTTTGAGACATGGTTTCATTAAGTGACTGAGTTGCCCAGGCTAGTTTTTGAGATTGGGATTTTCCTGCCTCAGCCTCCCAGAGTGGGGGAATTATAGATGTGTACCACCATGCCCAGTTAGTATCTTACTTTTTGTTGATTGTACTCACTGCCTTCCAAAATTCAAAAGTTCATGTTTTTCATTTGAAACCTGATCATAGATTGTTCACTTTCATACATGCAGGATCAGTCAAATTATTATAATAATCAGAGATTTTCTAAAGTTCCCTTTGTGTTGTACAGCTAATGAGGCTATTTTGGAACATTTGCTCTGATATTTTAGGTTAATTTCCACATTGGGCATTATGAACTTGTTGGAGCTAGGATAGAGCATCTGCCTAGCACATACCTAGCACACAAATCAAACAAAAGCTTGTCATGGGACCAGTGGTTTTTGTCATGCACAGAGTACATTGTAGTCGTCTCAGAATGTCACCGCACAGTGAAGAGTAACAGGTTTGCTGCCCTCTCACATCCAGCCATTAGGGAAACAGACAGGTCTGTTCTCCATATCCAGGTTCATGAGTCCCTGGTCTTCAATATGGGTTCCTGGGACCTCTGTGTTGCTGGGGTTCTAGCTAGTGGAGAAGGAAAAAGCAAACTCGGAGGCACCTCACTTTCCGCTGAGGAGCCGAGCGCTGTGAATGCCCCCCAGGGCTCGGGCCCACCTGCACAGGGAGAGGATTGGATCAGATGGCCCAGCCTGTGTGCAGGTACAAGTCTGTCACTGTGGAAGATGACCTGAGTGGAATCGATGGCAGCGAGGACTCTGCGCTGAGTAGATTACATCATGGGCGTGAGCATCTGCTTTGTGGTCTTGGGCGCCCACATGGTCCTAGGAGAGACTGTCGTTCCCAAGCCAGCCTCCTTCCAACACTGGGAAGGATGTGGATTGGCCAGATCGGAGGTTTGTGAGGAGTCACTGAAAACATGGGTAGGGGCAGCCCCCGGCAGACAGCTCCTCTACGGTCTTAAGGGACTTTTTTCTTCAGTAGGGTTTTTCTTGGCCCTTAGTTGTCTAGGGCACTGTCACCTTTTGCATCAGCCCACGTGCCAGACTTCAGCAGGCACCAGACTCCACGGCTGCCGGAGTCAGCCGCAGAGTGGAAGGGATGAGACCCCCACGAGCCCCACCAGCGAGTGACCAGCAGGACCTCCTTCACGCGTACAGCCCAAGCCCCAGCTCCCCTGGGCAGACCCTGCCCGCCTGAGCTTAGGGGCATTCGTTCAAGCCTCCAGGGTCTGATTGGCTGCCCAGCCAACTTGCCTTCGGTGGGTGTTCAGGCTCGCTTTGGCCTCTCCTCCACCATGGACCTGGTAGCATCTCCCTGACATTTCTCCCATGATTAATGAGTCCTCTCTGGGCTGCAGGGCTCACCTCTATTTTTATATATTCCTTTGATCGTTTTCAGTAGAATTCCAGCATTTGTCTAGTCGGATATTTCTTGTTTATTGAAGCTTAGCGAACATGCATGCTGTGCCAGGCGATGCGCTTAGCTCTGGGACACAGTGGTGACAACAAAAACATACTCTGTCTCGCTGGAGCCTAGTGAGGACCAGAGGGAGCACCTGAGGAGAGACTACATGAGCCAAGTAATCACACGAAGCAGCGGAAATCACGACGTGGAACTCTACAGAGCGGCAGAGGACTCACGGGGCCCCGGCCAGTGACAGGGTATCTTGAAGCAGGGCTAGGGGGCAGATCTGAAGGTTGAGTGGGGTGCGGCAGGTTAGAGGGGCCCTTCTCGGGGTGCGCCCTCTGGCGGGGAGAGGTGGTGCTGCGGCAGATTGCGGGCCGTGGGGACTTGCTGTTTGCCAAAAGCACCCTGCCGCAGTGTGGGCAGTGGGCGGATAAGGAGAATCCGTGGGGTCTGAATCAGTCAGGAGGCCACCACAGTCATCCGGGTGAGCAGTGACTGCGACTTTGGTGGAGATACAGTGATGGGGAGGCAGTAACAATGAGAGCCTAACAGGTTAGCCAGAGCCCTGAGTTAGGCATCTCGATGGGTTTGGGGATCCTGATTTCAGAGGGAGTTAAACTCCTAACCATCTAGCCATGAAAAGCGTTCCTCCTTTCTTCTTGGTCGTCTTAAGGATGACAAGCAATATGCTTCGTGTTCTAATCTCAACCAATGAAAAGGGCACTTTCCTGGCAGTGTCTGGAATGTAGTGGCGGACATTTGATTTGTGCTTGATGTGTGGAGAGATGAGCAAGAGGCTGGCAGCTCGCTGTCCGCAGTGAGATTCGCTGTTGTGAGCACGACCTGCCAACCTCCACCTCAGGTACAACCAGGAAGGTGCATGTGCATCCCCTTATACAGCCTCGTGAGGCCCCCGAACGGGCCAGCACTCATGCTCTTCTGCTGAGTCGCTTTGTGACGGCAGAAGGCTTCTCCCAGAGCTCTTGAGACAGCCTATATGAGTAACACCCCCCACACCAAACTCCTATTTGCTCTTCCCTCTGTTGGAATAGACAGTGAGTAGATGACATTGACACTGTCTCCTCTGTACTTCCCCTGGGCAATGGCAGTAACCCACAGCAACCAAAATTTATCTTGCTGTTGTGCTTTAGAATTGGCCTCTGTAAAGTTAGTGAATAGTCCACAGTTGTGACACCAAGTGCCCCAGCACCACCCTCCATTCCAGTAATGTGCTAGGAGACCACATGAAACTCACCCAAAGCTGTGAAGCTTACTTAGGGTTCCTGAGAGCAAAGGCTGCAGGCTCAGGTTGGCACAGGGCGGAGTCTGGGAGAGTTCTAAATGCAGACCTTCCAGGGCCTCGCCCAGGGTGTCCCAGGAAGCATGAATGCTTCCTGACAACACAGGCAGCAGTGTGCACAGGGCACTGCCAACCAGAGCAGCCACTGGGTCATGGTATCCAGGGGTTGAGTGAGGCGTGGCCAGGTGGACATGGGAGCTGAGGGCAAAGCCAAACCTCTACACAAAGCCAATTTCTGTCACCTGCCCTCAGTTTCCCGACAGCGTCTGACCCACACGGCTGACCTTAGCTTCCAGCCCCTCCTAAAGTAGAGCCATGCTGTGTGACCCAAAGCTCCACCATAAACACAGTGTTACTGTCCAATGCAGCTCAAATTCTCTAAGTAAAGAAATGTTCCTGCACGACATTTCCAGGGGTTAGAAGTCACCTCCCGGAAACTGAGGGCAAAGCTACATCTCTAGAGGAGGCAAAAATCTGTTACCCTCAGTTCACTGACATTATGTGATCTGCTGCTAGCAATAGCCAGTCACATACATAGAAATCTTTTTATTTGTTTTCAGAAATTACTTTGTGGGTTAAAGAGTGGAATAGAAACCGGACCTGTTAGGTAAAGTTGATTACAGTGAGGATAATAAGCTTTCAGAGTCCAGCTGCGGGTGGTCACATCCCCGCTCAGCCTCAGGCAACCAGTCTCATGATCTTAGCTGGTAGTTTTACCTTTTTCTGCATGCGTTCCCTTATTCCTAACTGAGATTAATAACAGTACCTACCTTGTGTTATAGTCACAAGAACCAAATGAGATCATACATATTATGGGCAGAAGAGTGCATGGCACACAAGAGAAGCAGCACTCAATAAATGTTAGGTTCTATTTTTGTGCTTACTGATGTCATGAGAAAAATGTGCCAAGCTTTTTCAAATGATTTCTTTGGAAAAATTCGTGGAGGGACGGTCTCTGAAAGTTCCGCCTTTCTTTTCACACCTTCCTGTGTCTTAGACAGCAGGGCCGTGGGAGATAGCAATCTTTCTTAAGACATCGGGTTTCTCTTTCCTGGGGGATCCCTGAGTTCCAGCAGGGAGCAGTGCCCCTCTAGGTGATGTGTTTAGTGAGTCTGGGATGTGGAAACTGTTGGCAGATCTTTGAAGCAAATTTGAACAGATTTAAAAGATTAACCCCCCCCCTCAATAATGTCATTTTCCCAAGTCACTTTTGAGAAATTCAGGAGAAACTCGAGTCAGTGTCTACAGGACTGACGTGCCAAGCCCTGGTCTAGCAAGGAGCCCCTTGAAGATGGCCCTTTAGCAGGTGTCACCTTGCCAGCACTCACACAGTGTCCTTCCTCAGAAGGGATGCAGTGGCCTTTGGAAACTCCTTATGCTGAATAAAGCACAAGAGCATCTTCTGATGTGAGCAGACCTTGAGTCCTTGCCAGCCACTAATGGCCCCTCAGCCTTTCCTGGGAAGGCGGCTGAACTGGAGACATGGCCTTGGGTTTTGCCATCTGTGAGCTGTCACTTGTCCACATGTGATATGCATTAAGATTGTTTATCCATGGAGCATCACTTTAATGTGTTCAGCTTTGGAAACTGTTCAGGTTTAGATTTGATGCTCTCCTTTCTCACTCTTGTAGGCTAAGTGGTCTTTACTGTTAGACGCCTGAGACCAGGGCCCAGCTGTGTGAGGACTCAGCTGATAGGGCTTAAAAAGAACTCAGCTTCTAGGCTGGGCCCACCAGCTCATGTGGCTAGGCTTAGCATAATGATAGGAGGGATTCGTAAGACAGGGGCATTGTGGGTGGTGGTTCAGCTACCTAACTGAGCACTGTGTTTCCACCTAGCTTATTTCCAGTGATGCTGATGGAGCCATCCAAAGGGCCGGAAGATTCAGAGTGGAAAACGGCTCTTCAGATGAGGTAAGGACGCTTCCCAGGTCCTGACTGCCACCAAAGTCAAGACTGTAGGACCTGCAATGTAGCTGTGAACGGACAGCCTTCCGGAATGGAGACCAGCAGGGGCTGAGTAGATAGAGGTTTCCAGAACTTTGCTTGAAGTAGACGGAAAGGCGCTCAGAGTTGGGTAACATCTTTTCTTTAAAAGCTCTGTCCTAAAAGCATGTAAACACAGCAGGGTGCTACCAGCAGGGGATCAAAGGAAAACCCACAACATCTTTTGTGGGTCCCTGCTCCTTCCCTGTGCCAGGCTGGGCAGCTTGGCTTTGCTGTGCACATGGGTCCAGGGCCTGGGAAGGAGATGCAAAGTATTAATGTGATTGCAAGCAGCATCTTTACTCAGAGAAGCTGCCGAGAAAAGAGGTCACTGCTGCCTGCCCCTCCTTGGGCCCCCGTCCCCCTGGGCTCTCCTGCTCTTTGTCGCTACAGGCCGCTGGGGATCATCTTGCTTCCCTTTTACACCGCCCCTTCCTGCTCGCTCCCTCAGGGTCTAGCTGCATAACTGAGAGGAGCAAAGTAAGATTCCAGTGTTTTTATCTTTGCTGCTTCTCTGCAAGGTCGCTCATCATGGTGCTTCAGCAGCCCCAGCTTTGCCCTCCAACACAACTCGGTTCGCATTCAACACAGGCCTGGCTTCTAGCTCCAGCTCTATCACTCTTTAACTGTATGAGACCAGGAGCCACCAGAGAAATCAGCCTGTGTCTCAGTTTCTGCACTGTAAATCAAAAACTGTCTCCAGATTATCCCGAGGACTCGGTGAGGTGAGCTTGCAAAGCTCTGAGCACTGTGACTGGCATCTGTAAGTGTTCAGTACATGGCCCTGTGCTGGTTATCATGGTGGTTGTTCCTAAGCATAGCCATGGCTGTGGTGTCCCCACTGCTGTCCTGGCCATGTCTTAAAGCAAATTCTTGGTAACGCACTAAGGACTGCATTTGAAAGGCCCAAGCATTCGGTAAGGTGTTGCTCGTGTTTGCCTGTGGCCTTAGCTTAGCACCTCTGTCCATCTGGACATGCTGCCCTCCTCAGTACTGTGTCAGACAAATGGAGGCATTGATCTCTGGGCTGAACCCTGAGCAAGTGCCCACAAACTTCTTGCCAGAATGATATCAGCTAATCCACACAGAAGAAGGAAGTTTGCTTCTGAAGCTTAGAAACAGCCTCCCAAGTGACCCACTTCCTGAGATGAGATGGACTGCTCTCCAAAACCAGGCATCTTGGGTGCTAAGCCAGGAGCAGAAACTCTGAGTCCCATTTTCCTGTGCTCTGAAGGCCAGGCCACCATACTGGGTGTGTGCTTTGAGAACCCACCCACCGGAGACCCCAGAGGCTGGGGTATCTTGGACAGTTTTCTGCCACCAAAAGTTTGCAGAATCTCAACCCAGCGCAAAGTGAACAAACTGCCTTGGACCATCCCACCCCACATACACGCAGCTGTGGCCTCTGCTGGGACCTGTGTCAGGAAGGAACTCAGGAAAGACACAGTGGAGCCTTCCCGTGGCCATGAGCTCCCCGTACACTCTGGCAGTGTCGCCCAGCTCTCCCATGCACCAGAGGACAGATTCTCGGATCTGGCCAGGGATGGGAAGCCACCTGTGTCGGGTCACGGCCAGGAACGGCTCTATAGAGTCAGACGCTGGGGCCCAAACCCTGAGTCCACCACTGTCCAGTAGCATGGCCTTGGGTAGTTCATCTTGAGAACCATTTGGTGGGCTCACTGATTGCACAGATCACTGTGGTCTGCTGAAAGCAGCATACACTTCTGTCTCACACTGCTTCTCTGGAAAAAATAGCAGAATCAAATACTCTTGGTGGATTGTGTTGGAACACCTTGGTATTGTTTTACTGTGATCAACCTCCGATAAAAGCTTTTGGCCAGTGTTAACGTCCAGCCTGGGAAAAGACGCTCAAGGGGCCTGACGGCCAGAGGACCATAAATGGGCTCACTCTGATTGTGTGATCCAGGTGATGCAGTAGAAGACTTAACAGAGCAGCTTAAAAATTTCCAAGCCCCTGAAAAAATTGCCATGTGGTTTTATTATTGGATTGTGTGGCCTTTTGTTTTTGAATATTAAGAGTTCTTTATCTGGTTTGCTTATTAGACTTTTGTTGGTATGTGATCTGCAAAAGCCTTCTCTCATTCTAGGGTTTTCTGTTCATTTTCTTGATTGTGTCCTTTGAAACCACAAACAGTTTTAAACCTGACGATGTCCGGTTTGCATCTTTTCTTTCGTTGCTTGTGTTCTTGGAGCCATATCTAAGAAACCAAAGCCTAATCCCAGGTTACATGGTCATTTTTTATAGTCTGCTGTTCCCTTAAGATAGTGTCAGATTCGTCTCTTATTTCTTAAATATAGCCAGTGGAGTGGCTTTATCGTCTGTGACGGATTGTTTCAATATGTGAAGCTGTGTGGCTTGCTCGTTATTGTTCCTTTCTCCCTCCTGGCGTACGCGCATACGGAAGATTTTTCTTGTGTGTTTGGCTGTCTGAGTGTGTGCTGATTATTCTTGAGCTTTAAGTTTGGGGCATAATGAGAACTCTGTGATTGGTTGCCTTTTGGTATAGAGGATTTCAGTTTGCTTTTGCCAGGCCCCTTTGAACTAAATCCCTAGGGGAAGACTTGTACCCTCCCAGGGGGTGCAGACTGGATGGAGCTTTGGGCTCCTACCAAGGCCACCCGGTGGCTGCCAGAGCGCAGACACTGCTCAGCGCTGCCCCGCACAGCGGCGCCCTCCCTTCTGTCTTGGGCGGGGGGTGGGCTTAGGCGCCCTTTGTGGTTCTCTTCCCCCAGTGCCTAGCCCTTTGGGATCCCAGCTTACTGTGGGGCAGGGCCCCTCTTAGACTTGCCTGTCAGCAGACCCTAAGGTCTTACTCTGCCTGCTTGCCCCCAAGTCAGGGGTTTCCATGCTCCTTCCTCGGTTCCTCCTCAGAGTCACTAAAATGACTCCCAGAGCTGAGGACACTCCTTCCCATTCCTGGTTTACTGTAAATGAGGTAACTCGGGTGGACAGCCCGAGGGAAGCAGTACACAGGGCAAACATGGGATGGGGCTGGTGGTGCCTCTGTTCCTCTGCAGTTCCACCTGGTGGCACCCCGGTGTGGCCACCCACTAGGAAGCTCCACACACTCCATAGTTTAGGGGGGTTCTGGAGCTTTCATAGGCAAGACTGAGTAAATTACCAGACACTGCTGCTCCCCTTGACCTCCAGCCCCTCCCCTCCCCCTGGAGGTGAGGAGCGAGGGCTGTGGCTTCCGAGCTTCCTTCCACCGAGGCTCTGTCTTCCGTGCAACCGTGCCCAACTGAAGCCATCTAGGGGCCCCTAGGAGTTAGTTCCTTGGAACAAAAGATGCTTCTCCGGTCATCTCCTCCCTCAGGAAATTCTGGGGCCTTAGGACTGCTGTGCTCTGGGAACCAGGGTCAGAGACCAACTCTGCGTGCCTGAGTATTCCACAGCCCCAGACAGAAAAGTCCCTTTCTAGGCTCTCTGGTTACAGGAAAGTTCTTTCCACTGAACGAGACCGCATCTTCACCTCTCCTCTGAATGTCTGTTCACGTAGCCCACAGGGCAAGGCTGCGCCCTCTTCAGCGTGAGTGGCCTCACGGCACCAATGTCCTCCTGAAACGCCACATGGCCCCACCTGTGTCTTGCTGTTCCTTGGATGTCGGGGGTCACTTACAGGCCTTTTATTTAGTATTCATTTACTTTGTTTCCTAAGGTATTTATAAGCAAGTATGCACACTGGCCCCCATTGGTCTCCCTTCGCTGTTCATTTCTCATTCCTATTTCTATAATTTTAATCATATTGAAAATTACTGAGTCTTCATAAATATCAGTATGTACTGTCAGGGTTTTTTAATTGACAAAATAATTATACACATTTTGGGGACGTAGCGTGAAGGTTTGTTACACGTATGTACTCCAGTCAGGGAATGACCCAGTCAGGGTAAGGAACATGCCCGACTAATGAACCTTTCAGTCATTTATTTTTGCAGGATTTTTGGCAGTGCTGGGGAGCAAACCCAAGGCTTTGTGTGAACTAGGGAAGTGCTCTAGCATTGAGCTACACCTTCAGCCCTTCTTTCTTGTTTTTGTAAATGAACTTAGGGCTAAGTAGTTGTTAGGCCTCTTAGCCACATTGTAATCTTGTGCATCTGTCTATCTTTCTTTTTCTTTTTTTCTTTCTTTCTTCCCTCCCGCCCTCCCTTCATTCCCCAGTGTTGGAGCTCAAACCCAGGACCTTGAGCATACTGGCCAGTCACTGTGTCACTGAGCTATGTCCCCAGACCCCCTGAACCTTTTAAATTGAAGAGCTCACAGCTGAACACAGGGCTCTGAGCGCATCCGTGCAGCCAGAGGGAGCAGAGTGCCCCCCTGCCTCCTTTGAGGAAGCCAAATGGCTCCCTCGGAAGCTCGTGCCCCTCCTCGTCCCCAGCCTGTTTGCGCTGTGCTGCTGTTCAAGATGAGGTGGCGTCGTGGAGGGGGGATGGTTTTGGAGTCAGACCACTTACTACTGTGCAACCCCACGTGTCCGTGCCTCAGTTACGAGAACAGTGAATCTTACTGTGTAGCACATGGCATTTCCCACACCATAGCCGACGAGTTTATACATTGTACCTAAGTGTAGGATTTTGCATTGTACACTGGGAATGTAGTGTCGTGAGTGTGTCCCATAATTGCTAATTGTCAAGGGTTCTTGGTGGCATCTTGATTCTATCACCTGTCCTATTAGCTGCCCCCACTGAGCAGCCTGCTATTTCCTTCAGATATGCTCGTCTACCATCTGTGTGCTCATTCAGATTATTAATTAAAATGAGTGTGACCCCTGGTGGATCACTGGGGAGCTCCCTGGCCACTCACCTACATGTATCAATTAGTAGATGGTGAAGCAGAGGGGCCAGTCTTCCAGCTTTTTACACATCTGTTCATTAGCCTGGTGACAATTCTCTTACACACTGTCGGGGAGATGGAAATCAGTACAGGCTTTTGGGAAGACAATTAGGAATAACTGAAAATGTACATACCATGTGGCCAGCAGTTCCTCTAGGATATGTACTATAGCACTTTTAAAAATAGATAAATAACCTAGAAATAACATCAATGTCCACCAGTACAAGAATGATTGTATAAATTGTGATACATTTGAACACTGAACTGTTTAGTTTTAGCTGTTAGGAAAAAATAAGCAGATGCATAGATACTACCACAGAAAACTCTTTGTTACAGTGTTAGACATGTTCTAGAATGATCTGTATCATGTCATCTCATTTTCCTTTTTAAAAAATGTTCCTCCTTCACATCCCACAAATATAAGCGGAGTAAAAAAAGACCTGAAGACAGGAAGAAGCTCTTGTGGGCTGTGGAATTAGATGCAGACAGGATTAGGCTTCCTGGGCCTGGGACACCCTCAGCAGGGCAGGCCTGAGCAGGCACGTCTGCGGTGGGGACAGCCGGAGCCCGTTATCCCACAGCACACTCGCTGGCCAGTGGTCACCTCAGAGGGTGTAAGATGAGCATGGGTAGTGACACTGTTAAAGCCAGTTGTCTGGAAAACAAACTCAGCAGAGTATTTCCTCCTGACCTTCTGCAGATATCGAGTAAATAATGTATTTTTGTTTTGTCATCTACTTAAATTGCTATAGACAAAGATTCTGTACCACTGAAATCCTTTGCAAAATAGGTCATACTTAATGTGAGATTTATTGAAAATTAGAACCACGTTTAGAACTACTGCATCTAGTCGAGTAGAATTAAGGAGACTGCAGTGAAGGCGTGAAATGAAGAAGACTGCAATGCTGTGAGTTAGGTTAAAGGATGCGGGACAGCTAGAATCCTCTGCTTTTGCTGTCAGGAGTATAGCTTGGCGTGTCCCCTGCGAAAGTCTGTTTGGCATCTACTAAGCCTGTCCTGTGTGCCCTCAGTATCCCTGGGTGTGTGTCCCACAGGAAAGAAGGCCGTGTTCACCAGAGACAGACTCAGAATGTGCACAGGGACATTATACTTAACAGTCAGAAATCTCCAACAGGCCGAGTGCCTGTCCGCGGGAGAGCGAACACATGACTCGGGATATTCATCCTAAGGTCCAGAGAGGGCAGTAATAAAAGAATGAACTACTGCTGCAGGAGCAAAAGAATGCGCGTCGCAGAAATCGTGTGGGAGGACAAGAGTTCTGGCTCCCAGGCATAGACAGGATGTGAGTTCATTTCTATGATATTCAGAAGTAGGTAGAACTCAGCTAGAAGTTAGAGGACGGTTACCTTTGGAGTGTGTTTGGGACGTCACCTGAACGAAGGCTGGCTCTTGGGAGTCGTGTTTGCAGGGTCCTGGGCAGAAGGGATTCTGCCTGGCTCCGTTCCGTTCGCCAGTTCCTGTGCGGTGTTCTCGTCTTCACACCTCATCATGTGTGCTTTTCACAAAGGACAGGAGGTGTCTTGCTCTGCAAGACTCACACCTTTGTGAGTGTTGGATTTTTTTCCATGCACTTCAGGTTTCAGTGAAGATGCAAGTTAAGTGGGTAACTTTTAATCCCCAGAAATAACAGTTTATAGTCAATAGAAGTGAGACGTGCTGCTGCCCTCGGTCCCATCTGTGCCTCCGAGATGTGGGCTACAGCTTGGCCCTCCCCGTGTCGTCCCATCTATGGCTGCCACGGGCAGCCTTCTGGCGGGGGACAGGCAGAGGCATGTGCTGCATAGGTCCTCAGTGTGCCCCTCTGTGTCCTCAAACGCCCCTGGCAGTCTGGGAAAGCCGGTAGGTAGGCCACCTCTCAAAACATTTATAAACACATAAAATAAAACACATAGGATTCTGAAGGAATCATCAGGGTCATCTGGGTGGTTCATCTGGCTGTTGGTTAAAGTACAGATTTTTGGGCTGGAGTTGTAGCTTAGTGGTAGAGTGCTTGCTATGAGGCCTTGGGTTTGGTCCTCAGCACTGCCAAAGAGAAAAAAATATAGATTCCCAGGGCCCGCCCAGAGAGAGCCCGAGGAGTGTCAGCAGTGGGCCCAAGAGTGCACATTTCAGCACATCTGAGAAGCACTGTGCAAAGTTATGGTGCTGCTACCTGAGAGAAACCTCTCTGGGCCATGCAGGACTTGGAGGCTTCTGAAGTTTAACTGCTGGGACTATAAGAGTCTCTTCTCTAGGCTCTCCTAAGCTTTCTGTGATCCAGGGCCTTGGGACTGTGACACCAGTCACTGTGGCATCTGACTGACTACTAGCAGCCTCCTGGGCTGGACCCTCTTGTCTAGCCCGCTGGCGCCTAGAGCTGGCTGATGGGCCCCAGGGCTATAGCCACAAGCTGCCTGGTGGCTTTGTGGGAGATCTGTGGACCAAGAGTACTTCCAAGACTCCTGCTTATACAGTGAGTGGCCGTCAATAATGAAGCGTGCAGAAGTCCTACAAGGAACACAATCCAGTTATATGCTCATCTTGTGTCACACCAGAAGGTCACAAGCAATTGGAATAAATCTGGCCAGCAAGGAGCACGTGGATGTCAAGAGTAGGTTCATCGTGATACAGCTGAGAAGCCAGGACTCACTTCTTCCGTGTTCTGGCCAGCTGGGCAGACCCTGAATCAAATCATGGGGAAATGCTGACAAACCCAAGATGAACCTTTATTAAAAGAAATGAGTAAGGGAGAATGCGGCATTCTTCAGATAGGCCAGTGTCATAAAAGATAAAGAGGCTGTGGAAGCATTCCAGATGCAGGGAGTCTAAAGAGGCATCGCAACAAAATGATCCTGTACTGAAGGGAGAAAGGGAAAAGCAGCACCACTGAGCTGGTTGACAAAATCAGAATACAAATGCTAAAGTACTGTGTCAGCGTTAAATTAACAGAAATTGATTAAGCTGTATGGTGGCCATATAAGAAAATATCTCACTTCCTGAGAAATGCAGACTGACGTATTTAAGGATAAAGGGCTTATTTTTGCATCTCTTAGTTGGTTGAGGAAAAAATTGTGTGTGAGAATGTGGCGGGGGCGAGCGATGAACAAGTGAGCCGGTGAGATACAACGTTCTGTAGGCGCACCCGGTTCCGCGTACGGGGACGCCCTTTCCTCGTACTCCTCTTATTCTTCTTCCAGCTTTTATGTAAGTTTATGATTATTTCCAAACAAAAGTTTTTATTATATATGTAGCAACACAATTTTTTTTAAATTTAAGAAGATCCAATAGGAACAATAATAGAAAGAAAGTTGAACCTGCAGTTTTACTCCCTGGTAGGTTAAAAAAGCAAGACTTAAAAAAGTCACAGAAGATGATGTAATGGCTGAGATTAAAAAAAGAAAAGAAAACACCTGTATAATTGGAACTGGTTTCACTTCCAGCTCCAGGACTGTGTCTGTCTGCACCCTAGGGTGACATATGTAAACTCTCTGAGTCTCAATCTCCTCCTTGGAAAGGAGGGATTAAAATAGAATCTGTCACATAAAATCCGTGGTGGAAGTCATGGAGATAATGCGTACAAAGCGCTTGGCCTGAGGCTTGGCATTTACAGCCATCAGTGAATGTCAGTGTTTCCACAGTGCTGGCAGAGACAGAAAGTTCCTGATTCATTTCATCAGGTAACATAATCCTGAAAGCATATCAGAAATGCACAGAAAATCCATCTCACTCACAGCTATGATACATAAATCATTTTTTAAAGTTCAACAGCCTATTAAAAGAATATTGTACATGACCCAGTAGGAAGTTTTCCAAAACTCTGAGGACATTCAACATCAGAAGTGCTGTTACTATAAATAATTCATTACATCACTGATTCTCCTCCATTTAACCCAGTCTCTCCATCATTACTCTGTGCAAAAAAAAAAAGGCTTTCAAGAAAATCCAACATTCATTGCAGAGCAAAGGCTCTTTATAAATTCAGAATTCAAGGAAACCTCTTCAGCATGATAAACTGGTCACAAACAATTAGTAAATCATTAGAGGCATTTCAACCTCAGAAGATACATGTCAGTGGTTCCCAGCAGTACCTGGTGGGACACAGATGTCCAGGAGCTTCAACAGAGTAACGTGTGATCATTCAGAAAAACTGGTGTCTCACAGGCTCAGCCCAGACCATGCAAGATTCAGACATTTACTGCAAAAGACTGCTACCTTATAAAGGTTGGGAATGAGAATGTTCAATAATTAGACCAATTATTGATAAACCATTAGGGGAAATTGATCCTTACTTCATGACATACATTGAAACAAATGCTAGCCAGATTAAGTACATAAAACTATGCAACATTGTAAAAGTGTATTTATGTACATGGAAAAATGTCCTAAGTGAAAAAGGTAATCCATGAAACTATATTTGGTGTGATTCCATTTTGGTAAAAATATATGTATATGCATATACTTAGCGAAAAAAAATACCAAAGCATCAATAATGATTACTTTTGGGTAGAAAGTTTTGATTATTCATTCTTTTCATCCATATTTTCCATGTGAGTTGAGTGATTTTATCATGCATATTTTAAAATTCTACTGAGCATGCGGACTTGAATGAGATGCTGAGAGATGTGTTCTAGTGAGATGTGCCTCCCTCCAGGGACACTGGCTCCCAGACACTGCGACGCCTCAAACCAGAAGGCAGGCACTTCGTATTCACCAGTTCGCTCAGTCTCTTTCCTGCACCCTAAGAACCCCACAAAGCTCCCATGGTGTGAATGTAGACTTAGGGGTCCTGTCTAATGAGAACACGTGGTTACTGCCCTGGGGCAGATGCTTTTAATAATGATTTTTTCCTCTGGTTTTTTGGCTCTGGTTCATTGCCAGCTTCTTATTTGCTTCCTAAATAAGCTGCTTAATGGCACAACTTTGCTCTGTTACAGAACACAACTGCTCTGCCAGGTACTTGGCGAAGAACAGATGTGCACTTAGAAAACCCAGAGTACCACACCAGATGGTATTTCAAGTATTTTTTAGGACAAGGTAATTATGCCATTTTGGTGTTTGGGAAGAAAGGATATTCAAAACGAAAATAAATGTTAGTGTGACTTCTGGTACCCTATGTATGTGAAATTTACCTATTTAGGAATACTAATGTCAGGGCATTTCATGTCTAGGTCAGTAGTAAACTTTGTAGACAGAATTCAGTCTCAACCCTGAGAGTCTGTTTGTTTGTTTGTTGGATTATTCTAAGTTTCAGAGATCTTGGGGGGGTTAATTCTGGATTTGTTTGGCCCATTGTTTTTGTCTCTGGGGAATTAGAGGGGTTTACATAATCTGAATGAGTGCTTGGAGACACAACAGACATTTTCACGGTGGAAAAGCAATTTCAGACTTCAGGTGTTCCATCTGTAGTGAATCTCAAACACATCTTTCAAGGCGATGAGAGAGAGACTTGGTTCCCTAAGCTCAAGGCCGATAGAGAACTAGAGAGGCATTAGACTGTCGGTTCCGGTACATTCATTCATCAGTGACAGTACTCACCTGTCACCTGCTGTCTTCCAGGCAGGATGCATAGCAGTGGGGCCATAGCACAAGACCGTCCCAATCCCTGCCCTCATGGAGCCTGTGGAATGAGTTTGCATCCTGGTTCTGCCATTATTACATTATCAACCATAGTCTCTCACATGAGTTACTCTTCACTTCCCTGAGACTCAGCTTCCTGATCTGCAAAGTGGAGGGATCACTGGTCCCTACCTAGTGGGTTTGAACAGAAGTTTCAATGAGATGTGCAAAAATACCACTAACCCCAGTGGCTAGCACATCCCAGGAGCTAGGTCACTAATGTACACTTAGAATGAATAAAAGCCTCAAGGAACATACACAGAAAGACAGAAAGTGGAAGTGTGTCCATGACAGGAGATTTTGGGAATGGAAAAATAATTGCTATTGCAGGATTCAAAATGAAGTAGAGAAAGTGCTTATCAGCCTAATGCATTCATTTGAAGATGTGATGTTGAGGTTTTAAATGAGAGTGATCAGACTTAAGTGATGCCTTTTTCTGAACCCAGTACAGTATTATTCATGTATTTAACCAGACAGAATTTATTTGGATAGGTGGGAGAATCTAGAAGCATTTATAAACAAAGAAATCAGCAGGAAAGTGGTCTTCCTCCTCGCTCACAGGCTAATGCCCAGAGCAGTGATGACTGTAGGGAAATGTGTCCGTGAGCTTAGGTGCCATCAGCTGTAGGTAACAGAAAGCTTGACTCAAACTAACGTGAACAAGAAAAGATAGAATGAGAAACCGAGAGGGAACTCAGGCCCCTGGATTGGTGGTTTCAAAAGTGCAGTGATGTCTAGGACCCAGGCCCTTTCTCCTTTTGTGCTTCCTCGACCTTAATGTGGCAGTTTTGTCCTCCTCAGAGTCACAAGATGGTTGTATCTGTTCCAGCCATCACTTCTACACACCACCTCACTTCAGAAAGAGGAAGCCTTAGCAGAGGCCCCTTGACACAGTTCTCCTTCCCTCATTAGCCAGAATTTGGGTCACATGTTCATCCCCGAAACCAAACACGGGAAAGGAGAAAGGTGCACAGGATTCCTGGACAGTGATCAGGGTGTGCTGCAGGCAGTCTTGGGATCATTGTTTGCTGAGCACGTGGGAGGGGCATATAGCACTGGCCGTGTCTACCGCTGACTGACTGGAGGGACCAGCCACATCCTCACTGTTTATTTTCCAGTCCACCAGAACTACATTGGAAATGATGCAGAGAAGAGCCCGTTCTTCCTGTCTGTGACCCTTTCTGACCAGAACAATCAGCGTGTCCCCCAGTACCGTGCAATTCTGTGGAGAAAAACAGTAAGTACCCGACTTGAGCTCAGGGAACAACACTGTCCAGGTGGCTCAGGCAGCCTTTGCGAGGAGCACCTTTCAGCATGGCTCTCCCAGGGCTGTTACCCATATGAGACGGGACCTGCACACCACTCTACGGAGTCAATTCTCGGTCTGCATCTTGGCTCATGGTGTCTGTCCTACTCAAATGTGTACTCATGGGAGCCTGGAACATGCTTGTCTGTCCCCAGGGTCCCCACCAGGTAGCACAATGCCTGGCACGCAGGAGGCACAAAAGAAATACGTGTTGGCTGAATGAATAAGTGACTCCAAAGTCCAGCTAACTTCAGGGGTGCTCTGCCTCTATGCATAGAAACACATTCTATGTTTCTAAATTTTTTCTTTTTAAAAGCAAGCTTAGAGCCAGGCGTGGTGGCACACGCCTGTAATCCCAGCACTTGAAGGCTGAGGCAGGAGAGTCATTGTGAGTTTGAGGCCAGTTTGGGCTACAAAGTGAGCTCAAGCCCAGCCTGAACTGCATAGTGAGACCCTGTCTCAAACACACACACACACACACACACACACACACACACACACAAGCAAGCTTAAGGTAAAAATGTATTTAGTGTGAAGTCCTATGCATGAAATTGTTTCCCTCAGAGAAATGTCAGCAGCCCCCACCCACCCCGGCCCCTGTCACTGGGGTCAGCCCTGCCATCCTCACAGTGGTACTGGAAGCAGAATTCAAGCAGCAATCAGAGGAGACCATGCTGGGCAGTGCACATGCGCACCGTGGTCTTTGCATTGCTTCCCTGGTGAGAAGTGACAGTGGCTTCGCCCAGAGCCTCTTATCGTCTGCACCAGGCAGGCAGCTTCCTGGCCTACTTTTTACTTATTTATGTTTATTTTCTGTTTATTGATTACAGCACTCCCGGCTCTTCTGGTTCCCATATTCTCTTGAGAATGACTTTGTTGCTTTGGGCAAATAATCAGTCTGGTTTCTTCATCCTCCTCCTGTGCCTCTCCCAGTTGGTGTCTGGGTACATGGGGAGAGGGTTACAAGGCCCTGCGGTGGCAGAAGATTACTTGGATGTCCGCCCCCCTCCCCGAGTTTTCCTGGTTTCTGTTGTGCAGTGGCTGATCAGGTCTCTGATCTGGGGACCACTGAGATGTAACTGGTTCTTTTGGGTCACAATAAAGCACCTGTCCCTGTAATCTATGGAACCTGCCCCTGGCTGCTTGTATGGTTCCTCTTTGGTCTGATCTCAGGTCTCTGCTAGTCTCTGAGCCTCTCAGACGCTCTACAGCCCCTCCCAGCACTACCGCTGCAAGCCGTGGGTCAGAAGTGAGGAGGCAGGACTGCTGCCTTAGCCACGTCTGTGACCTTCTGGGTCATCGTCATGGCAACTGAGCCAGTGCCTTCACCATGAGCCAGGAACACATGGACATGTGATTCCTTTGAAGGCCCTGCCTGGGAAGCCGTCCTCTTGTCCAAGTGCACTGGGTGCCGCCAGAGCTTACTGAGTCCTCATAGCACCTACCTTAGCCCCTTCAGGGCCAGTCCTGGGAATGAAGTAGTGAAGGGCCTTGGCATCTGATCCCTTTGCCTTCCTGTCATCTTGCTTCTTTCAAGGCAGGAGGAAGTAAGTTTCCACTTCTGCCTTTCTAGAATAGGTTTTCTCAGCATCTTACCCTCTTCTTGTGGAGAGTTACAGTGCCCACACCCTCACCTGAGCTGGTGCTGAGGTGCTGAGGGAGGGATCATGGGACACATACTGGGGAAAGCAAGCCGTGTCGTGGTATCGAAGCTGGAGAACAGCACCAGAGAGCCGCTGCAAGTCTGAGAGGCCAGAGAAGCTTCCAAATAGAGAGGTGAAGGGTGGAAGGTAACCAGTCATATCCAGAGCAGAACAGCCCAGGGATGCTCCAGACCGAAGACTGATGAGTGCAAGGCTGACGGGTGTGTAGTGTGAAGGTGCTCCCAGCTGCTGTTAGAGGGGTCGGGGGATTTAAACCAGAGGGCCATTGAGAGGGCAGCACAGGCTGCGCACCCAGGGTATTTGTTTCCTGTTAAACGGTGCCATGCTTTTATTCACCGTGTCTTAAATTATGTACCTCAGGCAGGGTGGGTGTGTGCTCCAAGCTGCAAACAGAAGTGCCGGAGGAGGTGGGGAGCTGAGCAGCGCAGAAGGGGGCAGTTTTGAAGCACCACTGGCCTCAGGCGAGCCCTGGAGGCTGTGGGGAGTCCCCAGGGGTGGGGCCTCACTCTCCCCACCCCCACCACAAGCTCGAGATCTTGGGTTATAAAGCATTTGAAAAAGAAACAGTGAATATGAACCCTTCTGTAAAGCGCCATGCACACCTCTGCTGGGTTTTTTTGTAAACGCACGGAAATGGCTTTTTAAAAAAATGATTGATACTGGTTGTAAAAATTCCGTCCAGATAATACAGCAGATAAATGAAAATGATCAGAATCCAACTGCTCAGCAGTGATCACAGCAACATTTTCCTAGCCGTCTCCGTGTACACCCAGGCACACACGCATAGGTGTGTCTATTGCCCGTGTCCGGCAGGGCTTGGCCTGCACTTCTGACTCCACACTCGCTTCACAGAGCCTGACGTGCACACACACTTGGCTCCACAGGCACACTTGACAGTTCCCCTAGAAAACCCAGAACATTTCCACTCGGTGTGGACTCTGAAAAGCTACAACAGGAAGATGGGAAGGAAGAGTCCGTGAGCCTGGGTTCCTGACCACAGGGTCAGCTTGCGAAGATGCCTGTCTTACCCAGGCAGATAGCTGGGGCTTCCGTCTGTTCTGTTCTACCTTACACTGCCTTGAACCTCTCTTTTAAATGGTCCGTGGTGGGCGTGGTGAGAAGGAAAGGTAGACAGGAAATTGCTGAGCAAGGGAGGCAGATTGAAGACCTACTGTTAGGCAGGTTGATATCCCACAAGGGCGACCACAGTGTGCAGTAGGCTGGGGCCCGTGAAAAGCGAGGCCACAGAAAGAACTCAGGTCTCAACAGGTGAGACTTGGGACATTGAGAATATGTATTCCTGTCCTTATGTTCCTTCCTTGAAAATGTTTCGCGTCTAACAGACCACATCAAGGAAGCCAGTCCGATTTCCTTGGCTGGTGGGGAATCCACAGGGCGGGCCCTTTGTGGGGTGGCTTCCAGCATCCACTGTGAAGACATCCTGCTGCCCAGCCATTGGGTGGTAACAGTGTCAAGTCTCCAGGGCTGTGGATATGGAAGTTTTCTTTATGAAAGGAGATCACGGCTTGAAAAGGCCAAGAAACTCCACTCTCAGGCCATTGTTCAGGGCTTGAACAGAGGACATAGCAAAAGTATACAAAAAACAATGAAAGTCATACTTCTTTCTTTGCTCATGTCCTGCAAGTTACATCCTAAATCTTCTCTAGTCTTGTGTGTTGCCAGTTTGATGATTAGTCAAATTAAGGAAGAATTTTAAGTGTGTACTTTCTGATAATTCCTTTTGCTGACCATGTAACAGCAAGCCCTGTGTGGTGTCTGGAGCTGTGTTGTCTCTTTGTAGATGATCAGAGAGAAAGAACAGTGCTCGTCTGGTCTTGTGGCTTGGACTTGCATCTGGTTCATTCAGGCAGCTCTTCATGTAGCCCTGGCCAGTCAAGAAGTGTCTATTGAGTACTTTTTATGAGCTGGTTACAGTGGATACATATTTAGAGAGGAAAACATAGACTTTACCCAGGTCAGCACAGATAAACATAAAATAAATGTCACAAAAATCCTCTCAGAAGATAGAGATGATTTCTAGTTGAATGAGTTGATAGTGACTTGGACTCATTGTAAGTAAATCCCATTGTCAAGTGAAACTGCTTTCTTCTTACGATCCTTGAGGCTTGTCTGAGAATTGGCTCTGAGATCAAACAAGCCCTGCCCTTCTGGTCACATGGCTGGCAGCACTGGCAGTTTCAGCCTGTGGTGGGTGGGCCCCACTGCTTTGAGTCTTAATGAGGCAACACATCCTGCAAGGGGGAGCCTGATGGAGGAATCCTGAGTGGAGGAATCTGCTGACATCGTGGCAGGTGAGAACCAAGACAGAGAGGAAGAAACCAAGTCCCATAATCCCTTTCAAGGGCGCCCCCCTCCCAGTGACCCAAGGCTGCCCTCTAGGTCCTGCCCTTGAAATTTCCACCACCTTCCAGTAGCGCCACAAGCTGGCAGTCGGGCCTTTAACACATAGCCCTTTAGGGGACACTTACCCAAATGATAGCAGACGGCTCAGATGCTCCCCCATACAAGGTGCTGAGGACCCATATGCTGAAGAGTCACGCTCAAATCCATCAATGTTCAGGGCAGGGAGATAGCAGAAGATGCTGTTGGGCCTCAGCAAGTGTTTTTCCAACACAGAATGTGTTTATTCCTGTACATAGGCCCCGAAGAAGAATGAGAAAGACCAGACATGAGTTTTTTTCAGAGACAAAAGTTACCAGACTCCTCACTGATGGGGTGTTTTGACTTTTTCAGGGGACACAGAAAATATGCCTTCCTTACAGTCCCACAAAGACACTGTCTGTGAAGTCCATCTTAAGGTGAGTAAATGAAGGGGCTGGGGATGTAGCTCAGCGACACAGTGCCTGTCTGCTAAGCATGAGGTCCTGAGTTCAATTCTGAATACCAAAAAACAAAAAAGAAGTGTGTAAATGAATAAGCAGCCCACACCCTGAGTTGGAGGTCTTTATCAATTGCTTTTCCCTGTGGTCTTCCTGAGTTAGCTTTCCATGAAGCCCTGACTGTATGGCAGACACTCGTTTGGCACCAGCCCTGTAAGGCAGCCCTGTAAGGTCCCGTGATTGTCCATGTTTTACAGACGAGGCAGAGCATTCCAGGGAGGAAGCCAGGACCACACAGCGGTCTGCAGGTTCAGAGCCTCGCTCTGTCGCTTCTCTCCACCCTGCATTTGTTGCTTGCTTCTTTTTCCCTGCATTCACTCAGATACTTTGGTTTTAGAAAGAGAAATCAAAGAAATATCTCCCCTTTCATTTTTATACTTCAAAATAGAAACCCACATGTCAGCAAAGGCTGCTTGGAGGAGAATGCGCTTATTCTTTGCCAAACAGAAAGTTAAATAACTGGAACATCTGGCTGCTCCCCACTCAACTGCCCCTTGTGCCCCACCTTCCCACTCCCCTTTCCCATCTCTCTCTGCCAGGGTGCCAGCTCCCCCTGGGAGTGCTACCCCAGGGCTGAGGCTTCAGCCTGTCGCCTTGTCACCAGCTATGATGTTACAGTAGCTTCTTTGTCAGGCACTGTGCTAAATGCTTTACACACATTCTCTCAGTAAATCTTTAAATTAGCTTCATGAAGTCGACCTATGATTATCTCCGCTCACTTATCAGCAATCAGGGAGGTGAAGGGATTTGGCAAAGAGCTCACAGCTGGTAAACTGCTGAGCTGGGATTTGAACCTAGATCCCACTGACTCCAGGGCTTGGGCTGTTCACCACTAATGTCATTTTGTGTGAAGGATAAAGCTCATCCCAGTGCCTGGCCACTGCCTTGCTCTTGGTGTGCAGCTAGGCGGTGGTGGGAGGTGTGTTTTCCATGTCCCCAGGTAACACCTCATAGCTACAGCTCCACTTGCCAGGACGTCTCTCAGAGCAACAGACTTGGTTCCACCAGTTCAGTGCCACTGCTGGCTGATTAAATGGCATCAAGATTAAGAAGTAAAATTTTATATCCCATTTTCAAGCTTGGTTTGGCCTCCAAATTGCAGCGCTCCTGTCTGTGTTAGGGCTTCTAATTTTTCTCCAGCGCAATCTGAATTTCAGCAGAGGTTAACATTTGTGTCGAACACAAAAAATACCTTGCTGCTTCTAAGGAGCTATAAAATTTAACTCGCTGTGAGAAAAACCCTTTAAATTATACTATCTTAAGATTTCTGTTGATCTTACTTTCCCTAAAAGTTAACTGTAGCTCCTTTCTTCTTTACATTTAAAGACTAGGCATTTTTTAGAGTTATAATTTCATTTAGGCATATGACTGAGTCCGGTAAGCCTGAGTTTCAGTCCTAGCTCTGCTACGAACCAACTTTGTTAGACATAACATCTGAGCCTCAATTTCTTCACTTCTAAAATGGGAACAAAATAGTACTGGCCTCATAGGGAACTACATGAGATAAATCACACAAAGCACTTAGCAGGTGCAGACGCCTGGCGTATAGTAAATATTCTGTACATATTAGTTCTCGTTATTTTTACTTTTCACCTGCTACCATTAGTGCCCTAGTGAAAGGGACCCTTGAATCACCAGTTTACACTCTGTTTTAACTCTAGAGGAACTTCAAGGGTATTAACATTGCCTATCCAAAATAAAACATGAACAAATACTCTTACGGACATTTTGCCCTAGGTGGCAGAGCAGTTGCCAAGGGAAGAAGGAAATATCCATTAATCTTACTCACATTTCATTGTTTTTCTAGTAAATAAAAATAAGAATCTGGCCAGGCATGGTGCACACACCTGTAATCTAAGCACTCGGGAGGCTGAGGCAGGAGGACACCACGAGTTCAAGGCCAGCCTGGGCTACATAGTAAGTTCAAGGCCAGCCTGGACTACATAGCAAGACGCTGTCTTAAAAAACTCTGCAAGGTTGGTCAAGGTCGCCTGAAGCAGGTGTCCTGATTTCTCCCTCCCTTGAGTATGCCAGGAGTGTTATTAAGGCACAGCTATATAAGTAAGGTGGAACGTTGTGTGGGGTGACTTTCATATCATCATTCATCCATCCCTCCTTCACTGGTTTGTCCCTCCTGTGTGCCAGGCCCTTCCGAGAATCCAGCTGTGATTGTCTGGAAGCTCATAGCGTCTCTGAAGAACTGAGACTAGCTCCACCTTAAGTTTCCACCACACCGTAGCTCATTCTGTCTATTCTGTTTCAGTGCCATGAATCTGGACAAATTTGAGAAAGGTCCTAGGGAAATTTTTCATCCCGAGATACAAAAGGTAATGGAAAGTTTTCTGCTTCATAATTGTATAAAATTGATTGCAGTGTTAGAGTGGAACTGACAGGCTATCGGGATTCAGAGCAGAATTACCCCTCGCAGGAGAGCCTCACAGCCATGCCGGAAGGGCCATAGCAGACTTTAAAGCCAGTTCGAAATATAAACATGCCAGGACCAGGCTGTTTCTCCCACTTCGCTTTTCAGATTCTTAATGCTTGCCTTCTTCAAGCTGGGTGGGACCCCCAACCCCAACCCCACGCCCCAGCCGCAGGTACGAGGTCCCGCAGCCGACCCTTGGCACCTCCCTCTGGCTCTGGCTGCTGTACAGAACAGGCCCCCAGCAGAGCCCATCTCTGCTTAGCCGTCCCGTCTGCTTCTCTTCCATGCAGTAGAAGAGGACAAAAAGAAAGACCCAGCAGCATTCTGGGTCCTTCTTGCTGTTTTTCACCAAACAAAAGATGCTTTCACACTTTCCATGCAGTTGTGCCTTGACTTTCCCACCATGAGGAGCCTTCACGAGCCTCTCCTGCCCTCCGCGCATGAGCAGCACAGGAGGCTGAGTCCCTGCTCAGGGTACTGCAGCTGCCAGCAGGGTTCTGCTGAGGAAGTCCCTTGGGAGCCCGCAGTAACGGGCCTGGGGGGCGGGCAGAGTTCTTAGCAATCACAGGACCCCTTGGGGCTGGGGATATAGCTCAGTGGAATAAGCACCTGCCTAGCAAGCACAGGGTCCTGAGTTCAATCCCCAGTACCGCCAAAAAAAAAAAAAAATCACAGGACCCCAAAAATGAACAGACGCCAAACTGACTGCATTGCAAAGGAAGCATCTTCTCCTCTGAGGAGCTATTTCAAATGTTCTTTATCTGTTTCTGGCTGCAAAACTCTAGTGACATTTTTTGCAACCAAAATCTTTCTAGAAGCAATGTGTGATTAAACTAGCTTTAAGTGGTGGAGACACCTGAGTGTCTGTATGATTTCTCCTGCCTTTTTTTTCTCCCAGTACTGAGGGATCAAACTCAGGGGTACTTAGCACTGAATTGCATCCTCACACCCCCCCCCCGCTTTTTTTTGTTTTGAAACAGTGTCTTGGCTAAGTTGCCTAGGCAAAAATTGAATTTGTCATCCCCCTGCCTCAGCCTCCTAAGTGCTAGGATTACAGGATTAGAGTTGTAGATTTATCAGATACAACACCAGTAGGACCATGTGAAGGAACAGTATTGGCTGGGCTTACAGTATTGGCACACCTGTGATCCCAGCACTCTGGGAGGCTGAGGTGGGGGGATCCCAAGTTCAAGCCCATCCTGGGTGATTTAGTGAGACCCTGTCTCAGAGTTCAAAAGTGGGGGGTGGAGCTCAGTGCAAAGGCCCTGTGTTCAATCTCTAGTACTGAACAAGGGAGGAAGAGAAAAGAAAAAGGAAAAAAAAATAGATTACTGAAACTATACTTTTCTGGGCCAAAATTATAAACTATAAACTGAGAAACAGCAAAAAAAAGATTTAACTGACAGTGACCAATTCAGGAATATTTTAAATACTTGGCAAGTTACCTGAAACATTGGCAAACCAGGACACGTGGCAGGGGCACCAGTTCCGAGCAGATGGAACCTAAGACAAGGAAACTGAGATAAACACACTTTAAGTGCAGGTGACATCCATCTGCCCCTAGGCCAAATGCTGAGAACCTGGGCACCGAGAGCCCTCCCCACCAGGCCAGAGGCCAGTGGCACAAAGCTCCAATCTGATGCTTGCCAAGCTCCTGGCAGCTGGGAAGCTGATAGGTGTGCGTTTCCCTCACCTGCTCACCATAGCCAGTGTGGACTAGTGCCACGGGTGTGGGAAGAACAGCCCAGGCTGTGTAGCCTTAGCCCAGGCCCCTCTGAGCCGCCAGGTCTCACCTGTGATTCGGAAGCAGTGAAATTGCATCCTAGGGTGTCAGAGATCATAAACTGTGCAAAGAGAATTTTGCAATGAAATGTACAGTGACTCACAGATACAAAGACTCCCGCATGGGAAACAGTATAACAATGTTATCTGTTCCCAGAATCCAGAAATTATAATAAAGGTGGCTGAGCTCTGCATGAGGAGGCTTCCTGGTAAATACAGCGGAGGCCTGTGTGCCCCATGCAATTCTTTCAGCATGGCCGGTCTCCAGCCGACTGGGATCCTCTCCAGAGAGCCTGGGGCAAGGAGGAGGGAAAGGCCTCTACTAGCCTCCTCAGCCTCCATCCTGGCCCTTGTCCCCTCTTCTCTCCACAGCATGCGGGGCTCCCCAGGCCCACCTGACCCCACCTAGCGTCATCCGCTGATCCCTGTAGCGCCTCTGGCTTTGGTGTCTGCTTATCAGCTGGCATCTACTTTCTTAGAAGTAGATTCTGGAAAAATGGGACTTCATGTAATTAGTTTACACACAGAGTCCATCAAAAAAATATATGCATCAGAAAAAGAAAACCTTGTACAAATATTTTAATACTAAATTTATTGAGACCCAAGATTCATACAAGGTACTTCTGACCTCTGCAATTAGAAGAAGTGCTCAAAGTGCCATTAGCCTGCAGGCGTTTATCAGGACGAAGGCCTGCGGAGGGGTATGTGTGTTTTTGGTGGACTCATATCCATGGGGTGGCTGAGGGTGAAAAGGAAAGGGTGTGAAGGTTGATGAAGTCTCTGTTGTGTGTGCGAGAAGTTCCGCATGCGCACTCATCCTCTGACCCTGCGCAGGGACACCCTCAGAGCCAAGATGGTGGGCCACAGCAAGGACTTAAACCCAGAATCCGTCAGGGCCACAGCCCCATGCCGCTGCTCTTAAGAGAGAAGCCGAGTCAGGACGAGGCCAATCACAGGGAAAACCTGAGACTTGGCTCCTGTGTTTGGTCATAGTCTTTTGTTTTTGTTTTGTTTTCCCAAAAACCCCATAGCAAACTTTGATTGTTTTCAAAATGTCTTAACATAAAACACTGTGAATCAGCTGAAATCGGGCTTTCACAGAAAGCCAGAATGAAGGGATCGCCGTGAGGCGCGGGCATAACTGTCGCGTTCCCTTGGCAGGACTTGCTGGTTCTGGAAGAGCAAGAGGTGAGTAGCTCGTGGAGCCCTTCACTCCCAGCCCTGCCTCCTTGCCTGTAAACGCACTTTCCCTTCTCAGAGAGGTCAGACCCCTCTGCAGTCCACACGGAAGCACTTTACCGGGGTTGTTCTCAAGGTGAACTTCAGAAACAGTGCCTGTACAGTCAGATGCAAAAGCAACCAAAGTACTTAAATCTGCTTTAAATGTCAACCTTGTGTTCAGGGTGAGTAATGAGATTTTAATTTCCATCTAATTAAATTAAGATGTCTGAGCCTTAGTGACACTCTTGATACACAAGATGCCAGATATATTTGCACGTTCTGTTCCCTGTTGTCCTTATTTAAAAAAAAAAAATCATTGGTTTTCTAAACAGGTAAACTAACAGAGAAAAATATCCAAATATGTTCAATAGGCAGTTGATTAAACAAATGATAATGTTTGTGCATATTATTGCCCCGCGGTAAATGACAGTAGCATTTGTCCAGTTGCTCAGGCCAACCATAGTAAAATCTTCACAGCCGCATCTAACCCGTCAGCACATCTTGTTGACAATTCTTCATAAAATGTCCCAAACCCAGCACTCCTCAGCGCTCCCACCACAGCTGCTGTGGTGCATCGACACCACCCCCGTCTCCTCTTGCCTGGGCAGTGTAAGCCAGATCTGTGTTTCTTAGTTTTATTAACTTACTAGGGTGATATTATGCTTGAAGCAGCAAGAGTCCTTTCTTACGATGCCTTGGAGAGGGTGGGCAGTAATCAGGAGCCTTCAGAGCCCAGGCACTCCCATTGAACCCTCAGCTTCTCATCTGGACTCCATGGGGAGCATCTACCCTATCTAGCCAGTGCTAGTGGTAAACTATCAGTTGCAAAGACGGGCTGGAGAAAAAGTTAATAATTAAGACTGGTGATGTTCCTGAAAAGTTAGCTGTTGGGTAAAGTGGTGTCAGTGTCCCTAAACCTGTGCTTTGTGTGACCGCTGCGTAGAGAGGCGCCCCGAGGGAGCACATGGGCAAGGGCACTGTGGGAACACAGAGCATAGCCCCGACAAGGGTGACGGGGACTGTGGTGTCGGGTTTTGAATAAGGCCATCCTTTCCCCAATGCCAAAAGATTCTTGGGGAATCACAGAGACTTTCCTTTCCCCTTCCCTGTTCCCAGAAGGAAACACCTCTTAGCATACTGTTAATTCCCAAGAATGCGCCTGTGCATCGCTTTGTAATCACGATGAGCACTGTCTGAAGAAACTGACAGCCTGACTTTCAGGTTCAGTACAAGTAGGAATAACAAATGTGACCTGTCAGCGCCCAGGGATCCCTCCAGCAGTTACCTCCCTGGCATCCAGGTTCTCTCCTTTCCTCACAGCCGGGATGGTATTTGGTTGAGTAGCCCCAGTATGACACCCCCAGGGGCTGGGGTGTAGCTCATGGGTAGAGCCTGTGCTGAGTGTTGTGCAAGGCCCTGAGTTCCATCCCCAGCACCTGAAAACAACAGCTTGAAACGACCCATTATGGTCAGGTGCCCAAGATCAAACTCTCCCTCCTGAAGTATGATATAACTCAGTATATTGGCTGATACCTTGATTTCTAGTAATAGACAGAAGCTCTCTTAGCCATTGATATCATTCGAGAAGCCCTAGAAACCAAATTACCTAGATGAAACCCTGCATGTAGGTTTAAAAACTTAAAGGGGCTTTGCAACACCAGTCTTTCTGAAATCTTCTCCTAAAGCCAGAGGTTTTACCTGTAAACTGGAACTCTTTTGAGAGTAGTTACTCGAGACATCAGGACAACAGATGCAACAGATTCAAACCAGGGCTGCCCTAACAAACCTGGACATATACTCTCCCTGCCTGTAAGAGACAATGGAAGGTCTGAGACCTGTGGGTGCGCAAGTAGCTGAAAGGCTGCCTTTCTGCCCCTGAGCGTGCCCAATGATCTCTTCAGTTCTGACCCCAACACCATGGGATGACGGCTTAGACTTCACACCGGGTCTTCTGGGGTCTCCAAGTGAAGCAAGAGGGACCATCAGCAAGGATGCCCAGAGTACAGTGCCAGTCTCAGAACAGCCCCACAGAGCTTTGAGAGGCTTTGGCCAATGTCCAGGTGGCAGTCAGCCCTGTCTCTGCTGAGAGCTCTCAGTGATGCTCAGCTCAGAGCTGTCCGGAGAAGACCGTGCCATGATACTGGAAGAGTGGAGTTCCGCGCCAGCCCCGCCATCCACTCCGTACCAGCCCGGGACAGAGTCTCTTCCCTGGCCTCCCGGTCCTGTGTGTGAATGAGAATGTGGGCTCTGACATGCTGTTTGTTCATCTCTCGCAGCTCTGAGGAGTGACCTGGTGCTTTTGCCCTGGACTTGGTGGCAGTCAGGTGGGCTGGGCCTGATCTTGGGCCTCCTGGCCACACCTTCGTTTGTCCTGTAGTGCAGTGGTTCTCAGAGCGGGGCCCCTGGGAACCTACTAAACACAGACTCGGGTACCAATACAAACCTGCCAAACAGGGAAACTCCAAGGAGGGACCTGGCTGTCTCTAAGGAGCCCTCCAGGGGATCCCAAGGCCTGGTCAGTGTGGGGGAGACTTTTTCAGGCCCTGCAGGGTTATTCTGTAAAGGCCCTCCTTTAGAGTCTGGATTGCTTACGCGCGCTTTTGAGTACACCCCCAAGAATGGGAGAGGTGCCAGTATCTAGGAGACAGGTAATTGCTGTCATCACTTTTTAAATAGAGAAAGAAAAGTGAACAAACTATAGAAACCAGTGGGCATAAATCCCTGAAAAAATTCTAAAGAATCAAAACCTGGTCTGCGAGGAAGACGTGGTCACCCAGAGGCCACAGGTGAGAAGTAGTTTCTGGCCGTGTGGTTGCTGCTGTCATCTGTTGTGCGTGTGGTCACTTACACCGCGAATATTTACTCACCTGCAAGGCTCCAGGTGCCTATGCTGAGCGCTGTGGATTCGACAGGAAGTAAGACATCCGTGACCCCTCCTGCAGGGGCTGAGGCTCAGACCATCGAAAAGCTCCAGAAAGTGCTTCGAGGAAAACAAATCGGTGGCCTAATGGAGGGTGACCATCGGGCTGGCTGGCTTAATATCAGGAAAGGCCTCCCTGGAAACTGCCATGGGAGCAGACACCTGCATGATGGGGAAGAGCAGCTGTCCCAGGAGCTCAGGGAAAGTTCTGGGGGAGTCAGCTGGGAGCGTCTTCCCTTTCCTACCTCTGGAGAAATCTGCTGTTGCTCATGGCTGGGTATCTATCTCATGGGTATGTTGGGGACAGAAAAATTTTCAGATTCTAAATTCCCCAGGTGCAGTTTTCCTGAACCCTGGCCTTCTGCTCTGACCCTCCTCCACAGGGGCGTTGGCCCAGGCCCTGAGCACTGTCCATGGGCTGCCCACCCCACTGATCACCAAGAACTCCCCACACTGGGGAATCAAGTGACTTCGCAGGGGTTCATTCTCTTCCAATAATGGATTTATTTTTACTATGAAATATTTCAAGCATGCAAAAAAATAGAATAACATAATGAAAATCTATAAATCCACTCCCCAGCTTAAAGAAAAAACCATTCAGCATGTAGTTGAGACCCTGTTTTCCTCTCCAGCCCTGGCCCTTCTCCAATCTCTTCCCCACCTCCCTAGTCAATGTCTCACATTTGCTGTTTGTCATTTCCGAAGGACCAGGTCCTATTAACCTAGCAGTAAAGTTGAGGATGGTGGACTGCACATTTCCACTAACTACTGCTTTCTTGGCTTGCTTTTTTTATTTTTTAATTTTTCCACATCTGCTTTGTGACTTATTCAGATTAAATATCGTTAGGAATTGAGGAAAATGAGCATTTAGTATAAGTTGCCTACAATTTCCATTTCTATTTCTGAAAGAGTTCACAAGACATCAGCCTAAGATTGTGAGGTTCTGCTCGGAATCACAATTAGCTCTCCTTGCTGACTGCGAATTGGACGTGTCGAGGGATGGATTAAAAATGTATCCGTCCATGGTTGCTGTGGCCATTCGCCTGTCACACACATTGCCCCAGAATGGACCTGACACCCTACAGATGCCATTAGTAGTGAGATTACAAATGAACAAACACGAAAAGGCCTATCATCTTACTGTAAGCCGTGGAAACGTACCAGCATGAAGGAACGGGCTGGGCGTGGTGGCTCCTCCTTGTAGTCGGAGCCCCCTGGGAGGCTGAGTGGGAGGACTGCAGGTTGGAGGCCAGCCTGGATAGCTTAGTGAGACCCCCACCTCAAAATAAATACCAAAAGAATGATCATTAACACTGATTAACACTGGAATCCCCCAACATCCGTTCTGGTGACTGCAGTGGTCCTAATTAATGAACAGCATATCTCATACCGGTTTGCTTTGATGGTAAAATTGTCTTTTGTTGTCTATTGAAAGGGCTCTGTGAATTTCAAATTTGGGATTCTTTTTGCCAAAGATGGACAGCTCACTGATGATGAGATGTTCAGCAACCGTAAGTGGGCCCTCCTCCCTCCTGCTGACGGGAGCCTCCTGCTGCCGTGTATTTCTCATTCAACATTGAACTGATTTGCCAGGGGTGGTGGCACATGTCTGTCATTTCAGCATTCAGAAGGCTGAGGCAGGAGGGTCACCACAAGCTCAAGGCCAGACAGGGTCACATAATGAATTTAAGGCCAGCCTGGACTACATACCAAGACACTTACCTCTCCACCACCTGCCAAAATTGAACTCATCTCTTGAGGTAGTGTTTTAATCCAAGGAGATACTTTCAGAAAACTTAAGGGTAAATTTTGTAGGGCATTTTGGTTTCATTTATCTGGCAAATATTTAAGTGTTCACCCAATTTCTGCCAGTCCCTGCTCTGGGCACTAGAGATACAGTCCAAGGGGAAAAGCACATAAATATGGAGAACTTGCTTCTGTAGATCTCAAAAGCAATGGGAAATTTTCCTTGTGATTATTGTGGTTGGGAGAATCATAAGATGGAGTCATCCTCGTGATCCATAGCATTTTTCATGTTATGTACCTGTTTACAGTTAGTGGAGGCAGTAATAACATTTCTCTCCACGATACTAAATGCCTGTGTGCCTAGTCTGGTGGTGGTAAGGCTGGCATTTTCCTTCCCTTGGATTCCTAAGAACTGTGAAACTCTCTCATGGCCCAAAGAAGGAAACGTGACTTCATGCTGTTACCTCCACACACATCAGTAATGTCCGATTTTCAAGTGCAAGATTTCAGGGCTCGGTTTGAAAACAAGGACTTACTGACACTCACACTTTCTTCATACTTCATCTCTTCCCACAGAAATTGGAAGTGAAGCTTTCCAAAAATTTTTAAATCTCCTGGGTGACACAATCACTCTAAAGGGCTGGACAGGCTACCGCGGCGGTCTGGACACCAAAAGTAAGCTTGTCTCTTCATTTGTTCTGTTATTATTGGTAGAAGGTGTTAGTTGGCCTGACCTGTGCTTGAATTTATACCCAGGCTAGAGGCACAGATGTATGAAGCAAGTATTAACCCAGTACCAAGACCAAAGACATCACACAGATAGCAAATTATAATCACTGTCCCTTATGAATATATATATAAAAGTCCTTAACAAACTGCTAACCCCAGCCAGGCATGGTGGCACACACCTGTAATCCCAGTACTCAGGAGGCTGAGGCAGGAGGGTGCTGTGAGTTCGAGATCAGCCTGGGCTACAAAGTGAGTTCAAGGCCAGGCTGAACTGCATAGCAGGACCCTGTCTCAAAAAGACAAAAAAAAAAAAAAAAATTCCCTGGTGACACCATAGCGAGAGTGGATCAGTGCACTCTGACATTTATGCAATACAGTCGCCTAACAACTCAGTGATTCCCGGCAGTTGTCTCTGTCATTCAGCAGCACCTGGCTGTACTTTCTCTTAAGCACCATCCGTGTCCCAGGACCATGCTGGGCTCGGGCTGTAGAGTGGAAAAACCAGCATGGGCCCTGCCTGTCTAGAAGTCTGGCACCCACTGGACTACACAGATATTAAACAGATAGTCATGAAATGGTTTATCACAGGGTGCTTGCAGGAACTAGGAAACCGCAGAGCACCATGGGGGGCATTTTGCCAGGTCTGGAGGGCTAGAGAAGGCGATGATGTTCCAGATGAGAGGGAGGGAGCGATGAGTGGGAGCGGTGAGAGTGTGAGCAGAGAACGCCAAGCAGAGGTAATGTCTGTGAAGTGCCTGAGACAAGAAAGACCCTGAAAAGACCTTTGCAGCTGGAGGGAGCAGAGGTTCTGGGAAGATGCCCTGCAGGCTGGAGCAGAGGAGCAGGAGAGATGCTGTGGGGATCTGAGCTCACACTGGCTCATTACAGAGTGGGGCGGGGAGCGGTGTGGAGGGACAGGGAGAGGAGCCAAGGGAGACGCAGCTGCACAGGTAGGCGGTGCTGAGCTCCCTCCGAGGCTGGCGCTGGCGGTGCAGGCTGACAGGGAGAGTGCACTCATTTGGGGGCCCTTTCCGGGGCAGAGGACGCAGGACCTGTGCTAATGGAGAATGGGGCTGGAGAGGAGAAAGGACTCTGCGCAGCACCCACGCTCTGAGCCCAGTGTAGCTGGCGGGCAACAGCGCCAGTGGTGAGATGGAGAGCATTTAAGGGAAGCACCTGGATTTTGGGGCCTGCAAGGCAGAGACAGATAAGATCACAGGCTCAGACTGGGAATCACCTGGGCTGTCTCGTCTCTGTGTAACCTTTCTAGCCATTTCTTGTGTTTCTACTCTTGTCCTTTTGTTTGACTGATCGAGTAATGGTGTGAGGCTCCCTTAGCCCAAATGTGACAGGCTGCCACAGGTGCCCTTACCTACCTTCGGGAGCCTCTCCCCCCAGCCCACACTGGCATCCTAGGTTCTGAGTTGGAAGCGGTGTGTGAGAACTATACCCAAAGTGGCTTACCTGACAAGCACAGCGATGGAGGCTTTGGCCCTGGCTTCTCTCAGTCCCTGTGTGCATAGGAGCTCATCACCAGTGGCCCACCTCAGCCTCCCCAGTAGGATCCTGGCTGCCGCCACCGAGTTGCACTTTACAAGCTTCCTCACATCCCTGGGAGTTAGATGCTACTTTTATCTCCACTTTGAAGTTAAGAAACTGAGGCCCAGAGAAAGATGAGGTGCCTTGCCAAAAATAAATTAAAATAATACAATAAAAGAACCCTTAAACTTTGAAAAGTAGAAGTAATAGAAGTAACTAATGACAACTTGAATCCAGGACTGCCAGGCTCCAAAGCCCATGCTTCTCTTCCTGCACAGCTCTGCCAGAAACATCACTTTCTTTAGCTTCCGGGACATAACAGCTGTGCCACCTTGTCTTGCTTTCATCTCGTGCACCCAGAGAAACAGGAAGTCAAGGATTTAGCACACACTCGCCTCGTTAGTCCAAGCATCTGATCTCTCTTTTGAGGCCAGGAGCAAATCTGACAGAGTGAGTCTAGAAAGAGAGAAGAGCTCTGTCCATGCAGGAGGGTAGGAGCCTTGCAGGAGGCAGAGCAGTAACACTTGAGCCATCTTCTATTGATTCTCCTTGGGGTGATGGAGACCACTGTGAAGCAGCTCTGAGCAGGACTTAAAATAACCAGTTGGCTTTCCGTGTTTACTTGTGAGTCTGTCTAAGGCCTAGGCTCCTTGTCTGGGGATGGGTGGTGGATTCAAAAGGAAGTGAACCTCTGTGAGTCACTGATCCCTACTGAGGCCTGTAATGGCGGGTGGAGCTGTGAACCTCAAAGGATAAGACAAGGTCATAGCCAAGGACACCTGGATCCATCCTCAACTAGATAAAGACTGTCACCTCAGGCATCTCACTCCTGGGTGGATTAATTTAATACCTTACTTGAGAAGTCCTTGAGTGGTTCCCACCCTTCTTGAGTATTCCCCTGCCTTGTTCTGATAACTAAATAAATACTGGTCACTTAAAGAAGGTCTTGGTCTTAGTCCCATGAGAATCTCAGATTCTGTGAGAGGGTTTTGATCCTCCTGGAGCCCTGAAATTATTCCACTGGCCTCTTTTATTTAGCCTTTGCCACACTCCTTTGGGAGATTGCGGACCTGATCAGCCTGCCATAACTAAGGCATATTACTATGCACGTAGAAGGGTGGGAGCCTTGCAGGAAGTAGAGCAGTAACATTTGGGTGATCTTCGATTGCTTCTCCGTGGGGGGAATAATCCAGAAAGATCTTTGAGAATATACTGTGTACTGTATTTCCCTCATCTGCAAACAAAAACTATTTCTATATGATCTTAGAATTCTCTGTCCGCTAAATGGCCACTTGTATCTTGCAGATGACACCACAGGGATACATTCGGTTTATACTGTGTACCAAGGGCACGAGATCATGTTTCACGTTTCCACCATGTTGCCGTATTCCAAAGAAAACAAGCAGCAGGTAGGTGTGCATGCAGGCTTTGGAGAATAGAAACATCTGCAGTAACCAGCTGAGGGGAGAACATCAGCATCATCTCATAGACCTGGAGGCTCGGCGCATTACTCTGTGAGCTGGGTTCTAGTTACCAGGGTAGGGGCAGTTTTTATTGTCTGTGTACATCAACTGTTAACATGTCTTAGGAAGCTCTATTTTCCCTAATGCTGTCACCTTAAAGAAATGAAGGGTCAGGTAGTAATGTGCATATATGTGCATGAACATTCATATGGAGGAGGTTGTAGACTTATATTATTCCATCTTATATTGCTATAACGGAATGCCTCAGGCTGGGTCTTTATAAAGAAAAGGCTTGTTCAGTTAACAGTTGCATAGGCTCAAGAGCATGGGGCTGGTGTCTGCTCAGCTCTGCTGAGGGCCTTGGGTAGATGATATCACAATGGCTGGTGCAGGTGAAACCGCACGGCAAGACACGGGGCAAGTGAGATTCAGGAGGAGCATCATGCTCACCTGTAACACTCTGCTCTTGCAGGACCCAAGAGAGCAACAGTGGGCTCCCATGAGAAGAGTTTTAACACCCTTAAAAGGCTTCCTCACCTCCCACCAGGCCCCACCTCTTGCCAACACCACACTAGGGACTAACCTTCCGGCACTGGGGCGTGCTTCCCTCTGGGGCATGCTCATCCAGAGCACAGGACTCCCCAAGGCCGTTCTATATATGTTGGCTTTTCTCTGTGACTTCTTTCACTGTGCCTTCTGTCTTGTCAGAATGAGACTGTCCAGGACGTAAAGTAAGTGGCTCCTGCATGGTGCTCGATGTGCGTTGCTGTGCAGTCAGCACAGACGGTTGACACCGAGTGTCTGTGTGGGCTGCACCACCTGGAAAACTCCCTGGGCACCCCAGCCCCTTCTAGAGCCTGGCTCTTTGCAGGGGAAAATCTTCCCACTTGGCAGTGTTTATATGCTGCTGGTTTTTGAGGGATTTGGGGATTTCCATTTAGATTTTCATGAGATTCTGATCACTTTTTACACATGGACACATCTGTATAAATAAATGTCCTTAACATGAATGGGCAGCTCTGCAAATATTTGTGAGAAATAGGAACCTAGAGAGAGTGTATGTTAGGGCTGAGAATGTGCAATTCGTATTCCAGCAAGACAGACACAAAGCAGATTCATGGGTCAGAATATGGGGTTACCGTGGTAGGGTGTGGACATGCTTTGGGGACCTGGGGGGCTGGGGCAGGAAGAGCTACTGCCACCTGGTGGTGCGAGGGCTGGAATAAGGAGGCTGTGGAGACCCACTGGAGGCCTTCAGTCTATTCCGGTTACGGAAGGAGAACTCTTGTAAAGGACAGGCTGGGCAGGAAGTGCATAGGCCCAGGAGGACTGGACGTGGCCAAGACGCCCTGCACAGTGGGCAGGCAGGCGTCCTCTGCATGGGTAAATACACCACTGTTACACTGCCAACCCTTACCTCCTAGTGGGTCAAGTTTGTAGGCTCTTGGGGTCCAGTGGAGAGGAGAGACCACACTGGTTTTCCCAATCATTGTGAATTTTGTTGACTCCTTGCATTTAATGATAACATTAAAAAACTTCCATTGAAATATTTTACAAACCCAGGGCCAACCTTTTCAGTACCGTACATTTATCAAAACTGCCCATGCCCTATGGCATATGGGATACTAGCCAGAGGGACAAACATGCCAGTTCAGCCTCTGTCCTATTCAGAATCTTTCTCTTTGAGAGGCATGTTAATGACCTTATCTGTTTAGGGAAGCTGTCAGCATAGCAAGGTGCAGCAACAGCATTCCCAGGGCACTGAGCTGCTCCCAGGCGGCCTGCCGTGCCCAGTACCTGGGCTAGCAGGGGCTCCCCTGGCCCAGTATCAGTAGATAAGAGAAAATCAAAGTTATAAAACTTCTCTGTATTACCAGGATAATAATGCAGAAGAGAAGAGAGACAAAGAAATGCAGAATGATAGTGAACTCTAACAGTGCTTAATCCTGAGATCAGCTGGGGAAGGACCTCCCTCCAGCCCGGTTTCTTGGTAACCACAAAAAGTTAGAGGCCAGCTTGAGTTCTACAGTCTTGTTGGCCTTTTGATCCGCTCACATCTGTAGCACTCGTGGAACAGCCCTGGCTGCACCCCAGGTAGGAGTTAAACAAGCAGCTTCCACAAAGACGCAGAGAGCTAGTGGTTCTGTGATATAATTTCTCCCTGTCTTTCCAAGGAGACCAAAGGGGCCAAAGAAGGGGTGTCACTGTCAGCCTCTTTGGGCCTCGTCTGCTTGCTGACACCCCGTAGGGTCAACGCTGCTGACGTCTTGACTCCACACACTCCAGACCCCCACGCAGCACTTAGTTCCAGATGAAGGCACAGGCTCAGCCGGCCCTGAGCCAGAAGAACACACTGGGCACACACAGCCACACCGGGGGCTTCTCTCGTCTTTCCACATTCCGTCCCTCCCCACATCTCCTCCAGCCTCGTGACTTTACTTACCTGCAACGCGCCAGTGCCACGTGGCCTGCCCCCCCTCCCTACGCACTGCAGACCCCTCCCAGCGCCGGGCACCTTCAGCCCCAGGCAGCTAGGACGGAGCTCCAGGCCTCTTCTCCCCGTGGCTCCTCCCAGGGTTCCGCCTCTGCTGAGGTCTCTGCTGCTCCTCGCATTACCAGGCCTGGTGGTGGGATCCTTCACAGCCCTTCTCCCTGCCTTACTCCTTCCGTCTGTCAGGAAATCTACTGGCTCTGGCTGCAAAATATATCTAAAGTCAGATCACCTGTCACACTTCCTTGAGCGACTGACGCCTTCTAGTGAATTAGGTATGCAGTGGCTTTCCTCCGGCCTCTCTGCTGTTCCCCTGTCCCCTGGCAATCAGCTTCTCAACCCAGCAGCAGGGTGAGCCTTCCAAACGCAGTCAGGTCCCTCTGCCTCCCTTCTCCACCTCCACTGTTCCAGTGCAAACCAGCGTCCTGACCTGGCCTTGCACGGGCGGCCTGCCTTCTCTCACAACCTGCCAGCACCACACAGGCTTGCCCCCGCCCCTCTACCCCCAGGCCCTGTCCCTCCTTGGGCCTTTGAGTTGCTGTTCCCACTGCTGGGAACCCTTCCACCCCATCTCCACAGGCCCCTCCCTCACCACTCCAGGCCTCCTCGGACCTGCCCACGTGTAAACTCAGCACCGCCCGCCATCTGAGGATAAGTCCGGACCTGTTTGTTCTGCGTCCTGTGTGTTCTTTGGGCCCCTCCCCCGCTGGAGTGTAAGGGCAGGGTTTTTGTCTTTGTTCTTGTCAGTAATATTTTTTAAATATATAAAAGAACGTTGGGCTGGGGATGTGGCTCAGTGGTAGAGCTCTTGCCTTGCATGCACAAGGCCCTGGGTTTGATCCCCAGCACCTCCAAAAAAAAGAATATTGAAATACAACTCACATGCCATATAATTTACCCTCTTAAATGACCAAGTGGTTTCAGTATTTTCACAAGATTTTCCAGTTATTACAGTCAATTTTAGAACATTTTCACCACAGCAAAGATAAACAACCTGTCCCTTACCTTACTGCACCTCTCCCTTCCCAGTCTACCTTGGTGACCATGAATCTGCTTTCTGTGTGTGGATTTCCCTGTTCTGGACATTTTGTGTGAATGAAATCATACAATATATGGTCTTTTCTAACTGGCTTCTTGAGATTGGCGTATTTTCAAAGTTCGTCAATATGGTGAAGGAATATGCTTCATTCCTTTGACTTGCGGAACAATTTCCATTGTATGGATATGAGCTGCATTTATTTATCCATCTGCCGGTTATTTTATTGTGATTTTTTTAAAATGCATAACGTTAAACCTCCCATTTTAACCAACGTGGCCCGCACAGTTCAGTGGCAGCAGCACCTGCAGTTAGCAGCTGTCCCCCCCACCCCCTCCAGGACTTCAGCCGGGAGCCCTGTGACACTGCATGATGGCTCCACCCTCCCCCCCACAGCCTGATGAGCACCATTCTACCTACCATGGCTTCTGCTGCTCCGTGTTGCTCACGTCAGTGGCGTAACACAACAGTTGTCCTTCCTTGCCTGCCTTACCTGACTGAAGAGCACGTCCCAGGGCTCACCCACGTGGTAGCGTGTGTCGGCACTGCACCCCTCCTTAAAGCTGGACAATGTTCCACTGTGTGCAACACCACATTTCCCTTGTCCATTCTTCTGTTGGTGGACGTGGGGCTTTCCCTACCTTTTGGCTATTGTGAATGATACCACTGGGACCGTGGATGGGCACTCAGACGGTTCAATCCTTGCTTTCTGTTCTTTGAGGCACACTGCTGGTAAAGCTGTGTTTCACACTCTGAGGAACCCCCATAGCACTGTCCACAGCAGCCGTGCTGTTTCACACTCCCACCAGGGATGCCAGGGCTCCCAGTTTCTCCTGATCCTCCCCAGTGCTTCCTCATTTTAGACAGCTGTCTGAGTGGGTATGCAGAGCGATCTCATTTTAGCTTGCATTTCGCCACTCATTAGTGATTTTCAGTGTCTTTTTGTGTGTATTGTCCGTATATGTCTTCTTTGAAAAACTGTCTATTTTAGTCTTTTGCCCTGCTCTAATATTTTTGTCGCTGAGTAGTAGGAGTTTATAGATTCTAGATATTAACCCCTTGACAGATAGACGCTTTGCAAATGCTTTTGCCCACTGCCCACTCAACTGTCTTTCACTCTGATGTTAGAGTCCTTCTACACCCAAAACTTTTAAATTTTGATGGACTCCAGTTTCTTTTCTTGTTGTTGCATGTGCTTTTGATTTCTTGATTACTCAAGAAATTATTACAATACTCTTTTTTTTTTTTTTCCAGTACCAGGGATCAAACTCAGGACCTTGCGCTTGCCAGGCAAGCGCTTATGCCACTGAGCTATACCCCCAGCCCCTCAATACTCTTTTTGTAATTTAATGGAATTGAAATTATTCAAAGCTCTATAAACCTTAGTTTCTTCACTGGCAAGTTGGACTGATTCCTATGGTTCCTGTATGAATCAGTTAGGGATCTGCTCTGCAGGACTTACAGGCAACGTGAAAGCTGGGGCAGGGACAGAAAACATCCCTATGCAAAACAGAAAGGTAGAAGCCCCATAAGAATGGCATCAGAAAAGTGCTGCGGGTATAGAGGGATAGAAAAGGTGACATTTGAAAGGTCAGGGAGACTTCCTAGAGCAAGTATCTTTTGCCTAGGCTTGGACAGATAGCCTAGTTTGAGATACTCAGGAGTCAGAAACTAGGCAAGGTAAGCTAGGCAAGCAAGGCCCCAGCAGGCTTACTTCTGGCTTCGTAACAAACCACTCCAGAACTTGCCATCTGATCACTCAACTCACGATCTCTCATGGTTCTGTGGCTGACTGGTCCCAGCTAGCAACTTCCACTGGTCTCCATCAGATGCAGTCGCCTGCCCGCTGGGCTGGACAGGGATATCCGCCCTCTTCCTGCTCCAGGCAATGGCAGGGTCTCCCAGTGGCCTCTGCCTTGGCCTCCCAGGGGTCTCCTCCCCCATCTCTGCAGCATAGGGGCTGCCTTCTGACATGGGGCTCAGGCTTCCCAAAGCACATGTCCTGAGAGGTGAAGGAAGCTGCTAGTCCTTTTAAAGGTGGGGCTGGGTGCTGGTGTAGGGTGAGCTTTGCTACAGTTTGTTCACCGCTGCACTATTCAGCCAGCGGTGATACTTAAGGCAAGAGCACATGAACACCACCCTTCCAGTGAGGAGTGTGACCAAGAGTTCCCATCACCAGTCTGCCATATCCCAAAGCTAGGGACACCAGGGATCCAGAGGTGTGTCGAGTCATTGTGTTTGACCAGACAGGCAAAGGCCTAGAATAGGGTTGGCAAACTGTGACCCAGAGGCCACAGCCAGCCACATCTGCTTGTTCATGCTTTGCCTGTAGCTGCTTTCACACTCTAGGAGAGACCTTGTTATACAAAGACCACGTGGCTTGCAAACCTGGAAATACCCTCCACCCGGCCCTTACAGAAAAGTGTGGAGCCGGGCGCGGCGGCGCACGCCTGTACTCCCAGCACTTGGGAGGCTGAGGCAGGAGGACCGCTGCCAGTTGGAGACCAGCCTGAACTGTAGTGAGACCGTGTCTCAAAGACACACACACACACAAAGAAAACTGTGTTGACTCCAGATCTAGATCATTTTGGAAAGGTCAGCTGGAGTCAAGTTAGGCAGAACCATTTCTCACCAAGAGGATGCTTTAGAGTTAGCTAGGGCAGGCTGAGAACGCAGCTCAGGGGCAGAGCGCTTGCCAAGTGTGTGCTGTGAGGTAAAGGAGGTGAGAGAAGAGGGAGGGAGGAACTGGCTGAGGTGTTTATCAAAATTCACCCTTGAGTCCCCGCTCCCAGGAATTCTTCTGCTCGCCTCCTGTTAAGTGGAGATGATGTGCAGACAAACAATATGGGGACAGTGATATTGGAAGAGAATGAGGTTATGCAGGAGACTTTGAGGTCAAGAGGAAATGCAAGTTCAAATTGGGAAAGGACTGGGAGAGCCTGGGCGGGTGAGACACGGAGGCAGAAGACCAAGGACACCTGAAGGTCAGGGCTCTGTAGTGGCTGCTGCGGTTTGTCATGCTGTGTTGTGTCTTGTAACTACATTTGAATGATCTCAGCGATGTCATTTATACTCACCACAGGTGGAAAGGAAGCGCCACATTGGAAACGATATTGTCACCATCGTGTTCCAGGAAGGAGATGAATCTTCTCCTGCCTTTAAGCCTTCTATGATCCGCTCGCACTTTACCCGTATCCTGGGCCTCCGCAAATGCTCCAGTTCAGCAGCCTCGTTGGACTTAAGATGACCCTCACACCCCACCCGCTAGACCTGACATGCTAGAGCCTAAGACCCAATGCTTTAGAATTTTTGCTAATTCCTATTAATAATAATTCCCTAATTATTGCATGTTTCCCTCTTCCTCCTGCCATCCATTAATCAGTGGATTAACTCTCAGAGAATTCTTGACTTCTGAAATATCTTGCAGTCTGTGAACTGAAGGGAACTTCCTGCCATCCATCTGTAATAAATGAATTAAAGGAATGGCAGGTAGTGAATGAATCCTCACAGAAATTTGCTTTAATTATAAAAATTTCTAAGTTAAACTAAAAAAGCTAAGCCAGATGTGGTGGTGCATGTCTATAATCCCAGCACTCAGGTGGCCGAAACAGAGGATTTCTGTAAGTTCAAGGCCAGCCTGGACTACACAGCAAGACCCTGTCTCAAAAAAATAAATAAATAATTGTTTTTAATTAAAAAATTAAAAAGCCAAAATAAATTGTCCTGGTTGAACCTAAGCCCTGATCAGAGCTGCTGCATAACCACCTCTTGAACTTTCAAAACTGACAGACCAGGAGATTTTTATTTGCTTTGCCTCATCCCCGTTCAGCTCATAAAGCCAGGGACTTCCTGGGATGGGGTTGAAGCTCCCTACAGGGTCAGAACCCGGCTGCCAGAGAGCCCTGAGGTGTGAGCCCAGCCAGCCCCGCAGGTGGCCGGTCACATCCCCCTTGCTCCAGGCCCCGGCCATGACCCAGAGGTAGAGCCCAAAGGTGGTGGCTCCACAGCTTTTCTGCAACAGGCATTTTCGAAATCAATTCTTGGTCGGCCACTGGTGTTCCCCAGAGACCCTGTTTGGAGAGAGGGGCCCTGAGACTCCTGCATCTCTCTACACTTTGATTTGTTCCTTAAAGCCTAACAATGTAGCATATGAGTAGGTTTTTCAAAGTCAAGACTGCCAGACGTCTTCCATGAGAGTAGGAAAGAAAATGGATATGCACCTCCGCCTGGATTCTGATTTTATTCTTCTCGCCCCTGCGCCCTGAGCACCATCTCCCCCGCTTGCCTGGTTGAAAAGTGGCGATGCTTCCTCTTTCTTGCAGCGGTTCTTACAGAACAGAACGCTTAACTTCACCAAGTGCAGTGCAGAAGGAAGTGAGATGACCGTGGCTGAGAAGCGGTCGTTATCTCGTAGGGTTTCCCTTACTTGAAGGTTTTATGTATGGCTGGGCACATTTGTCTCCGGAAACAGAGCAAAGGATAGTTATCCACAGAGATTCAGCCCGCAGGGCGCAGGAGGGGGAACACAGAGGACAGAGGGCCTCACAACCCCCTACGACTGGCTGGGCGTGGCAGGAGGCAGGGGTAGGGAAAAGCGGGAAAAGTATGGCTGCTGGGGATGGTTGAGCTGTTTTATTTTTTATCTTTTTAAGACCTTTATTGAGATATGATTCACATACTGTATAATTTAGTTGTGTGCGTGTGCGTATGCGGTGCTGGGGGTGGGCAGGGCCTCTCACATGCTAGGCACACACTCTACACCGAGCTACACTCACTACAATTGTGCTATTCTGGACTTGGCAGGCTGTAGCCCAAGCAGAGTAGACTTTGCTTAGAAGCCACCACCAGCCACACTGGCTTGTTCTGTTCTGTTTTGTCTACCACAGCCAGAAGGAGCGACAGGGAAGGTGTGTAGCAGCAACATTTACATTTGCTCCCCTTCTCGGAATCTGTGAGATGAAGTCTGTGACTAATCTCATGTTGGGATCATGTTTGTATTTCCAGGCAAGGGAATTGCTCTTTTTGCTCTGCTGGCAGCTTAGTTGTTTAGTGTCTGCCTTCATGTCGCTTTTCTTACAGCTTCGGAGATTTACCCCTTCCCAGCAGAAGCACACACAGATGCGAACCCTGGTCACAGCGCCCTCGCACACTCCCTTCTGGCCTATCTGTCTAAAGAAGTCAATCACTGGGCATGGTGGCAAACGCCTGTAATCCCAGCACTTGGGAGGCTGAGGCAGGAGGATTGTTGCACGTTCAAAGCCAGCCTGGGCTACAAAGTGAGCTCAAGGACAGCCTGAGCTGCATATTAAGACCATTTCTCAAAAAGAGAAGGAAGGAAGGAAGGAAGGAAGGAAGGAAGGAAGGAAGGAAGGAAGGAAGGAAGGAAGGAAGTCAAGCAATAGGTGTCCTAACTAACAATCAAAATAATTCTGCACAGGGTTTGTGAAGCACAAGCTGTCACTTGTGAGCATGAGGTTGTTGATTAATTTCCTTGACCACTGGCACAGATATCTTTGCCTTAGTGAGATATGACCAACAAAATGACAATTACAGGTGAGCAATGACTTTGTCTTACTCTGGTTCTAATCCTGCAGTTTACACGTTAATTGGCATTGACTGCGTGAGCCTCTTGGGGCACATACTTCTTGACTGATTTTCTACGCATGCTCTCATCTTAGCAAACGTTCTTTTTTTTTTTTTTTGTGGTACTGGGGATTGAACTCAGGACCTTATGCTTGCCAGGCAGGCACTTATTCCACTGAGCTATATCCCCAGCCCTTAGCAAACGTTCTTCAGGGCGCCTCTCTTCAGGAAAGATTTGCTCAGTGCAGCATGCACAAGGGTCAGGGTTAGTGGATGTTTTTGCACTTTATGTGGGGCAAGTTTGATATGTTTGATCTTGGCTGTCTTTCCTGGGCTTCTGCTTCCCCCATTTATCCTTGTGTTCTCAGAAATTGATCGAACAGTGTCACGATATTGTGAAAAGACCTTGAACTTTTACCAAATAGATTTTGGGTTTGAATCCCAGCTCTGTCGACAACTTACTGATTTTGAGGCTTTGCAGAAGCGTTTATCTCCTCAGAGCCTTGGGCCTTGCATAGAACGAAGGTGATGTTACCCACCTGACAGCTTCGGTGAGAATCACAGTCAATGCCAAGGCGTAGAATACCAAGTGTGGCGGGCAGGCAGTGGCGGGCATCAGTCCCCTGGTGGCCTTGCCCATAACTCAATGAGTTAAACCACAGAGGACTCGGGGCCTCAGCCTCCACCCTAGAGGTGCCCTGGCTAGGCTGGGAAGGAGGCCCAGATGGTGGCCTGGGCTGAGCGGTGCCTACGCCCAGCACATCACCTAGGCCGCCGTTCAGGTTGACAGGCAAAACATCAGTGACCTTTAAGCAAACACCAACTAATTCTGCAATGCTGTCCACACAGGCTGAAGATATTTTCGGAGGAAAGCGTCCCACTCTTCGGCCCACCCCTGCCATCCCCACCGGTGTTTACAGACCACCAGGAATTCAGGGACTTTTTGCTAGTGAAATGTAAGTCCCGCTGTGAAATGTCTCTGTGACCTGTTCTGTGCGAGGACAGTTTCTCCGTATCCCACTGGGGTGCTGCATGAGAAAAGGTCGTCGTGGAAGCAGTCCGCGCTCTGTCAGTTCTCTACCCCACGCACACTCCGTTTGCTGACGGTGGCGGGCGGCTTTTCTCCTGGGCCCTCCTCCACCCCGCCTCAGCCTGCCCACCCGCCTTGCGCTTCTGTGCCCTTGCCCTCTCGCAGCAACCGGGACCCCAAACTGACCTTTCTGCCCTGGATTCTGACGCAGCCATCCTGAGCCCCTGCACAGGTGTGTCTGTCAGAGATGGATGAGGCGGGGAAAGAGCGACTGTGGCGCAGGTGTAGGGACGGTGAGCGCTGGGGGCAGGGATGCGTACGCGACACGCGCAGAATATGAGTGGGAGCCCGCTCGCCCCAGGCCTCAGTAGTCTCTCTTGTGAGACCCAGTACCTAACTTGGAGGCCCTGTCGTCTGGTCGCACAGCCCTGCCGCACCCCTCCCCAGAAGGCCCCGGGGAGGTTATTCTGTCTGCAGGCCCAGAGAGGGGCAGCCTCCTTGGTGATCAGAAACAAGCCGCTGGGAGTCATCCGCTGGAGGCTCTTTGTGGAGGCCCAACCTGCCAGCCCTGAGATCCTGGTGGTCGCTCAGTCCATGCCCTCTAAGAAGAGGCTGGTTTTAGCCCTCTGCCAGGCATGCTGGGCACTGCAGCTACTTTGCTGGCTGCCTCCCATCCCCTACCACCCACATACAGTCTGCCTGATTCTGTCACTGTTGCCGTGTGGCTTGGGAGTGTTTGGAAAACCTCTTGAGTCTGTCTTGATCACCTGGCCCAAAGGTGGCACTGAGTCCAGGGCCTGACAGAGTTCTCTACAGACACCTGCTCTTCCTCCTCTAGTCTTAATCCTTCTGTAGGACTAGCCTGGCCCGGCCTGCAGGCCAGGGCAAAACAGGCTTGCACTGTCCCTCCTCTGTCTCTTCTCCCTGGTTTGTCCTTCACAGTCCTGGGCCAGGGATATAGCTCAGTGGCACAAGCGCCTGCCTGTCCTTCACAGTCCTGCAAGTGCATCTCCCTCGACAGCCACAGAAGGCTCCTGAGTCTGGGTCCCTCACATGTAACCCTTGAAGGGATGCATGTCGCTCAACTCCAGGCTCAGCCAAGCCACCTGATTACCGCCCTTCCCTGCAGCCGCCTGCAGAGGTCCACGTGCTCCCCAGCCTGCCCCAGGCACTGGAGCCGGGAGGAGGCCCTGGCCAAAGCTCCCTGTGCGCCCCACCCGCCCCCAGCGTCACCTCCTGCACTTTAATCTGCACCTGAGGCCCCTCCTGACGTTGGGAGCAGCACTGCTGCAGACCACTTGCAGAAGAGAATGACTTTGCCTCTTCTTTTTCACTGTGTGCCCCTTATTTCAAATGCTGGGGCCCACACACAGGTGCCCAAAGAGGTAGGGAGGGAAGGAGTGAGTGAGCCATGTGGGCGCAGCGGAGGAGTCCAGAGCTCAACTGGGTGCTGCTTTTTAGGCGCCTGAGCCCGGGGTCGCCAGACAGGCAGTTTTCAGAACCACCCAGACCTCTGAAATTCTCTGTGATGTTGCCTGAGTCTTAAGACTGCGAGGTCCTTATGATTGAAGTCCAGAAGATCAGGTAGACAGCAAGAAACAAGGAGTCGGCGGCAGGGAGCAGGTGCAGGAGCTGGCAGCAGAGGGCTTGGACGCCTGGGGCACTGGCCCACCGCAGGTTCTTTAAGCCCGGTTAGTGAGGGAGGACCCAGCTCACCAGCAGCATCCACCCATTTCAGTGGAGCCAGACTCGGAGGGACTGCTCATCCCCCTCGGAGACCCAGGGTTCATTGGTTTCATTTGAAGGTCGAAAAGAGCACAGGGTGGAGAACAGGCTGAGGGACCGAGGGTGAAGACGGCACGTGGTGAGGGTGCAGGGGGAAAGGCGGACTGGGGGCCGCTGGATGGCTGACAGCAGGAGAACCCCTGCGACCAGAAGATGGATTCACAGAGAGGAGGAAATAGCATTTCAACAAAAATACTGGCCTTTCCTCTTAGTTGGCCTAACTGAATCATCTAGAACTGATTTTTCTACAGGACTAAGGACAAAAAAAACCCTCTAATGAAAAAGTTCCCAATCACAGAATTAAAGAAAATAGTAGACACCAGCCAGGCACCTGTAACCCAGCACCCTGGGAGGCTGAGGCAGGAGGATCACAAGCTCTTGCACAGCAGGGGCAACTTAGCAACTTAGCCAGACCCTGTCTCAAAACATAAAACAAAAAGAGAGGCCGATGTAACTCTGTGTGAAGGGCCTGGATTCAACTGCCAGCACCTCAATAAGAAAAAAACTACATACAGTTGATAGTCCTTAAGAAACGTCTTTCTGCACACAAGCCCTGCTTGTCCCCAACAGACAGGTTATGTCTATAGAATGCCTGTCTCCAAAATGTCCCGCTTCTCAGTCTACAGACGCTAACTTTCTTCTGGTCCCATTTGGAAAATGAATCATTTAGTATGTTTTCAGCTCAGCCTGCCTAACAGTGTACTCTCCATAGTTATAACTCCCTTAAGTGTCAACCAGCCCATAAGGAAACATGGCCATACCCACTGTATGAAGTAGAAAACCAAGGCCCCAAGAAGCTGAAAATTTTGCCTTAGAATCCACAGCAAGTAGGAGAGTGGATTCCACCCCACAACTGTCTTGCCTTCAAACTCCTGACCTCCATAGCACGTGTCCTGTCCTGTGCTCTAATGTGTAACTACACATTTTACTTTATTGTCTCTTAGTGCCCAGACTACTAAAACTCCAGCTCCCTCCAGAAGCAACTGCCTTTAGCCTAAAAATCCCAGTATCCTACTGAGACAAGTTTTTTTTTTCCTAGCAAAGTGCAGCAAATATATCCTTAACCCTACTGCATGGCATCCTGGGTGGGCTGAAGGTTAGGTGTGTGTCTAAAGAGCTGTCCAGGTAAAATCAGATCTATCTCTGCTCAGGAAGCCTGCTGTTCTAATACGAAGGGGAAGCTGAGATGTTCAGGGACTGTACGGATGTGTGCATGCGCACACACACACACACACACACACACACACACACCTGGGAGTTTTCAAGCTTTCTTCTGTGCCAGGAAGGTCAGGCCAGCAGCAGGCAATACCAGTGTTAGGAAGCTGGGTGGGGGTCACTGTGAGCAGTTTCCTTGAGAAGAACATTCTTCATTGGTTACTGACATTTGTAACCCCCTTTTACACTTGATTTGTTGTAGTAATTAATGGTGAAAAAGCCACCTTGGAAACCCCAACCTTTGCCCAGAAACGCCGGCGTACTCTGGACATGTTGATTCGATCTTTATACCAGGATCTGATGCCAGATTTGCATAAGGTACCTGGGTCCATGATCTCCTCTCCCTCCCGTGGGGTACAAGCTGAGTCTTAGCACTGAGGCCCTGCTTAGAGCGAAAGCACTGCTTTGATCCTTGCTGTCAAGACCTCTGTGGCTGTCACAGCTGATGTTCCCTCCTGGCAGCCGAAGGGGTGTTGAACATCCACACACAGGAACGAGTCTTCCTGAAGCTGGGGCCTGTGAAAATCCAGGTGCAGACCTGGGGCAGGCAGGTGTGTGAGCCAGCTTTTTGGGGTACCGTTCTCGGAACATCATGCATTAAGAGAAGCCAAAGGGTAAAACTGGACAGCTGCTGTGCAACTGGCCGACTGTTTTTCTCTTCTAGAACATGCTCAATAGACGGTCATTTAGTGATGTCCTACCTGAATCGCCCAAATCAGCACGGAAGAAAGAGGAGGCTCGCCAGGCAGAGTTTGTCAGGATAGGGCAGGTGGGTGTTGTTCTGTAACCTCTTCCACGGGACATGTGGTTATGAGTCCTGTCCCAGCCGGATGGCCCATGTGCAGAGACTACATTTGCCTGCTGCAGGAGGAGCGCTGAGATTTCTCAGAGTTGTTGTGGAAATTGCAAGTGAAATTGGGACAGCAGACAGATGTAGCTCTCTGTGGGTATCCGGGAGAGGGCAGCGCTCCATAGCAGTGGGGCCGTGAGTGGTCCAGTGAGCAGCTCTGGGCTTTCTCTTAGCAAGGGGCATGGCCACCCTCCTGCCTGCCAGGAGATCTCTGCGAGGTGGGGAGCCAGTTTGAAAATGCACCTAAACCCTTCCCCAGCAGGAGGAAGCACAGAGTGGCAGAGTCACTCACAGGAAACCTGCGTTTCCACCCTACTACCAGGAAGCATTTCTGGCTCTCACCTGTCCCTCTACCCAGGCCTTGGAAGAAATCACTCTCCTTTGGCCTGGCTCCCATAGGACATGTGTATGTCCCACATCACAGGAGGGACCAGGAGGAGTGTCTCAGTACAGACAAGGTCTGCCTCAGGAGTAGAGCATTACGGAGGGAAAATGGGTGGGGGACATCTCTGTGACCAACGAAAAGTTGGAACAAAAGTCATTTTCCCAAAGCAGTTGCTTTTGCCCTGGTTTAAAGTTATGTGGCATTGCATGACATGGTGGCATATGCCTGTAATTCCAGCACTCGGGAGGCTGAGGCAGAAGGATCCTTGCAAGTTTGAGGTCAGCCTGGGCTACAAAGTGAGCTCAAAGCCAGCCAGAACTGCATAGAGAGACCCTGTCTCAAAAACAAAAAAGCAAAAGCAAAAACAAAAATAAATAAAGTTACCTGGCATCTCCCCTGACCCATCAAGCTTGAGGAGGGACCTAAGAGTCAGTGTTTTTTAATGCTCACGGTTTAAGAATCACTGCACTGCACACCTATAATGCCAGCTCCTTGGGAGGCTGAGCCAGAAGGATCACAAGCACAGACAATTTGGCAAGACTCTGTCTCAAAACAAAAAATATAAAAGGGGGCCAGGGTAGAGTCCAGTGCTGGAGCACTCACTTGCCTGGCACATGTAAGATGCTGGGTTCAGTGTGCAGTACCACAAAGAACAAAGAAGAAATCACAATACTGATATATTAACTAATTGAAATGACAGGGTGCAGTTTGGGGTCATTTGGGCTGGGACATTGTCCCTGGTCTAATCGTATCTCATTAATTTTTTATCTTCAATTATGAGTCAGGACAGCACCCTGTAACTTTATTTTGAATCCTGTTTCATTGTTGTTTTTCCAAATCAACTGTTTATCTTGCTGTTCTTTTGCTGCCTGATAACGAACCTTAAAAGAGATGTCTGTTCCCTAGGCCCTGAAACTGAAGTCCATTGTGAGAGGGGACGCCCCATCAAGCTTGGCGGCCTCAGGGGTCTGTAAGGAAGAGGTGAGTGGTGGTACTTGCAAGCTGAAGCGTGAATATCCTTTATCCTCAACGAAGGTATTGAGATTCTTGGGGAAATGTTTGAGGGCAAAGTTTGGGGACAGAAGGCTCAGCTCCTGCACAGGCCTCAGAGGAAGCCCAGATCATTTAGCAAGAGCCTCTGTGTGTCTACAGCACGCTCAGGCCTCGGCTGCCGGTCAGCCAGGCCCATTCCATGGTGCTCCTCAAGCTTTACGTGCACACACGTCACCTGCACGTCCTGGCCAGATCAATGCACTGATGCAGTGTGTCGGGGCCAGCATAACATCTCAGGAGCTTGCATGCAGTTCCTATGCTGCTGACCACAGGCCCACTCTAACAGGAAGCCGCCAGATCAGTAGCAGGTTTCTCCAGCTAACGTGTGATCGGATCAGCCCCAGTTCCTGTTCCAGGAGGCCTGGGGGCCAAAGGGCTGCATTTCTGACCAGTTCTCAGAGGACACTGCTTCATCTGCAGGTCACTCAGCCACCAGCCAAACCCTGCACCCTCGCTGCTTCCTGTTTCCACTTTCTCCATGGGGCAAAAACTGAGTGTTAAATAGAGAACCAAAAAAGAAAACAAAAAACCCAAAAATAAATTGCACTATGAACTTGGTATGTGCATGACTTTGTATTGTAAAAAAGACCCTATATACTTAACCACTCAGAACCTGTAGGTGATTCAAATAGAACAGTCACACAAGTACACCACGAGAGGTGTGCATTAAAAAAGTGAAAGAACTGTGAAGACGCTGACTTTAATGCCAAGGTGTAGTTGATTTGAGCCCACACACTTTCAAGTTTGCTTTCAGGAAAGTGTTGGGCTCAAAATGCAATTGCCCCTCAAATTCACAACCAGCTTCAGATGAGACTAATGGCAAAGGGCCCTCTCTCAAGGTGCGAGACTCCCACTACCCACATGTTCATGTGCGTAGTAGGAATTCCCAATGTCTCGGGATGCTTAAATACCACATGGCAGCGATGTTTAATAACAATCTTAAGTTCTTAAACCTCCATTAAAAACGAAAGTCTGTGGACCTTGTTCACCAGTGAAAAAGGAGCAGCTTCCATTGTTGGGGTCAGTTCACATCCTACCGCAGGCCACTTTGGAGAAACTGCTCCAGAGGACCCTGCCAACTGGTGTCACTTGGTGAGGCGGAGGCCAGAGACACATAGACTGTTCCCTAGGGCCACCTGTTGGCAAAGAACTGGGCTTTGTCAGCCTCCTGAGTGTCCATTGGGTCATGAGCCAGGTCGGTGTTCTCAGAGGAGCTCGGAAGAGCCCTGCCTCGGGCAGGAGAGCCTGGAGACCCCTTACTAACCTTGCAGAGACTGCAACCAAGCCTCCCACCTGATAGGAGGGGTCCAGGGTGAGAGTAGACACCACTCATCCTTAGACCACAGCCTCTGTGGGGCCAGACCCGAGTTGATCTCTGTCATTCCATGCCCAGGTACCCAGTAGCTCCTCAGACCTCACTGTCCCTGTGCCCACGGCGAGCACTGCACACATGCCAGTCCATTAAATTGCACCAGACACATCCAGCATTTCAGATAAAGTTTGGGGGATTCATAAGCCTCCCTAAGCCTCTCCATGGAAGCACTTGTGTCCCCGGACCTTCTAAAGGAGGATGCCCTTTTAGCATAAGTATCCTAAACTTGTGTCCTCTGGACAGAGAACACTTTGTTATGAAGACTTGGCCATTCTGTCTCGGTGTTGTTACCTAACGTGCTAGTTTCTGTGTCTGTCTCCTGAATGACATTTATATTGGCTTTGTGCTTTCATGTCCTCTTGCTACAAGTCACAAGCTCAGAATTGCCAGAACCCTTCTTGGGGAAATGCCATTTCAGTTAGTGACCTGCCCTCATGTAGCCCTTCAGGATATAAAATGTTCCCACATTCTTTAGCTGATCTCAGTCAGAGCAGTGCAGGCCCATGGTAGCACCTAGAATATTGTTTCTGTGGCTACGGATTTGCTAACAGAGAAGCATGCTGTTCTCTCCTAAGCTGGCACTAATACACACAGTGTGCAGCCCCCAGCCCTCAGGATGCACTCGAAGGTGAGCCTGAGCACATTCCGTTTTGGGTCCTTATGGACACACCTATCTGCACCCAGGGCCATCTATGTATGGCCCCAGGTGGGGCATTTCTGGCCCTAGTGTTGGATGAAGAATCACAGCTTCTTATGCTTGCAATGAAAGCGCACCAAGACTCAAGGGAAAGAGTCCACATGACATGAACATGTGTAGGGAAACAGGAAGAGTTTCACTGGCAACCCTTGTTTTCCTACAGACAGAAGTTATTTTTTCTTTAAGATTTTGTAGCCGCTGGGGATATAGCTCAGTGGAATAAGCGCCTGCCTAGCAAGCGCAGGGTCCTGAGTTCGATCCCCAGTACCGCCAAAAAAAAAAAAAAAAAAAAAGATTTTGTAGCCTTACATGGGTCAATAAGTATTTTCATATGGACAGTATTAACCTCTTGCATTGTATATAATTTAATCCTTTGCTGAATCAGCAGCACAGATCTTTTTATAGTTATGTGGGACTTCCTTTTGTGATGAACTAATGTGAATTCTCAGAAGCTCAGGCACCAGTTGGCCCAACTTCCAACTGTTAAAGAAAACCGTTTGCTTAGCGAATGTGACCAATGTTTCAACTGCCCAAGGAACGTTATTTCATATAGAAAGAGGTCATGGTGCCAGAAACATGTGAGCTCACCGCGTTCCTATTGTGTATAATCCCAGCCCTCTGGGAGGCTGAGGCAGGAAGATTACAAATTTAAGGCTATCCTGGGTAATTTAGCGAGACCTTGCCTTAAAATTAATAATTTAAAAATAAAGGTCTGGGGATATATCTCAGTAGTAGAGCACCTTGAGATTAATCTCCAGTACTACAAAAGAAAAAAATAAAGTTCAGTCCAGAGCCCATGTAGCTACCAGGGTCTGGCGTGACTGTGCTCCCACAGGTCATCTGTGTTACTGCTTCAGGCATCCCCGGTGCGTCCCCACTCGGTGGGCTGCGGCGTCGTCCTCACGGTGCACTTACTGTCCGATGCTTGTGTTGCCTCGCAGCCTTGGGAGCCCCAGTGTTTCTGCAGTAATTTCCCTCACGAAGCCGTGTGTGCAGATCCCTGGGGCCAGGCCTTGCTGGTTTCCACTGATGCTGGCGTCTTGCTAGTGGATGGTTAGTGAGTAGCTGCTCCTACAAACGTCTTTATCTGTGTAACTTACAGTGCTTCTGAGGTGGGTGCCTGCCAATCAGCTCTCTTAGATCACAAATGCATGGCCCACAGGGGGGTAATCACAGTTGGATTTCCTCCTAAAGCCCTTGTTTTCAGGGCAAGTAGAGGGGATGTTCGGATTCTGACCCTTGCATGCTGGAGGCTGAGCCTGAGGCTCATCCCTTCCTCCAGTCTCCGGGCGCCCAGCTCCGTGGATGCTAAATGACTTGAAGAAGACTCTGCTTTTCCACCAGTACTTACCAGGGCCCCAACATTTTATCTCAAATCAAAAGGACACATTATTTACAGCCACTCTCTCAGGGATGTGCTATCTCAAAGCCTCAAAAAAAAAGGATTTCTGATTGAAAAGTACTCGGTGTCCAAAACAAATAATAAACAGCTTAGGTCAACATACCACTTTGACGGATATAGAAGCAGAAAGATTTTGACAGAGTCAGGTTTCAGCTCAAAATAAAATCAAATCTTCCAACAGCCTGAGGCACAGAGTGGCCGAGGTGGGGACGCTGTGGCCAGGATGCTGTGGACAGGGTATAGCTCTGGGTGGACAGGGCTCCCTCCCAGCGGGAGGCCCCTTTGGATTCTTGTGGACTCTGACAAATGACAGAGGAACTGAGTACTGACCAGAGGTGGTTTCCTGGGACGTCAGAGGGAGCTATAGGCACAGAGATGTGACTTCGTGGCCTATCCTCTGGCTGCAAGAGGCAGCTACCCAGTCTCAGTTACCAGAGTGCCATCTTGGAGACTCCTAAAGCCACCACTGTGAGAGTGACATGATGGCCTGCTGCAGCATCCTGCCAACCTTGGGGAGGACCTTTACCCCCCTCAGACTCTTGCTCGGCATAGTTACAAAAGACCTGCTCTGTACCAGGTACCTTCTGTGGAATGGCACACCTCACGATGCATTGCTTGGGCCAGGGATTTAGCCCAGTGGTGCCATGGCCTACCTGGCAAGTGCAAGGTTTGTGAGTTTGATTCCTGATACGCAAAACAAAAAGCATTGCCTTCTGCTCCCTGTTATTTGTGATGCGCACTTTAATTGTGTGCCCATAACCTAATCATATTTATGACTAATTTAATAAAAGGAAATTCATTTAAAACTCATCAGTTCTGCATTCAATACTTAACTTGAGAAACTCCAGAAGAAAACCCAGGGCTAGGAATGTAACTCAGTAGTAGTGTCCTTGCCTAGCATGTTTGAGGCTTGGGTTCCAATCCCAGCATCAAAAAAAAAGAAAATTCAAGCTCTTTCTTTTGATCTTTGATTTTTTGCTAATGGGGGTAATTTTTTAAGAGGCTGAGAAATAGCCTGTTATAATGAAAAACAATGACATACACCATGGATGTAGCTTCCATGAGAAGGGGGTTGTAGGAACTAAAGAATTAAAAGCAGTAACTGGCACATAGTAGCAACTTCTTAAATGGCAGGTGTTATTTTTACTGTGTTCTTAGGAATTTGCTAAAAAGTAACAAAATCCTTAGATTTTTTTACCTAAAATACAACCAAAAAATTTATTAAAAGAATTTATTTTCTAAAGGCTAGCCTGAACTACATAGTGAGACCCTGTCTCAAAAATACAAAAAATAACAAAAAAAATATTTTTTAAAAAAAGGAAAACAGACCTTAGGGGTTTAGTCTAGTTGACTTGTTTTTTTGTTTTGGTTTGGTCTTTTGGGTTTTTTGAGACAAGGTCTCACTATGCAGTTCAGGCTGGCCTTGAACTCACTATGTAGCCCACGCTGCCCTTGAACTCATGGCAATCCTCCTGCCTCAGCCTCCCGGGTGCTGGGATTACAGGTATGCACCAACATGCCCGGCTCAAATCACTTCATTTTATAGCTGAAGAAACTAAGACCTAAAGGCATGCTGTGGCTTCCCACTCCCACAGTTTAGTGGCTCTTCTGGGACTAGAACCCAGATGTGATTTGTAGTCAGGTGCTCTTTCCAGTAAGCCAACTACATCTCATTAAAATTAAAGTCAACTCGCTTGCCTAGCAAGCGCAGGGTCCTGAGTTCGATCCCCAGTACCGCAAAAAATAAAATTAAAGTCAACTCATGGTTTGTTTTCACTTTAACATAGGTTTCCAGAAATGTAGTGTGGGGTAAATAAGTATGAAAAGTTCTATGATGAATGTTAAGTCCTCCCCATTTGCCTTGTTGGGGAAGAGAAAACATGCTGTTAGTGATATTTGTAAAAAAAAAGAAGACAGGATTTTAAAAAAAAGAAAAAGAAAAAAACACCTGAGTTGTTCCTATTTTTTTTAATGTAAAATCCAAACTCAGATTACCAAATTTCTTTCTGAAATTTTTGGCAGTATCAGATATATGGAACTTCGTGATTTCCCAGGAAAATTTTTCCTTCCAAATTTACAGGAGTCATCTTCCCATGTGGCGGCTGGATGCATCCACCATCTTAGACTCTTTGCACACATTATTTCCCTCATGTCCTGATATGTGGTGCTACTCCCCTGTTTGTTTTTTGCTTAAAAAAAAAAAAGGATGATAAGCCCTAAGGCTTCTTTGTCCTCACTGTTGTGCCACAGTTCTCTTCTTTCTTCATTTAGCTTCTTCTGGTCCTCACTTAGTCACACTACGAACTGTCCCCATGATCGGATCTGTCCGTGTCCCTGCAGGCTGAGCTGTACTCTGGCCCATTCGCCTTTGCTTAATTTCATTAGCCTCCCCCCCCCAGACTACTCTTTTCAAGGTCATTATTAAAAATCAAGCTCCTCTGCTCTCAAAGCGCAGCAAAGCCTGCTCTGAAGGGAGACTGAACACTGACTAAATGTGCCCCTGCCGTGCATTTAGTTTCTCAGTAATGCCGTAGGAAAGCGGCTGCTTCCTCATGCGGAGATTACAGGAAGGAAGGATCAGCCGGCAGTCATCAAACCCACATGTCACTTTCCCCTGTCCTTGCCGCTGCCTTCGCGAGCTGTACATAAAACAGTTCATCCATCTGAGAAAGATTTGGTGTAGAGCAAATGCTAATTTGTTCTGGGCTCAGCTTGGCAGCTACACAGTGTGCCTCTGTTTTCCATGTAAAATGAAGGACTCTTGTCATTGGTGACCCCACACGCTGTAGTTGTGACCGCAGACAAGCTCTGAACACCGCTGTCTCACGTTCCTCACTTGCTGCATAGGAATAGTATGAACACTATGCATTGGGTCACCGGAATGTTTTGTTACACAGCTCAGACCACCGAGCACCGGGGGCACGGAGCAAGCCCTGGTGTAAGTCCTCAGCTGCTGCTATTGCCGCTCTTTGCGGCTGTTTAGCCAGCGGGAGTCAGCAGGAACATCTTGTGTCCTGAACAGTTAGGCTGCCCAGCGGCAGGGCAAAGACCCTGAGAATCAGTTCTTTCTGTGAAGGCCTGGGGTAGAGGGGGACTGAACATGGCTGATGAGCTGTCATAAGATTTGCATTTAATTCTGAGAATTAAAAAGAGGAATAAAAGCCAAACCCTATATAATTAGAAAACTAGAGGCAACTGCGTGTCTAATACAAGATTAGCAGGCTCTGTGCTCAGACCAGTGCAGAGCTGTCCAGGCCAGCAAAACCGGATCCTTCCCCACTGGGAGCCAACGCAAATCACAACTCCTGCTGGTGAAAGCGTTGCTTCTTCTGGGTGCCATCAGGGAGGGGTGAAATGCCAGCTACACTTTGGTTTCTGGAAGAGGAAAGACCCTCAGCACCCCCTGCTCCTAACTTATAAGGAAGCAAAGCCACCAAACCCACAGCAGAGCCCTTGCAGACAGAATAAACACACCACTTCTCTGCCTAAAATGCCCACACTGTCCCTGGTCATCTCCACCTAGCCCTGGTTCCACACCACGCAGAACAGACCTTTTTGTTTGTGGGATCAGCCCCCAGTGTCCTAGGGTCTCCCAGAGGCAAAATACTAGTTAGCAATTTTGACACCAGTAAGTATCCTTAAAAAGCAATCCTGGGCATAACTGCAATGTCTTTGATCAGTTATCTGAAATCTTCTTGATCATTTCCACTTAAATTAGTTCTTTTCCCCTGTATGTAGAGAATTTAATTGATATTTTTCTTTACTTATTTTTATCTAGAAAGGAGATTTCAAATTCTTATATGGAAAAATATTGAAAATTTATTGGGAAACCACTGTTGATACGGGCACTGTGCATACTAAAGTAAGGGCCATTGTGCTCACCTTCAATGCAAAATTTTTCAATGTGCTTTCATGAGAAGTAGACAAAATGCCCTAAGATATGATGCACTTTGAACTATTACATAAAAATAAGAAAATACTTGAGAGATACGGTGTTTCTTATTCTGTTTTTAACTTAATGTTCAGCCCTTTGGTGCAACTCCAGTAAAATTTGGCATAGAGACAAGTTCTTTTTTTTATATATATATAAACTCTGGGGAGAAAAATAGCTCTCATGCCCTTGCCTCTGTGCCCTCTGTAGAGCACTCTGGATGCCTTGGGGAAGGGGATGTGGGGGCTGCTCCCAGAGCTGAGGGGACAGTGCTTGGACACCCATCTAGACCTTGTGAGAACTGTAGAAACTAAGCCCTGCCTTGCAGAGAGAGCCGGGGTCCACAGCTCTTGCAGGCAGCTGGGGTTGCAAAGCAGGGGCCAGGCTGCAGGGGTAAGTGACCAGCACTCCTTTTCCAGATGACCTTCCAGCTGTGCCCGTGTTTGACAGAACTCTGCCTGTGAAGCAGATACACGTGCTGGAGACCCTGGACCTTCTGGTGCTCAGAGCAGACAAAGGTGGTGCCCGCTCTGGGTGGTGGCATGTGGGAGGGAAGAAAGCAGGCGGCCCTCTAGCTGACACCAGCTTGCTGGTGTCTCACTACATAGGCTGTGCAGTTGTTTCTTCTCCTGATGCTGGTGCTGGGGTCCCTTGATGGGTGCATTTGTTTGGGGGTTGGAGCAGAGCAGTGGAGGAAGGGAAGTGGATTCCCAATTGCATTAAGTGGTCTGAGACACCTCCTTTCCTAGTTCCTCAGCCTTTCACTTCACCCTCTAATCCCCCTCTGCCTTCCTCCCGGCACCAGGGAAAGATGCCCGCCTCTTTGTCTTCAGGCTGAGCACCGTGCAGAAGGGCCTCGAAGGGAGGCAGGCAGGCAGGGGCAGGTCTGACTGCAGAGAAAACAAACTGGAGAAGACCAAAGGTGACTGAGTCTTTCTATTTTGATCTGATTTTTTTTTTCAGATTGCCTAGATTTTATATGGAAAATAAAAATGAGCAAGAATTTGATTTCAGTTGGTTTGCTCTTAACTTGGAAATATCGCAGGGATAGCATCACCATTTTCCTAAGAAGCTTAAAAGACAGAAAATCAGGTCAAGGCCTAGCAAAACTCTAGGCCTTGTGTCACAGATCCCAGAGGTGAGCTGAGCTCAGTTAACAAATCTATGAGTGAAGACTTAGGTTGCCAGAGCCCCATTCACCTCCCACTTTAACCCCTATCCTGTAGTAGGCATAAAGCCAAGGCTGCAGACTCTAGCACATGGGGAATGTGACCTTCTTAACCTGTTCGCATGGCAAGTCTCCACTTTTCCTAGTGTCAGAAACGACCCGAGCTGTGCTTTTAATTCCCAGGTTTCTTAAGACAGATTTCCAAACTGTCAGGGCGTTGAAGTTTGCAGAGCCCCTGTCAAATGTTGAGCAACATCCCTTCTCTCCCCAGGCTGCCACTTGTATGCTATTAACACCCACCACAGCAGAGAGCTGAGGATCGTGGTTGCAATTCGAAATAAACTGCTTCTGATCACCAGGAAGCGCAGCGAGCCACGTGGGGTGACCGGCGCCTCTCTGTCGTCGCCCCTGTCCGAGTCGCCTGTTGAAGAATTCCGGTACATTAGGGTAGGTGTGTTCTTCTTCCCCTCGCTTCTCTCCAGGCCCAGGTGTCGGGAGCGCCGCCTTCTTTCTAGCCCTGGAGCTGCCCCGCTGTTCCTTCACCAGCTAGGGAGTCCTCACCTCCAGGGAGCAACTGCAGGGGCTGTTCTGGTGCTGAGGACAGGCCGGGACCCATGGAAGCCGCTCTCCCTGCCGAAATTGCTGTCTAGTGAACCACAGAAGAAATGAGCAAACGCATGTGTGACGGCTGGCTGGTGGAAATAAGTCCTGGGAATAAAAGTGGAGTAAGGGCAGAGGGCGACAGAGCAAGGAGCTGGGGCAGCTGTTTTATAAAAGATGTCCCAGCAGGCCCTCCCTGAAGGTTACCTCGGAGCAGAGGCCGAATGAAGCATGAGAGGAGTGACAGGAACACCCAGGGCAAGCAGGAAAGAGTCCTCGCTGTGCAGGGCAGCTGCTAAGTGCCCTGAGCCTGCTGAAGAGGCAGGAGTGGCTGGCGCTCGAGGGACAAGGCAGGCAAGTCGGCTACATCCTCAGCATTTTTTTTTTTTTTTTGAGGTAAGGTCATGCTGAGTTGCCTAGGTTGAACTTGAACTTGTGCTCCTCCTGCCTCAGCCTCCCAGAGTAGCTGGTATGACAGAATACTGTTTGAAGAAGATGGTTCTGGCCACTGGGTAGAAGAGGGCGGAGGGGCCTGGCGTGGGATTCAGCAGGTACACTAGGGGGCCAGTGCCCGATCACAGCGGGAGACAGTGCTGGATTTGGTAGTTGTGGAGGTGGGAAGAAGCCGTGGGCGGAGCGGCGTGCTCTCCTCGGCCCACAGGGTGTGCTGAGGCTGAGGCTCAGCCCTGGGGGAGAGAAGCCTCCCCAGGGCTGAGTGCCTTCTGGATCGGATGGTCCCATCTCTGGTGTTTTCAAAAATGGCAGTCCTTTAAGATGCACAGTATGTCAAATGCTGGTCACTGAAGGGTTCCCATGGATGGGCTTAGAAGTTATTTTTGCATAGAGCTAAAGCCACCTGAATTATGCATATCACTTTCTGCTGTTGTTTGGTTTAAGAGGACAGAATAAGATGACAGTTGAGCTAAAACAAGTTAAAATCTGGCTCTCATTAGGTGTCAGACTTCTTAAAACAGTACTTAGCAATTTTGATGAATATTTACATAGAACACTTATATAATGTGAGCTCCAAAATCAAATTTTCCAAGTTCAAGTCTTGGCTCTAAACTAGGTATGGTGACACACACTAATTACTGCTGCTACTCGGAAGCTGGGTGTAGTGGCACACATCTGTAATGCCAGCACTCAGGAGGCTGAGACAGGAGGATCATTGTGAGTTTGAGGCCAGCCTGGGTTACAAAGTGGGCTCAAAGCCAGCCTGAACTACATAGCGAGACCCTAGACCAAAAAAAAAAGAAAGAAAAGAATTGCTGTTACTCGAAAGGCTAAGACAGAAGGAATATAGGTTCAAGTCCAGTGTGACACAGAGTCCATGAGACTCTATCTCAAAATAAAAACTTGGGTTGGGCATGTAGCTTAGTCCAGAGTACTTGCCCAGCAAGCATAAGACCCTGGGTTCTGTCCCCAGGACCACACACACACACAAAAATCTTGCGTCTACTGATATAAAATTGTGACTATAAACAAGTCCCTTGACCCTGCGCTTCAGTTCCCTCGTCTGTAAATAGAATAACAGCCACGCCTACTTCACCAACTTGTTATAAGGGTGCAGACAGAGCCTGGCACACATTATGTGCTCAACAAAGTCATTAGCAATTATTATTACTATGTCACAGGGCAGGCTGTGAGGGTTAAAGCGCAGGACACAGTTGAGTCAGATTCATAAAGTTGTTGCCTGGCCTCGCCTTTTCCAGGAACAGCAGTGTGAGTGCAAGATTACAGAGAGAGAAGTGTGGGGGCCTCAGCCCCCTGAAGCCCAGTTTCCCAGGGCCTCGGGACAGGTGGCCACTTCCGGAAGGCAGATGGGCAGTGGCAGTGCCCCGCAGTGCCTACTGTGTCCTAACCCTCACCGGCATCGTCCTTGCCCACACAGGAGATCTGTCTTGCCGACTCTCCCGTGGTGATGACCCTGGTGGACGGGCCGACGGAAGAGAGTGACAACCTCATCTGCGTGGCTTACCGACACCAGTTCGACCTGGTGAACGAGAGCACGGGGGAGGCCTTCCGGCTGCACCATGTGGAGGCTAACAGGGTAAGCTGCCGGCGCTGGGGACCAGCGGGCATCGGAGAAGGGGAAGTCCCGTCTTCTGCCTGTGGTTGCCAGAGAGCACACGCTAATGTGCCCTCCGGATGGGGTGTGGGATTTAGACTGAGCCCTACAGCGTCACCGCCCGTGCAGCCCAAATGACCCCATCTCACACAGCGCCACACGGCTCTGTCACCGCGCTCAGCTCTCCAGGTCTCACCTCACCCCTCCATGTCTCCACGGAAAAGGAGGCGTCCAGGAGCAGACTAGAGATAACTGAGTGCTGGGCGGGCAGAGAAGCAGGCTCTCTGACCCCGCAGACCGGGCTGAGGGTCAGGCAAAGGCGGGTGGGGCCCCTCTCCATCCCCTTAGCCGTCTGCTAGGAGCGGAGGATGGGGCAGAGCCCGGTTCAGAGAAGGGGCACAGCAGCACGAAGGGACTGCGCCCACTGACCTAAGCTTCAGGAGGAAGGGTGGCCCCAGTGTGGGACAGAATCCAAGGCCACCGAAACCGCACTGGACCGCCAGTGACTACAGGGACAGGTCTGAACACTCGCGCTGGCGGGCAGTGGTGAGCACTTGCCACGCCATGGCCTGGGACCAGTGTCCCTGGAGACACTGCCCAGGACCGCAGCACAGCTCAGAGCTCCACGCTTCAGCCTGGAGGCAGGGGGAGGACGTCACCCCCAGGAGCACACGGTTCCTCGTGAACCTCCAAACCCACAGGCACCCCCAGCCCTGTCAGCTAAATCAGAGACCGCAAACATCCTTCCAGCTGGTGCATGCTCGCTCTGCCTAAATGTTCATTAAAATTGCTAGTTGCTATTTTAAGAAGACTTAATATCTAATTAGAGCAAGACTTTAACAAAACAGAAAAATCAGAAATAGAAAAATCGAGATCCAACGGGGAGGCCTTCTTGGCTTCAGCTGTCACCCCTCCAGAGGAGTCTGCCACTGTTGTCCTCTGCGTCGGTGCCCACACCGTCTGCACTTGGAGTCATCTGAGGAGTTTTAAAAGCCACAGTGAGCCGAGCATGGTGGGGCACACCTGGAATCCCAGCACTATGGGAGGCTGAGACAGGAGTACCGCAAGTTAGAGCCCAGCCTGAGCAGCGTAGAAACTTAGTGAGACCCTGTCTCAAATTTAGAAGAAAAAAAGGAAACAAAACAGAACAGAGTCTGGGAGTGTAGCTCAGTGAAAAGGCCCTGAGTTCAATGTCTGGTACCGCTAAAAGCAAGAAACCCTTGATTCCTGTGTCCCCTCCGTAGAGACATCACTGGTCTGCCCCACAGGCGTTGGCACAGGTTTGAGGGGCCCAGGTGGTTCTAAGATTCAGCCACACCTGGGAGCCACAGGCATGCTCGGTCTGGCTTCCTCACCTGCAGAGCTTAAAAAAGCTCAGTCTGTTGAAACTCTGCCACCTTATGTAAAAAAACTTATTTGGGGACCAAGATTTTTTATCCCATTGGATAAATCTACCCTGACTGAAGGCTTCGAAGACTGTTCCCTCAGCCCTGATGGCCACAGGCCAGCTGTCCGGGCTTCTCCCAGGGACCTGTAACCTCCTGCTTCCTGCCCTCTTGCTTTCAGCTTGAGCAGCTGGAAGAGGCCGACAGAGTATCGCCAACCAGGCCTTCAGCCGGCCCTCTGCCTGACAACAGCTCCCTCACACTTCCTAACGCTTAGGAAAAGTCTCATGGGGTTTTCTCTAGTGGAAAAGTCCTCAGCATATTTCAGAGGAACTTTCTGACGTGTTTTGGTTTAGAACAAATCTCAGGTAACTAAAAATGATGTCACGGAGTGAGTATTCATCAGGGTAACTATAGAGAAAAATACATTATTAGACTTGTTCACGTGGCAGTTAATTAACTGTCTTGACAAGTCATGAGAGTGTGTCTGGATTTTTTCTTTTACGGCTTCTGAGAGCCAAGGAGGAATTGGATTTAAGAGCTTTCTTCAGCTGGGACTATAGCTCTGTGGCATAAGCACCTGCCTGGCAAATGCAAGGTCCTGAGTTTGATGCCCAGTACCAAAAACAAGTTTTCTTCATTGACCTCTGTTTTCATGGTTTTTCTAATAGCTATAGGAAACAACTCTAAAATGTTCTATCTTTTCTTCAGTGTGCTATTGTAAAAACAAAGCTAAAGTGTGGTGTGGTAGTGCACACCTGTAATCACAGCCCTTGGAGGCCAAAACAGAGAGATTACTGTGAGTTTGAGGTTAGCCTGAGCCACAAGGAAACACCTCGTCTCAAAAAAACCCCCCAAAATCCTTCTTCTCCTTAAGAGAGAAAAAAGGGGACGAGCGGAGTGCTTGCTGCCCGGAGTCAGAGCAGGCCCTACAAGCACTAAAGTGCACGCTGGAGGGCAGCATCACGGTCGTGGTGCCACAGGCCTCCTGGGGCCTCTTACCCAGCCCGTCCTCATTCCCACCCCAGGATCTCCTCTGGAAGGAGCTGCAGCCTGTAACCGGATCTGGGGCTCCAGCATATTCCCTGGGCCCAGGTCCCCGACTTGAGCATCTGCCCAGGGCCCAGGGCCCTCAGCTGGGGGTGACCGTGGCGCCAGTTGTGGCTACTGTCAGTGGGGCTGGGCCAGGGAGGCTCAGACTTCACTTCTTTCAAGTCTGTGTCTGGAGTTTTGACAACTGCTGTGTGATACTTTTATTATTTCTAATGCCATGTGTGTATGTATATATATATATATATATATATATATATATATACATACTTATTTTTAATCAAATAAAAAATAAAAATCTAACACCATAATCTACTCCAGACCTACATTAGGATCTCTAGAAACAAGAACCAGACATGAAGGGTTTAGGTTTTGTTTGCTTGGGTCAGGGGTCTTGGCTTTGTGGGGGTTGGTTTTTGTTTTCGTTTCTGCAGTTCTGGGAATAGAACCTAGGGCCTGGCACATGCTAGGCAAGCACCCTACCACTGAGCTACACCCCCAGCCCTGGATGTGCAGGTTTTTCAAGCTCCTAGGTAGACTGTGATGTCCGCACCTACTCAGAAAAACAGGGCAGAGGAGGCTGTGGCCCCGGGGCCTGCACCCAGGCAGGAGACACCTCTGTGACGGGCATGGCAGGGCCGCTCCTGTGAGAAGCATCAGGGAGGGCTGAGCAAAGCAGCCTAGGGCGCTCAAGAGGGTGCAGCCCCGTCCAGGCTGTGGCTTCCTGGCCCTGAGCCCTTGGGCCTGAATCTGGTGTCCTGGAACCCCTCTCAGGCCTCCTGTCCTGTACACTTCCTCCACTCCTGGGGTCCCTGCCCCCCACACCTACCCACCCGAAACACTCACAGTTTTCCCACCCAGCAAGAGGGCTGCAGGGCGCTTGCCGCCATAACAGTCACAGGCATCTGAGAGCCCTGTGAGGAGAACGTTGGATCCGGGGAAGCCCCTGGTGCATTATGGGACAGTTCTGCTAATGAAAGAGAAGCTTTAGAAGGGGAAGTGGTTGTGTGGGAAAGATAAGTGCCTCCCACAGATGTCTGTTATGCATCGGGCCCTCTGCTAAAACCCTTGCTTATCTTACTGAATTCTCCTTCCAGTCCAGGAGAACATGATCCTGCTTCACAGGTGGAAACGAGAAGCTAGAAGTTCAGCCACTTGCCGCCCACCACAGGGGTGTCCAGTGCCATGGGCCAGGCTGGAACTTGGGTCTCTGGCCCATGTAGACTCCTTCCCACCTCCCAGGCCACCTCCTACTTTTTGAGCCCTAATTTATGATGCAGAATTGGTTACCATTGAAGAACAAAAGCCTCAAACTTTGGGCCAGGGCTCTAAGGAGGATGTGCCTGAGGTAGATTTAGGGAATTTGGGCAGAGAGTGAAATTTGAGGCTCTAAAAGTGGGTTTGGTTTGGTTTGGTTTGGGGGTTTTTTGTTGTTTTGTTTTGGATTTTTGTTGTTGTTTTGTCTTTTTGAGACAGGATCTCTCTATGTAGTTCAGATTGGCCTTGAACTCACTTTGTAGCCCAAGCTGGTCTTGAACTCACCTCAGCCTCCCAAGTGCTGGGATTACAGGCATGCGCCACCACGCCCGGCTGGTTTTGTTTTGTTTTGTTGAGTACTAGGAATTGAACACTCTGGAGCTTCACAATGAGATACCACCTCAGCCCTTTTTTATTTTTATTTTGAGACAGGATCTCCCTAAGTCACTAAGTTGCCCAGGCTGGATTTGAACTTGTGATCCTCCTGCCTCAGCCTCCAAGGGTGCTGGGATCACACTCAGCCAAACCTAACTAAAAGTGGGTATTTTTCTAAATGAGAGAGGAGTCGGGCAACAGAAGGATGATCTGAAGTGGGAGAGGACAGGAGGGAGATGTCACACAGGAGGCTTCAAGATTCAGACTGGATGAGCCCTGCTCAGAGGCCTACAGCTAGGGGAGGAGGTGTTCATTACACTCAGAGAGGGCAGTGTCCTGGCAGGGTGGGAGGCCGGACTATGACAGTTAGAATAGAAGCCAGGGCTGGAAGGATCAAGAAGGACCATGGAGAAGCCAGGTGTGGTAGTGCATGCCTGTAATCCCAGCACTCGGGAGGCTGAGGCAGGAGAATCATTTCAAGATCAAGACCAGCCTGGGCTACAAAGTGAGCTCAAGACTAGCCTGAACTGTATAGTGAGACCCTGTCTCAAAAAGACAAAAAAAAGGACCACGGATGACATTGGGTTGAATACCCTCTCAAAGTTGCTAACGGGCCAGAGAGCTGAGCTTGCCCCAAACCGTGGAACTGAGCCTCTCCTCTGCCTCACGTGGCCTCCTTTGTGGAAGACAGGACCAAGCTCACAGCCCAGAGGGCCTGCGTGGCAGAGGGGGGAGCAGCCTCCCTAGGGGCTCGGGAGTGTAAGGTAGAGCCGATCCCTGGGTGTGATCAGGGCCTTGGCACTTAGCACTGAGGGCCTTGAGCGACGCCACCTCTCTGGGCCCCACTCCCATCACCCATAAATCAGGAACAGCACCATCCGCCCTCCAGGCCTGGGGTGGGAGAGAATGGCCACATGCGAACCTCTGAAGCGGAGCATGCCACGGAAACTGAGGCGCTGAGTGGAGCCAGCATGGTGCAGGGCCCAGACTTTGCCGAGGGCAAGAAAGTCCCCGGGGAGACAGGCAGGGAGACTTCTCGCAAGGGCACAGGCAGCAGTGTGGGTGCCAGTGAGACAGAAATGACCTCACGGCCCCCGGGGTTCAGAGGGCCAAGGGCCGCTGCAAGCCGCTCACAGCTGGAGAACGTCTTTTCGGAGTGTCCTGGTCCCGCCCACCACTACCGCTGCCTGTTATCATTGCAGGTTAATTTCGTTGCTGCTATTGATGTGTACGAAGACGGAGAGGCCGGCCTGCTGCTGTGCTACAACTGTAAGTCAGGCTGCGCCTTGTCTTTGCTGACAGTGGGGAGGCCTTAGCCTCGCACTTCCCTCTGGGATGATTGCCGGGTTCATAACACACTCCAGAGGCACCTGAGAATGTATCCCTAACTGGCTGCCCCACCACACCCCAGACCTCTCTGTGACAGGTGCCCGGACCACCGTGACCTGCCGCGCTATCCCCACAGTGTGGCGGTGATGACAGCAGTGTCCGGTTAGGGCCCTTCACTGTGTGCCATGTGCGTACCCATTATCCCGATTAATTCTCCCTATGGCTGGCCCACAGTGGCCCCTGCTAGCAGCACCAGTGTAAAGATGAGACTGCCAAGGCCAGAGAGGTAAGCAGGCTTCTCAAGGTCTGGCCAGAGTCACACCTGGGGCCCTCTTGACTTCAGCACCCCAAATTTTAACCTTTGTTACTACAGGTTACCCAAATGCATAGGAATCATTCTGCTTCCAGTCTCAGATTTCAGATCTTTAAGACTGACACATACTGGCCAGGCGTGGTGGTGCAGGCACAGCATGGTGGCACTCTAGAGGCTGAGGCAGGAGGATTGCCTCAAGTTTGAGGCCAGCCTGAGCTACATAGTGAATTCAAGGCCAGCCTGAATATATAGCAAGATCATATCTGCAAAAAAAAAAAAAAAAGAAAGAAAAGGGTTTATAATACATAATGTCATTTATGCCTCATGCACCTTGTATGTCTAGTCCACTGGTGGCAAACCTATGGCACATGTGCCGCAGCAGATTATATCCTTGAAACCTCTGGGTTTGCCATCACTGATCTAGTCCGAAAGTAATTTTCCACAGTACTTTTAGTGCACCTGCATTTTGACTGTGACCCATCATGTGAGGTCAGATATAGAATTTTCTACTTGTCAACTCAGAAAGTTTCAGATTTTGAATCGCTGTAGATTTCAGAATTTTTTATATTAGGAGTTCTCAGTCTGTTTTCTGCTTTTTCCATCTTGTAGGAGTTTATAGCGTCAGGTCGTCTTGGTCAGTTCAGCCTCAGTTGAGTTCATTAGGGTTGGGGCAGAGGAAGAGGAGCAGACAAAAACATCAGAGTCTTGAAGGATTTTCAGCGTCTCAGGAGTTCATGTTTTGCACATCAATAAATAAGATTTTTGGGGCTGGGGATATAGCTCAGTTGAATAAGCGCTTGCCTGGCAAGTGCAAGGTCCTGAGTTCGATCCCCGGTACCACAAAAATAAATAAATAAATAAATAAATAAATAAATAAATAAGATTTTTTTAAACCAAAAGAAGTAAGATAATTTCCTGGATAAGACTGCCCAGTCTAACTAAAATATAAAAGATACTTTTCAGCCTAGAATCATATCAGTTTAGAGAAGCCGAATATGGCTCATGGATCAAGTACTTTGATAAATCAGCTTATAATTTATAAACATGGGAAAACCAGGTATCAGTGGGGAAAATTATTAAACATTCGCAAAATTCAAGAGGTAATGGGGATAAGTTAGGAGAAGATAGTTCTAAGGGGGCACTTCAACAGTAAGCCACTCACTGGGAATATTTTAGCTACAGATTTTAGCCTCAGTCTGCCTCAAAGCAATGGATCTTTAAAATATCATCTTTCGACTTTATTGAAAAATCTATTTTTAAAAAACTGATAAAATTAAAACAAAATATATAAAACAAGTTATTTTAGTTTTTAAAAAGAAAAAAATGTGAAAGAACTCTTTAGAAACACTGTGCCTGGCATAGTGACACACACTAGTCATTCCAGCACTCAGGAGGCTGAGGCAGGAGGATCACTGCAAGTTCAAGGCCATCCTGGGCTACATAGTGAGTGCAAGGCCATCCTGAACTGCATAGTGTGACCCTATCTCCAAAACAAACACACACAAAAAAAGAGCAGGTTTTAAAACTGGGATTAATCCCCAAGTAAAGGAAGCACAGAAACCAGCAGAACTGGTGGCCCCAGAGCTAGATTGACAGGACGGAATTTGCTGGCCGGAGCCGGTGGCTGCTTTCAGGGTTCCGACTACTGGCCAGGCGAGTGTCCAGCACCCCTGGCCTCTGAGGCTCCCCCCTTGGCTCCCCTTCCATGGCTCAAATACGCTGCAGGCTCTGGTTTCATTTCAGGCTGGGGCTGGGGTCCTGGACCCGCTGCATCAGAAGGAAACCTCCGGCCACAGAGCTATGGCCTTGGCAGTCACGGCACCTCTGGGATGTCCTCATCTTTCCCAGACCACTCCATTTCCTCCTGTGTCTTCTCTCAGGAGCCCGCTCTCATTTCCCATCCTCCTTTCTCCTGGCATTAGGGCTGCAGTACCTGGTGTGCAACCCCAGGAGAGCCTTGGCCTCTCCCTGCAGATCCCGGGTCCCTCCTGTAACTCGGTCCCACACACAGAGCACATGGCATTTGCTTGTTCTGTCCCATGTTCTTGTCTTGGTCACAGACGCTTGTGCAGTAAAGGCCATTTTTAGCCAAGTGTAGTGGCGGCACACCTGTAATCTCAACTACTCGGAAGGCTAAGGCAGGAAGGTCACAAGTTTGACTCAGCCTGGGCAACTCAGTGATACCCTGTACCAAAATAAAGAGTAATAAAAAGGACTGAGAATATAAAGCACCCTTGGGTTTAGTCCCCACTACTGCAAAAAGTCGTGAAAGCCCTTCTCAGCAAAGCCTCCTCCTCTTCCACGGCCTCTCCCCTCCCCTTCATCTCCTCCTCTTCCTCGTCCTTGTCCTCTTCTCTCTCTCTGTCTCTCTCTGTCTCTGTCTCTCTCTCTGTCTCTCTCTCTCTCTCCTCCTCCTCCAGGGTCTCACTAAGTTGTTCAGGCAGGTCTCAAACTTGCAATTCTCCTGCTTCAGCCCCCCAGAGTGCTGGGACCCCAGCTGTACGCCACCATTCCCTGCTACAAAGACCCTTTTCATGGCAGCATGGAGGCACTTCTGAGGTGGAACCCGTGACATAGTAACCTCCCAGCACACTGTGCTGGAAATCAAGTTCCCCGCACAGGAACTTTGTGGGTGCATTCAAACCACAGCAGGACACATCTGCACTCACCTGGTCAGAGGTGACCATGGCTCTACCAGAGCGACAACAGAGGAGGTGATGAGAAATGCTCGGAGCCGAGACCCAGCGCTTGCTCCTAGCCGGCGAGGCGGCTCACACCCACCATCCCAGCCACTGGGGAGCCTGAGGGTCACAAGTCATATGTGTGAGCTCAGCCTGGGCAACTGAAGAGGAGCCGGCCTTGAGTGAATGAGTGAATGAATGAATGAGGGAGGGAGGGGAAAGAGAGAGAGAAAAGAAAAAAGGAAAGCAGGAAAGAGCGGGGCTGGGATGTGCCTCAGCACCCACTGTACCATGAAAAATAAAAATTAAATACCAGATCCACAACCCCTCTGGGCTGGGGACACAGCTCAGTAGCAGCGCCTGCCTGGCAAGCACAGGTCCTGAGCTCAGTTCTTGGTACAAACAATGAAACATAGAAAACAAGCTCCTCTCGCTTCTGTTTCTCAGGAGCAAGCACCAGCCTCCCACAGCAGCTGTGTTTTTGTCCAGCTTCCCTACTTCTTTATCATTAGATTGTGTTAAATTAGAAAAAAAAAAAACCTATGAGAGCTGAGTGTGCAGCCTCCAGCCTGTTAGCACATCCAAGGCCCTAGGCTTGACCTCTAACACAAAAAGAAAAGGAACCCAGACAATTTGCTGATGCGCCAGATGTGGGGTTTGAGAGGAACCGAACAAGGAAGGCTGTGGTTTGGGCTCGGAGGGTGAGCTTGTCGTTTCCAGAGCTGGGGGAGCTCCGGGAAGAGCGGTCTGCAGACTCCGAGGAGCCCACGTAGAGGCCAGCTGCAGGCCGTCTGGCGGGAACGATGCTCCTGTGAAGGACAATTTAGGTCAGGAGTCAGGCAGTCACCGGGGGAAGCGGGTGGACAGGCAGAGCCAGCAGAGCAGACCGAGGGAGCCGGAGAGACAGTGACAGGCAGGAGAGGCCCATCCGCAGGGACAGGTTAGGAGAAGGGCGCCATCGCCGTGTCCCGCACCTGGCTGGACGGCCAGACAGGTATGAGCCAGCCCTTGCGCCTGGCAACATGACAGTCATCGGAACAGGGGCCTTGGCGGGTCTTCAGAAGTAGAGGGGGCAAAAGGGAACACACAGTGGAAACTTAATCCCCAGCTGCCATGGCCGAAGAGATTGAGCTTGAAGCCTGAAACCCTCTTATGGCTGACAGTCGCGCATTCGCTGCTTAACCATCACCCATGAGGCTCCAACCCCAGCACTGCTGCGCTGGGGGTTAAACTTCCAATGTGCTTTGGGGCTTTGGTGGGTGGCGCACGAGCATATACACAGATATTCAACAGCATTAACAATGAGGCCAATGTCAATTAACAGTCCAACGCGGTAGCATCACGCAGCTACCAAGTACTAAAATGAAGGCAGTTGGCTGTAGCTAGTGTTGGGGAGGATGTTGGGGATCCGGGACTACAAAACAGGAGGATAACTTTGGAAAATGGTTTGGCAGTTTATCAAAAAGCTAAATGTACCCTACAGTGACACCACTCCACTGCTAGTGATATATGCAGAAGAAATGAAAGCCTGGGTCCCCACAAAGATTTGTACACAGATGGCCACAGCAACGTTGTCTTGGCCTAAAATGGGAAATGACCACGATGCTCAGAGTGGTGGCTTGGAGGATCCATCCACAGACTGAAAATGTGGACCTTCTCTTCTCTTCCTTGCATGGGAATTGGACTTGGTGATTCACATCTATTGAGCAGAACATGGTAGACGTAGAGGTGTGAGACTTCTGAGACTGGGTCCAAAAGGCACAGTGACACCATCATTCTTTGTGTCCCTCACTAGGGGAAGCCAGCAGCCATGACCTGAAGATACTCGGGCAGTCCAGCACAGAAGCACCCTATCACCTCTGCCAGGCTCCTTGTGAGCCTGCCATTTTGGAAGTGGACCCAGTCTGGCCTTCAGATGACTGTGGCCCCCAGTGACATCTTGACTCGTGAAAGACCTTGCACCAGAACCACCTAGCAAAGCCACCTATAAATCTCTAACCACAAAATCTCTGAAATAATAAGGGCTTATCATTGTAGGCTGCTAAACGTTGGGATGACTTGTTGCCCAGGTCACATGACTAATCCATCCACCAAACAACTGTGCAAGAAAAGAAGTGAACTGTTGATGTACACAAAATCAACATGGCTGGATCCAAAAGGAGGCTGAGAGAACACAGGAAAATCTAGAGAATGGAGTCTAACTATAGAGACAGAAAGCAGACCAGTGTCAGTCTTGGGACAGAGAACAGTTAGGAGAGGACACAGGGAAGCTCAGCTAATAGCAGTGTTTGTTAGTGATCTTGATAGTGGCATTGGTCCCATGGGTCCACACGCACCTCACAGCTTTTAGATCTGTGCAGTTACTGTACGTCCCTGATGCCTCAGTGTAAAACGAAGTAACACATTCTGCCCATAATTCCACCTCCCAGAGCTGAGTTAACATTGAGTGAATTCCCTTCCCGCCTTTGTTGTATACCTTCCCACAGTTCTGAGGAGGGTGTGTACCTGTGTATATCATCATAGGGTGCGTGCGTGTGTCTGAGGAGGGTGTGTACCTGTGTGTATCATCATAGGGTGCACACGTGTGTCTGAGGAGGGTGTATACCTGTGTGTATCATCATAGGGTACGCGCATATGTGGTTGTACGTGCTGCTGCTGCTGCTGTTTTTCTATTTCCCCCACCTGCAACACCCTTACTTGGGTCATCAATGGGGGAAGATCCTAGCTAGAGGTTAGCTGGTGCTTTCTGGTTGTTTTCTACAATATGACCTTTAAGCAGAGTTGGGCTTCCCTGGGCTTACCAGAGCCACCTACATCTCATTAGTGAATTATTTTAACAATGTGACAAAAACTTACTGTGCCTCGCTTAGAATTTTAATGTGTAGATCAGCCAGAGCAGCGATCTGGTCTCTTGAGACAGGCAGAGGTGCTGTCTAGACAGGGAGGAGCTGGGCAGGAGCTGGGCAGGATGGGATTTTGGGTTTTTTTCTGGTCTTTTTGAGATCGGGTCTCACTATGCAGTTCAGGATGGTCTTGAGCTCACTTTGTAGCCCAGGCTGCCCTCAAACTCAGAACAATCCTCCTGCCTCAGCCTCCTGACTGCTGGGATTACAGGCGTGCGTGCATGCGTGCGTGCGTGCATGTGCTGCCACTGCCGCCACTACCCCCAGTAAGGATGGGACTTTAAACTGACAGAGCCAAGCAACTCTGGGTACTGTTTTAAGAAATGATCAGCAAACTGATCAGCAGGATGAATGCCTGATTGTCTGTCCAGGCCTCTTTTATAAAGAGGAAAGCTTTGGAAACTAAAAGGAAAGGAGAATACTAGGAAAGACATTTTGTTACATTCAATTGCTCTCATGCAGCAGTTTACAGTTATGTTCTAGAGGGAGCCAGAGAAGTTAAACAGCATAATCAGAAAAAGAAAATGACTTTTAAGGTTCAGTTGTGTTTCTTCTTAAGACATTTCTCTTTTTTTTTATTCATTTTTAATGGAAATACCAAAATGTCTTCCGTACTCTCCCTGGGAGGCAGAGTCACAGACGATTTCATTTTTCTTCTTTGTTTTTGTTTCTCAAATTTTGCACAACAACAAAGCACAGGAAAAAATAACAAAGCCCACAAATATGCTAGCTGTCAATACAAAGCAAGTGTTTAGCCAGGCGTGTGCCTATAATCCCAGCACTCACGAGGATGAGGCAGGAGGATCACTCCAGCCTGGGCTGTAGTGAGTTCAGGACCAGCCTGAACTACATAACGAGACCTTGACCTAAAAAAAAAAAAAAAGAAAGTAATAGCAAATAACATTCAGAATGAAACAATATTTTATAACTTACATGTAATAGCAGTTCCGCTGCAAAGTATGTACAAAAGATAAGTGAAGCCAGGTATGATGTACGGTACACACCCGTCCCTAGCATCTGGGAGGCTGAGACAGGAGGATTGCTGTGAGTTCAAGGCCAGTCTGGGCTGCACAGTGAGAGCCTGTCTCAAAAAATAAACAACGAAAAAGTGCACCGTGTACACAGATGTCCCCAGGGATGTTTACAGCACCTTTATTCCTGACAAAGAGTAGAAACAACCCAAATGCTCGTAGGCAGGTAAATAGATCCACAAATTGATGAAAATGCTAACATTGATGTGAAACTCCATCCCTACCCTAAAACCCACTGAATTGTCTGCTTCAAATGGATAAATTTGTGACTTATAAATATGTACCTACAAAGCTCTTTTTTAAAATAATTTAAGGAGCTAGTGTGGTGGCACACACCCGTAATCCCAGCACTCAGGAGGCAGAGGCAGGAAGATCACAAGTTTAAGGCCAACCTGGGGCACATAGCAAGTTCAAGGCAAAACTGAACATACTGAGACCCTGTCTATAAATAAAAAAATAAATAAATAAATATAAATACAAATCAATAAATTTTTAATAAAATTATAGGCTGAATATGGGCTTCTGTCATAAATAAAGGTGTGCTTCACTGCTATTCAGACTACCTAGGAGGATCCCAGCCCAAATGACTTCATGTTCAGAGTTTGGAACAGGCCAGGAACAAGGCAATTTAATTTACCAGGCTTGATTGAGGTGCTTGCAGTTCTCCTCAGAAGAACTGGAGGGGAGTATTCTGCACCCACCGCACTTGTCCTGTAAGGCTCAGAGTGTGACCCAGCTTGCAGGGCTTCCTCCACCAAGGGTGCCAGCAAGTGCCCCTTCTGGATCTTTCACAAGCAGAAAAGACAGGAAGGCAAGGAGTGAAGCAGGCAGGCTCTGTGACCTGGCCGACCTGGGTTCGACTCCCACCTCCCCCTGGTAGTACCTGGGAGACTCTGGACAAGCATCTCACCTCTTTCAGCCCCTATTCTCTCACGAGCACAGTAGCGCCATCTACTCAGTAAAGCTGTTAGCCATTAAATGCAGCAGCGTTTAAAGCTCAGTGCTTGGAACATAGTAGATTCTCCCCACACAGCAATCCTAGTGCTCACGGCAGTGGCGCCGGCCCAGTTCTGCTGCCTCCTGACTGCGGCATTAGCATCACGCTGGGGGCAGCTCTGGCGGTGGGTCCCAACTCAGGGAGAGAACGCTGTGCCAGCCGCCTGCTTTCCCTTTGTCTAGCCGCAGTGATCTAGGTGTGACGCTAACGGAATGCGTGGCTGTTGTTTGTGTTGCAGACAGCTGCATCTATAAAAAGGTTTGCCCCTTTAATGGCGGCTCCTTCTTGGTTCAACCCTCCGCATCAGACTTCCAGTTCTGTTGGAACCAGGCTCCGTACGCAATTGGTAAGAAAACCAGCAGAGAGCGGGCCCTTCCCCTTCCTAGATGCGTCTAAACTGCCCCATCCTGTGTGAGCGCTCTGGGTTAGAGCAGCTGCCCCAAACCACGTGGAGTGAGCCTCCGGCAGTGCATCCTTCCTTCCTTCATCGGTGCTGCGCGGCGCTTTCTCTTTTGGTTCTGCTTTTGAGACTCCTGCCCAGTGCTCCTTCTCGTTCTCAGGGCCTGAGCACTTGAGAACAATTATGTAGCATTTCTCAGCACTTGGTTATCACTTCTGGGCCTCACTTCCTTCTCCTAAAACCTGAGCTCGCTGACCTGGGGGAGAGGCTCGCTGTTGCCAGTGCCCTCCTTGCATTATCTTGAAACCTGGAAGTCTAGAATCTCAGAGACTTGAGCTTTGCCCGCCCCTAAAATTCCAGGACAGCATCCGTGGTGCCCTGTTTTATGGCTCAAAATCCACAAGTGAGCATTGCCTTTTGGGAGTCAGATTCGAACCAAGATGGTCCAGGTGGTCCTGTTTGCCTCACAGTTAAACCACCCGCTAAGAGACCCGCACTGCAGCTCTTTGTGAAGAGCGGAGGGGCCGTGCCAAGACATGGAGGCGACTGGTCAGGCTTTGATAAGACAAATGAGATGCAGTCAGAAGGACTGAGTGGAAAATCATGTCCGGACCTTCAGCCATTGCACTGGAGGTCATTTGAGAGAGAGGCCAGGGCAGGATGCGGCAGACAGAGTCACAAGAGAGTAGATAGGTTCACCATGGAGAGAGGGCAGAGAGGAGGGACCAGAGAGGAGTGAGCCAGTTGCAGGGGCCACTCAGAAGATCAGAGGTGCCGTCCCAGTGTGTCATAGTGACCATTGCACGGAGAAGGGCTGAGCTTTGACAACAAACCTATTGAACCCAAGGGACACTGGAGGACAGGGAGGAATAAGACCAGCATGCAGCTAGAGGAGCACAGATGAGCGACCCAGTGCTCAGGACTTGTGAGCAGCCCTTGAAGGCAGGGGAAGGGGAAGGTTTCCGGGCAGGATGGCCTGTGCTGAGGGAGCCTGAGGGACACGGAGATCGTCCTGGGGGTCCCTGGCAGGCAAGGGGCCGGGAGGTGGGGGAATGGGCTTCTGAAGGAAGTGGCAACGGCATGGACGGCGTGCGCCCAGGAGGCAGAGCTCTGGCCAGCGAGGTGGCTGTCTAGGAGCCAAGGCCTCTCTGCCCGGGCAGCCCACCCACGTGGAGGGCTGGGAAGATGAGGCAGTCACTGCCTGGCCCCTTGCAGTCTGCGCCTTCCCGTACCTGCTGGCCTTCACCCCCGACTCCATGGAGATCCGCCTCGTGGTGAACGGGAACCTGGTCCACACGGCTGTGGTGCCACAGCTGCAGCTCGTGGCCTCCAGAGTGAGTAGGACCAGGACCACGTGTCCGCAGAAGAGGCTTTGGGTGAGGCTGGGAACTGCTGCTCGTCAGCTTAGGCCAATGGTGATGCGCTGTGGGTGTCACAGGGGCAGAAGTAGGTGGAGATGCTGGGAACAGACTGATGGGTGGGTTTTCACGCGTGGCCTCTCCAGCCTTCAGAAGGCTCCTTGGTTTTGTGAATGGAGCTGTCATGCGCTGGTGGCAGTTGGGAAGCACTCAGGCAGAGGAGAAACCCACCCACCCACGCCACCCCTGACACTAGGCAGGCGATTCAGGGCACTGTGGCCTCAAAGGCCGGTCCAAGCTAGAAAAGTAAGATCTTGCACCAGCCCTTTCTTCCCAGGCCAGTTGGTAGCCTCAGTTGGAGGTCCTGCCTTGTGAAATAGGACTCATCCTTGAATCTGTGTCTAATAATGCAAGTATTGAGCAACCTCTGGGCTGCAGGAACGCACATGACACCCCCCACGTGCCTTCCATCACTGGCACAGAGCCACAGAGGCCTCCCAGGTCCCACCAGATAGGCCGGTGCCCTGTGGCATGTTCCCGGTGTTGGTGCTAATCGCACTGGGAGGGCAGCTGCTCAAGGGGCTGCCCCCTCCCACCCTGACAGTCATGGAAGTGCTAGGCTGTCTCCCTCAGGGACACCACCAGTGGGGTGCCACAGTGCTTACCCCCCAGGGACCCGGGAGACATGCGTGTGTGTGTGTGTGTGTGTGTGTGTGTGTGTGTGGACTACCAGCATATGTGTGTTAGTTGATTGCAAATCTCACTGATACGAAAAGCTTTCCATCTGCAAATAATAATGAAATATGCAGTGGTCTTTACCCTGAAATCCACAGCCAGTCGGTTCTCACAACATGCTTCTGTTAATCTTCCCCATTAATTGCAACCTATAGCTGCAATTCAGCCACGGTTTTTCAGTTAACACTCGCATCTCAATTCATTCCTCGGGGCTGGGGATATAGCTCAGTGGAATAAGCGCTTGCCTAGCAAGCGCAGGGTCCTGAGTTCGATCCCCAGTACCACAAAAAAAAAAAAAAATTAGCTTTAGTATAAGTCAATTCATTCCTCCAGTAAGTTTATTGTCAAGCAATCTGACATATGACCAACAATTAAAGTATTTCTCATCCAGAAAAAAATCAGTCATTTAACCAGAACTACTTCGAGTTTCAGCTCTGTGTGTGTGTGTGTGTTACTGGGAATTAAACCCAGAGTCTTCCCACTGAACTGCATACATCTCAGCTGTTTTTTTTATCATATATATATATATATATATATATATATATAGTTGGTTGCCTTTTTTTGTTTATTTGTTTATACTGGGAATTCAACTCAGGACCTTGTGTTTGCCAGGCAGGCCCTGTGCCACTAAGCTATATCCCCAGCCCTTATCTTATATTTTTAAGACAGAGTCTCACAAAGTCACTAAATTGCTTGGGCTAAGCTCAAACTTGCAGTCCTCCTGTCTCAGCCTCCCAGAGTACTGAGATTACAGACATGTGCTACTATGCCCAGCTCAACAAACTTTCAAGTTTAATGTTCATTGTTAACATTTTCTCCATGGCTTTAAGTCTAGACAGTCAAAGGCTCTGATTTGTAGCCCTTGCTGATTTCTGTGGTGTCAGTGGGCCCACTGTGACTGATTTCCAGCTTCCGGTGTGGCACCCCTGACTGTGGAGTTGGACAGAGCAGAGCAGTACAGTATTTGTACCATGTTGTCATTAACGACGTCCCAAGAGCATGGATAACATAAATTTGATGCAGTAATGAGGAGTGATTACATTTTGATATTGAGTGCCTTTGCTCTTAACATACTTAAGTTTATACAGTTTTTAATAGTAGCTGTGTTTAAGAGCTAACCTCCAAAATTTCTGAAAGTTGGCTCTCACGAGTCACATCCAGCACATCCTAAAACCAGCACAGCTGGGTTTTGGGTATCTTTTGGATCAGGGAATGAGCAAGATCCATTTCCCCCTGCAGAATAGACCCGACTGAGCCCCGGGAGGCCCCTCCAGATCCAGCTCCCCAGGGTGGTGGCGTGAGAGTTCCCTGAGAGAGATGTGCTGTTTGTAGAAGTCTGGGACACTGTTTTCTACTCCGGGCAGCCCATGGATAAGGAAAAATGGCAGAGACCTGAGTCCCTTGGGGAAGTCTAGAAGCGCAGCAGGCGTTCCTCTGGATGGCCCCGTTGGGCACCCACTACTGCACTGTGTGCGCCACGGATGTCAGGAGCTGGCGGCAGGGCCTGGGCACCAGGCGTGGGAGAGGTGGAAATAGCAGGAGGGCCTGAGGAACAGCAGCCGGATGCTGTAGCACCCCTTCTTCCCTTGCAGTCGGACATCTACTTCACAGCCGCCGCGGCTGTGCGTGAGGGCTCATCTGAAGGCAGCTCCAAGGGAGCCAGCGCCCACAGCTCTCCACAGACACCCCCGGGCCGAGAGACGCCTGTGTTTCCTTCTTCCCTGGGAGAAGGTGAGCTCTGTTACTGTCTTATGAACAGATATTTTAATCCATGCTGATTTCTCTAGGCCCTCGTCAAATAGCTACCTGCAACTACTGCCTAGAGAGAAGTTACTGTCTAGAGCCATTTAAACAAAATAAAACTTGCCGGGCTGGGCACGTGGCTCAGTGGTAGAGCACCTGCCTAGCATGAGCAAGGCCCTGAGTTCCACCCTCAGCACGGCAAAAAGAAGAAAAATTTGCAGTTGGAATGCAGTGGCTGCATCCTTAAGAAACCTGTGATTTTAAAAATTCCCATTATGAAAACAGTGTTTCCATAAGGAGAAGGGACTTAAGGGCTGGAGGGCTTCCGGCTTGCAGCAGCTGCTCTTTCTCCTCCGGGATATTGACAGCAGTGGTTTTCACAGCTGGAAGCAGTCACAAAATCGCAGCATCACTCAGCTGGCACAGTCTCTCAGTTGGCCCGGCTTTGCCCATGAACTCCAGAGGCCTCTGCCGTGGTCCCTGCATGGCTGTGAACACAGCACTTTCCGTGACTTCCCGCCACATCGGTCATCCTTATCGCTCGCTGCTCAGATAAAGCACAAGGCTCCCCACAGGGCAGTTTTTTGCTTTTCTTGTCTGGCCTGTGTTCCTTCGCAAGCATAAGCAGTAGTGAGTGCACTGTGTCAAATATACACGTGAAAACGAAGCCCCTAACAAACACAAGCCATCAAGCACCATCATTTTGTGACAGGGGAGATCCATATCTGACATAAATCTGCCTTCATGCTAACTATACTGAGGAACAATTATTTTTTGGTAAATAACATGAACCCAAAGTTCTCATGTTCATTTCTGAATCATATTTCAGGTGAAATTCAGTCAAAAAATCTGTACAAGATTCCACTTAGAAACCTGGTCGGCAGAAGCATCGAGCGACCTCTGAAATCACCCTTAGTCTCCAAGGTCATCACCCCGCCCACTTCCATCGGCCTGGGCATCGCTGCCATTCCTGTCACTCATTCCTTGTCCCTGTCTCGCATGGAGATTAAAGAAATAGCAAGCAGGACCCGCAGGGAACTGCTAGGTAATGGCTTTCAATGTTTGAGTTTTCATTCTTTGTAAATAGACCAGCTGGCTTTGTCTTGGGATATTAACCACCCTCGAAAACCATGACCTTAATAGAGCAAGATGGTATACACAGAAAGCTGAGACAGGAGGACCTCAAGTTCAAGGCCAACTAGAGATACATAAGGAGTTCCAGGCCAACTAGAGATACATAAGGAGTTCCAGGCCAACCCGGCTACAGAGCAAAACAAGCAACAACAAAAACGAGTTAAAAAAGAAACTGTCTCTTTAAGAAATGACTTATGTAGATAAACTGTCATACATCTACACCAGGAATATTACATCGTTTCACCAATAATGATATTGGTCTATATTTATCAGTGCAGAGAACTGCCTAGTTCATGTAAAAAGGGAAAACAGATTTTTATCAAAGACTGTGTACCATGATACATTTTTTAAAAATTAAAGCCTGATATCCCAGAAAGTATCACCAAGGTGTTTATAGCCTGTAGCTCTCAGATACTTTATTCTGGTCATCCAAAAGTGGGAACCCACTCAGCACTTCTCATGCTTCCTTGGCACAGGGGCAGGTGTGCAGAGCCAGTGTGGATCCCAGGTGTTTGTTTTGTCTTCCTCTCTCAGCCTGCAGACAGGAGGCCAACCAGACAAGCATAAAGCTCCATAGTCACTGCCAGAGGGCTGGACTGATACATGGCTTTATGTTCAGATTTGTGGAAATGAAATAAGAAAAAATGGCCTGGCGTGGTGGCACTGTCTTAGTTACTTTTCTCATTGCTGACACAAAATACCCTGACACCCAAAGTTAAAGGAGGGAAGGTTTATTTGCCTCACAGTTTGTAGAGGTTTCAGTCTATAGTTGGCTGGCTCCAAGGCAGAGTGGCACATGGCAGAGGGCAACAGTTCATGGCGATGAAACAGCAAAGCAACAAGAGCACAAGCAAGGAGTGGCAGAGAGGAGCAAACCTCTTTCCCTCCCTCATATTGTAATCAGGCTGCCCCCCCAGGGGGCGTGTAGCACTCACATAATCTCCATGCCCTGCTCTTGCACAGGGTCCGGATGAATACAAAGTGAGCACCCTGGCTCTCTGCTGAGTCACACAGATAACCTTCTAAACTTCTCAAAGTGACACAGTGAACGACATCCCAGAAGGGTCAGGGCATGTCCTTCTCACCCTAAGATGCAGAACTGCTGAGTCACTCAGCCAAAACTCTAGACTCCCCAAACTGACACAGTGTATCAGCTGTGGAGAAGCAGACAGCAAACCTGTAACAGATGAGCAAATCACTTCAAACAGTGACAAGGAAATTTCGGGAGGGAAGGGTGGCAGGGAGAGGGTCTGCCTTGACAGGGACCACAGAAGGCCCATGACACAGGTCCTACTGCACAGCACCCTTCACTGAAGATAGAGGGCACCTGGGACACCTGGCTGGGGAGGCTTTGACATCGCAAACTCCGTTGGTTCTCAAAGTCAGGGCCTTTGCGGTGATCGTAACATCTGTCTGCTACTATTTTTAACTATTCTTCCCTATGAAAGCCTGACTGCTGATTACTGTGCTTTTCAGAAACCAAGTGTGTGGTTTAGAGAATGACAGTCACCAGCTGCAGGATGGCATGAGCTTGATCTCCTTCAGCAGACTCTTCTGAGTCTCTCTATTTTGTGTTTTGCAGTGCATGTATACTTTATAATCAAAAAGGGGAAAACTCTTCCACTAACAAGGAAACCAATTATTTGATTTTTTTTTTTTTTGAGATGGGATCTCACAATGTTGCACAGCCTCAACTCTAACTCATGGTCCTCCTGCCTTAGCCTCCCACGAAAAAATAAATTCTATCAGCTTTCTTCCTGGCTGTAGCCCAAAAACACAGCTGCTACTCAACCAAGAACAAAAAGGGCTTTCTGTGGTGCGGCAGCCCCAGGATAACGATGCTGTGACCCGTGCTTCTCCCCTGTTATCCAGGCCTCCCAGATGAAGGTGGGCCCAGGTCAGAAGGAGCTCCAAAGGTCAAACCAAAAGCCCGGAAGCGGTCAGAAGAAACCCAAGAAGGCTCCAAGCCAGGCACAGTGAGATCAACTAGCAGTGACAGGTAAAGCGGAGAGGAGCCCCCAGGGTGTGGGTCACAGCACAGCCAGTGCGCAGGCTCAGCACCCAGTCGCTCTCAGAGATTCCCAGAGTGCACAGCTGCCGGACCCTCGAGCAGCCCGCCAGCAGCCAGGCACGCCCTTGCTGACGTGTATGAGGGGGCCTGGGATGTAGCTCGGGGTAGGGCACTTGCCTAGCATGTGCAGGGTCCTGGGTGCCACCAACAGAACCACAAAAAGAAAAGAACACAATAAAAGTGTTGTGAGCCTTTTTTGGCTCACCAAATGGGTGGGGACTTGTGAAAGTGAGACTGCTTAGTAGAAATGCAGGGAACCCAGAAGCGCCCATGGGAGGGTAAGCCTATCGCTGGGCCACAGAAATCACACTGATTCGCCCAGCTCTCTGCTGTCCCCAGCAGCATCGGGTATGCCTCTCGGGGAGGATCCCAGGTACACGTCCGAGTTACACTGGCTCATCGCACATTCATGAAGGATCGAGCGCTGGGCTGAGTGTTGGGATCCAGAGACGACTAAGTCCTGGCCGGTGCCTTCAGGGGCGCTTAGGCCAGTGCACAAGGCCACAGGAGCCCAGGCAGTCGCTCACCACAGCAGCAGGTGACACTTCAGAGCAGACAAGAGGTGGGACTCAAGCCTGCTTTACTCCAGGGCTGGGTGACAGCCCCTGCCCTCAGGACTTTATATTCTAGTGTGGAGAAGCAGACAGCAAACCTGTGACAGATGAGCAAATCACTTCAAATAGTGACAAGCACTAGAAGGAAATTTTGGGAGGGAAAGGTGGCAGGTAGAGGGTCTGCCTTGACAGGGACCAGGGAAGGCTTTGGAAGGAAGTGGCTTGGTGCCAGGCGTGGAGCGAATGATGAGCTAGGAGAACGGCTCCTATGACCACAGGGCCTCGCACACTGTGGCCAGAGACACAACGGAGGACGAGCAGACCACCGAGGATGGGACAGTGTGAGGCCAGGCGGACAGAGCAGGCCCTAGTGGGCGTCGTCAAATCCTGAACATCCTGAGAAGTGAGGCCAATTCTGATCCAGTTAACTAAGCAGCTATCAAGAGAGAGTGTTGAGGAGCTGGAGGAAGTGAGGGAACAGGGTGACCTTGGAGGCTGGAGGGGTCAGCAGGGCCAGGCCAGGCCTCCACTGGGGCAAGAGCATCAGTATTAGCATCAGCCCTCCCTTAGGCACTGGGAGGGTCTAGGTAAGTGTTCACTTCACCCAGCCTTAAACCCTCGCAAAAGTCCGTGAGCTAGCGTGTCTGACTGCAGCCCAAGAAGGGGTGTGCGGAGCCCCATGCCTGCTGTCCACACTGCAGGTAGAGGCCTGGGGACAGCAGTGTGCTCAGAAGGGCTCAGTTCCTTGTTCCTGTGGGACCACTGACTACGACTTTTCTCTCCCAGGATCCCATCCGGCTCCTTGGAAAGTCCTTCTGCTCCCGAAGCCAACGCAGAGGGCCGTCAGCACTCGGCGAGCTCCGAGCAGGACCCTGTGGTGCACAGAGCAGGCAGCCCGGTCTCGGCCTCGGGCAGCACCCTGTTTCAGCTCATAGCTTCCTCGGATGAAGACGTTATTGACTTGAAGTAAACGCAGCCCAAGTCTCATTTGCCACCTTTAGTTTTCGTATGGAGGTCTATACCCTGTGAACAGTTCTGCTGTCATTTCTCAGCAACACATGGCATCCCACCTGTCAGAAACCTATTGGACCAAACCTTCCACACCCTCGGCCAGTTTGGGTCTCTCTCCAGTGTCCAGTGCCGTCCTCCTTGACCTTTGTTTCTTTCCATTCAGGATCCCTCAGTCCCCTTGTAATAAAGGTGTTAGATTTCATTGAGGTTTTAGATTGAAACTTTGAATAAATCAAAAATGTTCATTCTTACTTACTGCAACTTTCTCTTACATTTTACATATTTGGAAAATATTTTTTCATTACAGCTTTATGTTACACGGTGTGTTTCTTTTATAAAGCAAGTCCATTGCTTTTTATTATAAATAAGTTTTCTTTCTGCACCATGGGCCCATTTGAGGTCACTGTGATCAGAACCAGCTGAAAAAAAAAAAAGAAAAACATTAAAAAAAAAAAAAAAAAGAACCAGCTGCACCTGTCTGTATACTTGGGGATGCCAGATGGTTAGATCTCAGAAGCATCCACAAGTCTTCCGTGTTAGAACCGAGACCCACACAGAACCAGACCAGACATTCTGACATGAGAGGAGGCTTTATTGCCGGGGAGTAGAAGGCTGCGTAGTGGACCAAGGCAGCTCCTGAGCTGAGCAAAGCATGGGCTTTTAAACTCTTTTTCAGGGGAGGTGGGAGAAATGTCCGCAGGCCAAAATAGCCTGAGTGGGGGTAGGATGTCAGGGCCAGAACAGCTCGAGGGGGCGGGAGCTGCTTGCAGGTCAGAACAACCCGAGCTTGTCAGAGTCTTCTGTGGCCAAGGAGAACTGAAGTGGAACAGGTTTCACGAAGGAGAGAAATATTGAGTTAAAGTTTTCCCACAAGGGGGTTTGCTGCCTTGTGACTTATCACTTGGGTTGTTTTACTTTGTTTTGTTTTGAGATAGTCTCCTCTGTAGCCCAAGCTGGCCTGAAACTCACAGCAGTCCTCCTGCCTCAGCCTCCGGAGTGCTGGGATTACAGGAGTGTGCCTCCACATCTGGCCTCATGTCTCTTGAAAAATACTAAAGCAGAGGGATTTGACAAAGTCTTAAGATTATTTTGTCTTGCTTTACTGTTACTCTGAGATCATATAACCAGGGAACAGTTACCCCATGCGACCAAGTCCCTGCTCTAGCGTGTGTCTGCCTGGCCCGCTTATGGAAACCTACCTCTCCCCCAGGTACCTACCTTCCCCAGCTCCTTCCTGGCTCCCTCCTCACAGCAAGGAGGAAAAACTGTGGCCAAAGGGACAAAACAGTAAAATTCCAGCCTCCAGCCAGGAGTGATCAAAGAGGAAGATCCAGTTACTTGGATTATTTGGAAAAATTTTAAGTTGTAGGGGAAACAAAGGTAATTTATCTTTGGTTTTAGGCAGCAGTTTCCTTTTTCTTGTATCTCTGCTTGCCTTACATCACAAATTTGTCCCCTGTGACTGCAGCTCAGAAGACAAGTCCTCGCTGCCAGTGCAGAGGACCCAGCAGGTTCTGCACATACCTAGGCCCTCTCTCCCTGGCTTGCACGCTGCAGTGAGGCAGACAGCTCAGCACAGCCAGTCTGGGCTGCAGGTGCCTAGGTTCTCTTCGGCATAAGACAGGTGTAGCCTGGACAAGGTTCTTAGGTGCACGAGGTGAGCTGTTGATGGACTAAATATGACTTCTAATTCTTTGCAGCATTTAGCATTTCATTCTTGGGGTCTTGTTATGCCCTTTGCACACACAGGGGACACAAAATCAACTATACACTGTACACTATGTCTCAATCCCACCAACAGCTTTGTGCATTCAATTTGTTCCAGTACTGGGGGTTGGAGCCTTTACATTCAGCTACACCGTTCTTCCAAACGGGCAACAATGAAGCTACTATGATTGGACAAGAGTCAGAGCTTAGGACGGGGTGGCTCCCACTCTTCAGGCCCATAGTGCCTTATAAACGGGGCCTGGGAGGCTGTTCCGGCACTAATACAGGCACATTCGTGGGGAGGGAGACCAGTAGCCAGGGGGCAGAAACAGGTTTGCAGGGTTCCACGGCTCGAAGGCGGCACCAGCCAAGTTCCCTGCATCCAGTGTGGGTGACTAGCTGCTACAGTGAGAGGGCCTGGTGCAGTTTGCCCGGGGCCTTAACCTACTGGGCAACACCAAGGGCCTACGGCAAAGGTGCTCCCAGGCGATTACAAGCCGTGATAAGAGCTGCGGTTAGAATTTACAACTAGCACTAGTGGCTGTAGAAAAGAGAACAGTTGCCTGAGTCTCTAAAGATCATCTTGTGGTCAGAATTAAAAATGCTGGATGCTAGCAGTCAGGTGATTGCGTGAGTCAAGCTGCTATCGGCATGTCAGCGCCTGGTGTTTCTTCTTTTATGCTCAGAATCCTCATGAAGATAATGCTCAGCCCCTTGTTAGGAGGATCAGCGGAATGCGGATCCTCAGTACCAGAGGGTCCGGCGCTCCGCGCTTGGCAGCCATTCGCTGCCCAGGAGCAGAGACGTGGGTGGGCGGGCAAGCTTGGCGGCGCTTCGCCCTAGTGCCGCAGCGGAAGCCCCAGGTCTATCTCGGTGTCCGAAGAGAGAAGAAAAGGATGATGGCCCAGGCCAATTTGCTTGGGGACCTTCCGCCCTGCAGCTCTCAGTGGGTAGAGCTGGAGCAGAAACTGCAGGTGCGACCCGGGACAGAGGTCTAGAGGGGACCCATGTGCTCGGCCTTTGTTCTGCTCTCGCCTCATTGGCTGGAGCTAGATTAAGAGGCAGGGCTTCAGGGGAAAAAGTAATCCCCGCCCTCCACGCTCTTTGGCCAGCTCACTTCCGTTCTGGCCCCGCCTCCAGGCTCGCACCGCACTCCAATTGGACGGTCGGGCCCGATACAAGCTCCACCCCTCCTAGTCCCTCTAATCCTGTCCTAGGGGCGGTTCAAAATGAGTATCGCCAATAAGCGCTGTGGTTCCATTGGTCTACTTTAATTTGAATGGGGCGGGTCCTAGAGGCCATGCCTCTCCTTTCTTGCATTCCCATTGGCTGTGATGCTCTCGAGGCGGTTCCGATCGTCTCAACACCGTCCCCATCGCTCATTGGCTGGCTCTCCCGAAGAGGCAGGGGAGGCCGTAGTCGCGAGAGTAGCGGCCGCAGTGGTATCCTAGCCGGCTGGGTGAGCGTTGGCCGCCGACATGACGCCCGACGACCCCGAGGAGACCCCGCTACTCTTGAGGCCAGTCGGCAGGTGAGCAGCCCGGGACCCGGCCTCGCTCTCCCTCTCCGCGTCGGCGGCACCGCTCACTCTCGGCCCTGTCCCCGCAGCGCTCCCGGCGGCCGCCGCCTCTTCCTCGCCGCCTTCGCCGCCGCGCTGGGCCCCCTCACCTTCGGCTTCGCGCTCGGCTACAGCTCCCCGGCCATCCCGAGCCTGCGGCGCTCCGCTCCCCCAGCCCCGCGCCTCGACGACAGCACCGCCTCCTGGTTCGGGGTGAGCCTCGGCTCCCGCAGCCGGCCCGGGACCCCGCGCCCAGCGCCCCTTTTCCCGCCCTCCCCGCCGCCCGGGACTCCACCCCTCGGAGGCCGCGCAGGGGGCGGACGCGAGCCGCACCTGAGCCCGCGATCGCCCCCGCCCAGGCCATCGTGACCCTGGGCGCCGCCGCGGGGGGACTGCTGGGCGGCTGGCTCGTGGACCGCGCTGGGCGCAAGCTCAGCCTCCTGCTCTGCACCGCGCCCTTCGTGGCCGGCTTTGCCCTCATCACCGCGGCCCAGGATGTGTGGATGCTACTCGGGGGCCGCCTTCTCACCGGCCTGGCCTGCGGCGTCGCCTCGCTCGTGGCCCCGGTGAGTGTCTTGCGGGCTGGGGCCCCTGGATGCCACCACAATCCCCTAACCCTCAACACGCCCCGGGAGGAGCCACTGTTTTTACGCCGGCGGTACAGATGGAGCTGACCTTCGCCCGGGCAGGGGCCACAGCTAGTGAACGCGACTGTCCCCCTGACCCGTACCTCTTTGGCTCTACAAACAGGGTATTCAGGTTTAAGTCTCCCCTATCAGGTCGCTGACCACCAGACAGTTAGGAAAAGGGATGGGGCTTCTGGCCTCTCCTTCACTCCTCGCTGCCACCCACTCAGCTTACTCTGCTGTTGGGGACTGTGGCCTTGCTCTTCGGCTGGTTGCAGGGCTGGCCGCGAGGTTTGGAGAGAGGACACACATGGACCCTGGCCCTTGCCGGGTCTGGGGAAGGACTTGGACCTTGGCAGCTGGGATTGCTTGGTGATCAGCGAACTGCTGCTGGCCATGGGCATGGACCACTGCCCACTCAACCGCCACCCTGCTGGAGGTTGAAAGAGGCCTCTAGGGCCCTGGCCCGGCAGCCCATCCTTCATTTCATGCATATCTGCTCAGATGAAAAGCCTATGGAGTTTGCTTTTGCTTTTTTTTTTTTTAAACCAGGAAAACATACACACGTCTTAGTCATGGGCATAATGTATGGAATAACCTGGACCTGTGGGTGATGGCCTGGTGGCCCCCCCACAATAGCTGAGTCCCTGCATTTCACAGCAAGGGTACCTCACCTTTCCGCACCATACAGCAGTTTGCCCAGGTGGCTGCAGGAATTGGTTACCAAGGCGAAGCTCAGGTGGTACCCCAGACCCATGCCTCAGTGTGTGCGCTCTTTCATGGGTGTCCTTGCATGTTGAGTGAGTGTTGGAAGCTCTGTGCCTCCACTCACACACACAGCACTCATCTGTTGCCCTTAGTCGCTTTGAACACCTGCCCCAGATCATCTGACCATGGAGCCTGGGGAGGGTTCTGCTGACCAGGGGCAGTGCAGTTAGTGGGGAGCCCTGGGCAGACTCCTCAGTTCAGAAAGGCCAAGACGTTTCAGTTTTAAGAACAGTTGGACCCCACTAAAGTCCTGTCTTAATTGCCGGCAGGTCTATATCTCTGAAATTTCCTACCCAGCAGTCCGGGGACTGCTCGGGTCCTGTGTGCAGCTGATGGTCGTCATAGGCATCCTCTTGGCCTACCTGGCAGGTAGGGATTGCGTGGTCTCTGTTGGTCCCTGTTAATGGCTGTGTGGCCATTTTATAGGTGTGGAAACTGAGGTTCATAGAAATCAGGGGCTTGGCTGAGATGACACAGCCTACGGCCAAGGTACCCAACCCCAGACCATACCCTGAGACCTTGGAATGTGTAGGTCTTGTGACTGCATCCCAGGAAGAGCCGGAGGAGGAGCTCTTGACTTCCCAGAAGCCCACTTGGTGGTGTGGGAAGGGCTGATTGATTAGGTCAGTCCCTTACTGTGCTGCAACAGCAGATTCCAGGGGTGGGAGGGGCACTGCACCTGTCTTCAGCCCCGGAGCCAGGGGCTTAGTGAGGATGTTGTCACTGGATTCCTGGGGAGCAAAGTCCCAGGGGAAAGTGCCCTTCCCTGGGCCCCAAGGGCAGAACTGAGGCAGCCTGGGGAAGCTTCAGGAATTGACATGATCTCCAAGAAACAGAGTGGGAAGAGGGCTTCACACCCGCCAGTCCCACCTGCCTTTGCCACCTGCCATGTGACCTTGGCCAAGTCTCACTGCCCCTGGGAGCCTCGGTTTCCTTGTCCTCATCTCTGCCATTGCCACTATGCCTAGTGCGAGGCTGCTGGGGAAGTAGAAGGGCCGGAGATGTAGCTCAGCAGGTAGAAGCGCCTGCCTGGCAAGCACGAGGTCCTGAGTTCAGTTCCCGGAAGTAGACTGAGTGGCCCAGGAAAAGGGCCTGGTAGCGAACAGCAGGTGAGAACTGTCAAGGACGGCTTGAGAGTCATGGGGGCCTGGGGTATCCAGGGCCTGATGGGCTGTGACCCAGCCCAGGACACGTGCTCCCTGGATTTTCAGAGTGGATGACATGAAGCTCTCTGCCCTTTCATTCTTTACCAAATGACCATCCCAGGTCAGAGTCCTACCAGCAGCAGCAGCCTGGCTGTCTTGCAAAACCTACTGTGAGCCTGAGCCCCTGCCATGGGCAGGTGTTGATGTCCCTGGTCTGAGGGACAGGAACTCAGATGTCCACCCACCCACAGCACTACCTGCAGGTCTCCTTTATCTATACCTGCTGCTTCTGCCTTTTTTCTCTTTTTTTTTTTTTTCTTTTTGGTCTTTTTGAGACAGGGTCTCACTATGCAGTTCAAGCTGGCCTTAAGTTCACTTTGTAGCCCAGACTGGTCTTGAACTTGCAACGATCCTCCTGCCTCAGCCTCCCAAGTGCTGGGATTACAGGCGTGCGCCACCATGCCCAGCTTGCTTCTGCTTTTCAGTGATCAATTTCAGAGTTTTGTCCCATGGGTATAAGTTAACTCTGTCACCCACAAAGTCATGTGGGGACTCGTTTGATTCCGTTAGGAGCAGTAATGCTTCAGTAACTAGACTTAGTGGAACAGCTATGACTTAGGTACACCCTATTACTAAAATAAGTAAAAGAAAAAAATTTTTTAAATAAAACAAGTATGTACACATAATCTCACACCACACCTTGTCCCAAACACAGAAGCAAAACAGGCACTTAATGGCTATCACTGAGCTGTTTTCCACGGGAAGTAGGGACAGGTAAGCCTTGAGGTTTAAGAAAAATTAAAAACTGAAGATTCAGTACCCTGAGTTTATTTACTCCTGGGCCCCTTTGTCCAAGAACACTTTGGCTTTGTGTAAGTCCGGATCATTCTGCATTTGATTTTTTTGTATCATCAAGATACCAGAACTCCATTAGCTCTTTCATTTCATTTGTACTTTAGTAACCCATTGAAACAGGCACAGGGGGGAGCATGTCCCAGGAAAACTGCCCCTACGCTGCCCTGGTCCTTCCCAGAAGAGCCAGCATGGCCTGTGTCATGGTGGCCTCCAGAGAGTCTGCGCATGCGTGAGAAATACACACATCTACGTTCCCACCCCCACCCTGCATGCAGTGCTGTGTCGCTCCATGCCAGCACCGCAGTGACTACAGACCTGCTCCTCGTCCTTCGTCTCAAGGCTGCTGAAAGTCACGTGTTGCATAACAGGGACACACTATTTATTTGGTAGTACTGAGATTGAGCCCTATGCTATACAAGGACTCTACCACTGAGCTGTATCTCCAGCCCTTTTAAAATTGTCTCAGTAAGTTGCCCAGACTGGCCTTGAACTTGACATCCTCTTGCCGCAGCTGCCCAAGTAGTTGGAATTATAGGTGTGCACCAATGTACCTGGCTAGTAAATGTTTTTATAAGTATACCCTAAAATATGATTAGGGTATAGCAAACACATAAACCGATAATAGTCATCTCATGATCAAGCCCTACATATCGGACATCATTTTATGTGCTGAGCTGTTAGACAACTGGCAGCAGGGTAGTTTGTTTACACCTGCACCACCACACATGTAATACATTTTGGTTCCATGTTACCATAGCTACAGCACTGAGCAGTGATAAGAATTTTCCATCTGCTCCAACACGATCTTAGGAGACCAGTGTCATATACATGGTCAGTCTCGGACCAAAGCATCACAGTGTGGAGCAGGACTGTGTCACTGATGGCATGGTGATGTCCCACTGCCATTGCCATGGTGACTAGATGCTGGCCCATGATGTCTGTGTGGTGATGACAGTCACGGGAGTGACCTGGGAGGTAGTGAGGGCCCCACCTCTCAAGCTGAGGCCGGGTGGCAAAGAGGGCAGCCGGCTCCCCCAGTTCTGACTCTGTCCCTGCAGGCTGGGTCCTGGACTGGCGCTGGCTGGCAGTGCTGGGCTGTGGGCCCCCAACCCTCATGCTGCTGCTCATGTGCTGCATGCCCGAGACACCACGCTTCCTCCTGACTCGGCACAAGCGCCAGGAGGCCAGGGCCGCCATGTGCTTCCTGTGGGGTTCTGATGAGGGCTGGGAAGAGCCCCCCATCATGGCTGAGCACCCGGTGAGGTACTGGGAACTGCAGCTGGGGGACCAGGCGGGGTGGGCCCAGGGGGTGGGTGGCATAGCCTAGTCTCCAAGCCCCATGCTGTCAGGGAGGGCCACCTTCTGTGGGGACCCGTGCTATGCTGGAGTCTCGCTTAGTTGGGACCTAGCCTCAGAAGTCACTGATCCTTGATTCTGCTTGTCCCAAGAAGAGAAAGCCCACCCTGGGCAGGGGCTGTACACATGCAGCATGGAGGACCTGGACTTAACCAGGGAATGGTAGGACAGAAAGGTTAAGAGTCTGGATGATGGCAGGCGTGGTGGCATGCGCCTGTAATCTCAGCATTCAGGAGGCTGAGGCAGGAGGATCATCTCAAGTTTGAGGCCAACTTGGGCTACATAGTGAGTTCAAGATCATCCTGAACTATGCAGTGAGATCTTTATCTCAAAAAAAAACAAAAAAAAGTCGAGATTGTGGAGTCAGTCAGATTTCGGGGACTCTGCACTCCCTGGCTTTGTGGAGCCTTAGTTTCTTTTGTACGCTGGGGTCCAGCACATGCCCATGGTGGTGCTGAGATTCGAAGCAGAGGCCCATGGGAGGGACTTGGCCAGGGCCTGGTGCAGGGTAAGCCCTGTGTGCACTGAAGGGGACTGGGACTCAGAGAACAGAGTGTTCTTTGCCCAAGTGCTGGAACCTGTCTGTGGGGGAAGCAAAGCAAGGAGTCTCATCTTATACACGAGGTTTGTCTGTACACCTGCGGCCACAGTGGGTGGGGATGGGAAGCTGAAGCCCCTCTGCTGAGCTTTAGGACCTTCGCTCAGGAAGGGGCCCCAGGGACAGGGTGACGAGACACTGACAGCCATCTCCCTCGTCTGCCTGGGAGCAGGGCTTCCAGCTGGCCATGCTGAGGCACCCAGGTGTCTACAAGCCCTTCATCATCGGCGTCTCGCTGATGGCCTTCCAGCAGCTGTCCGGGATTAATGCCATCATGTTCTATGCAGAAACCATCTTTGAGGAGGCCCAGTTCAAGGTCAGAGCCCTCGTCCAACCAGCCTCATCCAGGTGCCACACGGGTGGGGCTGCCTCCTGGAGCATAGGGCCTCCTCACCCAGCACAGGAGCAGAGAATGCCAGAATTGTCTCTGCGAGGCCCTCTGAGCAGCCCCACCCCTGTGTCCTCCAGGATAGCAGCTTGGCATCGGTCATTGTGGGCGCTATCCAGGTGCTGTTCACAGGCATGGCAGCCCTCGTCATGGACAGAGCGGGGCGGAGGCTGCTCCTGACCTTATCAGGTGAGATGCAGGGCACAGCCCTGCACAGAGGGCCCCATGCCAGAGGCCACCAAGGCACACGAAGACAGCCGGGCATTGTGTAGGGTGAGGGTCACAACTGGCGAGGCTGGGATTTAACAGCATCTCTGTGTTGTGCTACAAGTTCTTCCTCAGCGGACCTGCAGGAATGGATATCAGGGCTCCAGCTCTCTGGGAACAGAGCTGAGGAGTGGGGGTGGAGTGACTCAGATCTTACGTTCCTTTTGGGCAAGTGTCTTCTCTGAGCTTCAGTTTCCCCCTCTGTAATAGGGGGAATGACAACATCTGTCTTAAGACTGTGTTGTGAGTCGGGAGATGATCTGCCCGTGGGTCACATAAGCCTCAGCCTGGTCGCCATGGGGTGGGGTACGCTAGCGGCTCCCGCTCCTTCAGGCTGGGTATGAAGTAGGGTGCTCTGAAGCTCCCCCAGATGGCTGAAGCCCAGTGCAGGTGGAAGAAGCCACCCAGTCAGGGATCCCGTGACCGCAGTGCCAGAATATCCAGCCAACCATGCCTAGGGAGCCTGGGCCTACCTCTCACAGAGGTACCCAGGCTTCCTTGTGGGGGTGCCCCCTGCCCCCATACCCCGGTGCCCTGCCCACCCCCAACCCCCACAGGTGTGGTCATGGTGTTCAGCACCAGCACCTTCGGCACCTACTTCAAGCTGACCCAGAGCGGCTCCAGCAACTCCTCCCACATGGACCTCTTGGTGCCCATCTCCACGGAGCCTGTGGACACCAGCATGGGGCTGGCCTGGCTGGCTGTGGGCAGCATGTGCCTGTTCATTGCTGGTGAGAAGGGTCCCCAGGAGGCAGCATGAGGGCCACTGTCTTCGTCAGTCCCCCTACCCAGCGCCACTGGATCCTATTCAGCTTCACCCCTCTGTCCTGAAGATCCCGGCCACCAGTTTATACTTCTGACTGCATGCGAGGCAGCGCTGCACCAAGCCCTTCTGTGATCTTGTCACCCAAGCCCCACAGCAACTCCATCCTTGTCCCAGAGACGAGGTCTGGTGCCTAGGGAGGCAAGCGAATGGCCAGTGCCCCCTAGCAGGAAGGCGCAGAGCAGCTGGGAGCAGGAATCCGGGCCCCCGCACCCGCTGGTGGAGTAGCTGGCTCACCTTGACTCTCCAGCATGCCTGAGAGTCCTGACGTTGTCTTACTCTTCAGGCTTTGCGTTGGGCTGGGGGCCTATCCCCTGGCTGCTCATGTCCGAGATCTTCCCTCTGCACGTCAAGGGTGTGGCTACTGGCATCTGCGTCCTTACCAACTGGCTCATGGCCTTTCTGGTGACAAAAGAGTTCAGCAACCTCATGGTGAGTGCGACCTGTGGCCACCTCAGGCAGTCAGCAGAGAAGTGCTTGTTACAAAAGACTCGGGCTCTGAGGCCTTGCAGGCTGGGGCCCCACAGGCCCAGGATGTCAGTGTCTTGACGTGGTGAAGTGGGGGCAGATGGCCAGGAACCAAGGCTGTGGCCCTTCAGGGGTCTTCAGTCTCCTAGCTGGGAGCACAGCATGGCTGGCTTCCCCCATCAGCGAGCCCCAGCCACCTTGCTAGTGACAACCTCTGCACCAGCCTCCCGGCTGGCAGCAAAACACAAAAACAGGACCTTAAGATTGACAGGAACATGGATTCAGTTGGTCATTTTTCCTGTTGAGGCCGACACAGATGGGGGCCCTTCCTGCCACTTCCTGGCCAACAGGGCGGTCCTGGAGCAGATATGCAAGTCTGCTCAGGGTTCATTCCTGACATTCCCAGGGTTCATATCCAAGCTGGCAGGGACTGAGGTGCACAGGGTCCCTTTCACAGGGAGAGCCAGGGAGGCGCTGGGCTGTCGTGGGCCCTGGAGTCTGTGGGAGCCTGGGTCCTTCTCAGGCTGGGCTTCTGGGAGGGGCTGAGAAGTGGGCAGTAAATGAGGGAGGGAAAGAAGCCAAGGAGGTGACAAAGGACTCAGTATGCTCCAGGGATGTGCCCAGTTGAGGGCACAGGAAGAGCTGCTTCAGGTGCACAGAGGAGGAGCTGAGGAAGGCAGGGCCTTTGGTTGGGCACCTGGAGGGTGACAGCTCTGGCCATAGGGACTGCTCACTGCTCCCTCTGTGCCACTGGGCCCCGAGTGTCCCCAGGTGCTCCTGAGGCTATGCCCTCTGCCCCTAGGGACACCCCATAGCTCACTCATCCCTTGGCACCGTGAGAGAAGCCTCTGGGGCAGGGTCCCAGGAGCAGGACCCAGGCATCACTTGACACTCACTTCACTGACGTGAGCCTCGGTCTCCCCAGCCATGCAACATGGACACCTTGGCTGGTGCTTGGCCAGGCAGCGGGCAGGGCCCCAGACTGTCCTCTGCTGAGCTGGGTGGAGACGTAATTGGAATGGCACTGGCGGGCAGGCTGAGGTCGGCATGGAGCCCTCCTGCCCCACGTGTCGACCCTGTCCCCTCTCTACAGGCTGCTCTCAGGCCCCATGGCACCTTCTGGCTTGCCTCTGCCTTCTGCACCTGCAGTGTCTTCTTCACGTGCTTCTGTGTCCCCGAAACCAAAGGAAAGACTCTGGAACAAATCACAGCCCACTTTGAGGGCCGATGACAGCCCTTTCTGTGAGTGATGCCCCCAGCCGGGCTGACGCAGAGGGCATGGAGTGGCGTGGGCCTCAGCTTGAGCCTGGAGCCTCTGGCTGTGCCAACCCAGGGGAGCTGAGAGTGGAGTCACGGCCCTTTGTGCTGGGCCTCCAGGGTGACTGTCTATCCTGCCACCCTGGGGACAACTCAACATTGCTGAGGAGGCCTGAGTCCTGAGGGCAGCCCTTTGCACGGTCCCCTTCATGACACGGAAGAGGCCAAAGAGGAGCAGGCTGGCCGCCCAGCTCCTGCTGTGTGGCTGGAGAAGCCTCCAGAAGCTGAGTGCTGGACAGCCACTTGCTCTCAGGAGCTCTCCTTGTAAGTTCTCAGGGCAGGGGCTGCACTGTCAGGAAGAAACTTGCAGAATAAAGATCTGCCTTAGAAATCAGGTCACAGCTTCTCTATGCAAGCCCAGTTTGAGAAGGGGGAATTCCCAGCGCTTCTGCAGAGCACCCTCCACCCCCACCCAGCCTGTGGGTCCCCCCCTCTGGAAGCCATGCAAACCTGGACACTTGGAGGCAGGTCTGGCTCCTTTCTTGGGCTCGGTTTTCTGAATCTTTAGCCATTAAGACTGTTGATTTTTTTTTTAAAGGCCTCTTTCTCTTTGACTTAATGGAGCCAGAAGGCTTTTATTGGGACCAGGAATTTATTTAGCTCAGTGGTGCAGCACCTGCCTGGCAAGCGTGAGGTCCTGAATTTGATTCCCAGTGCCCACCCAAAAACTTACTTTTATCATTCCTTATCTAAGTAATGTGTCTATTGTACGAAAATTAGCAAATAGATTTATTTAACGTGAGTGATAGCAGGTAAGCATCTGTCAGGCGCTGCCTTAATTAAGCACTTTACAAATATTTACTCATTTATTTGAATAAATAATAAAATAATTATTCCCAGCAACCCTTTGCAGAGATAACCTCTGTGAAGGTCTCAGTTCTGTCCTGGAAGCCCTCTCCTGACATCCGTTCCCCTGGTGTCACTGAATGGGAAGAGAACTGCTCTTCCATGGCCCAGCTGGGCATCTCCTGTCTAGTCTGTAAGGAGCCCTGAGGGCCACAGGAAGGCATTGAGGTTCCACAGAGCATTGGGAGGAGAGGACTCTGGGTCTCTAGAAGATGCCCTGGCAGAGGTCCAGTTTCAGTACCATGTGCAAAGACCCCTGTGGGACCACAGACCACTCTCTGCTGCAGCAGGACCCACAACATGCTGCACTTTCCCAGAAGGGGTCGTGTGTGGGCAGGAGCACCTTCTGAGTGTGCCCCCAGTGCCTGGGCAGCAGCCATGGGCTGGGCTGAGAACTGTGCCGCTTTTGTGTGCCTCAGCGCAATAGTAGTAGAGGCTGAGCATTCCTAATCTGAAACACACACACACACCCCTATACCTCCCACCACATAAAGACTGCCAGATAAAAATCCGACACAGGAAATCAGGCTGTGATTTTTTGTTTGTTTGTCTGAGCTCCAGTGTTATTTGATTTTATTTTTGTTTTTGTCTTTTTGAGACTGGGTCTTGCTATGCAGCTCAGGCTGGCCTTAAACTCACTGTGTAACCCAAGATGGCCTTGAACTCACAGTGATCCTCCCACCTCAGCCTCCCTGAGTGCTGGGATTACAGGTGTGTGCCATCATACCTTGCTCCCCAATTATTTTTAAAAAATGACTTAACTTACAAAATACTTTAGAAACATTATTATATAAGTAACATGCATTTTTTTTTTTTTTTTTTTTAGAAAAATTCAACTGGAACCAAATACAACTCATGAAAAATGAGTCGCACTTCACCCTGGGTCCATTCCAGGTGAAACTGTTAAAGAGGTTCTGATTTTATGCCAGGTGTGCTGGCATATACTTATCCTATAATCCCAGCACTTGGGAGGCCAAGGCAGGAGGCGTGCCCTCAGTTTGAGGCCAACTTGAACTACCTAGCAAGATCCTGTCCAAAAGAATACAAGGCCAAAAATACCTAATACGGTGTAAGGCATGCAGATAGTTGTGGATAATGACAAGGAAAAATGTCTGTGTGTGCAGTACAGACATAATTTTCATCAAATATGTCTGATCCATGGTAGGGTGGATCCTCAGATGCGTAACCGTGAATATGGTAGGCTTCCTCAGCCTTGGCAGAGACAGGGAAAGTTCTGGGATGCACTCAGAGCTAAAGACATAAAATTAGAGGACATTATGTTCTCACTTCCTTGGCCCGGGAGCATCTGTGGACATGGGCCCTGCCTGGCGTCTTGCTAACCAGAGCCCCAGACTGCATGTGAACCCAGAGAAGGGGGCATGCAGGAGAGAGGACGGGTTCACTGTGACATCTGAGAAGCATCCCCCTGCCAATTTACTCTTCTAAAGCTGACTTATAAGAATCCTTTCACATATAAAAACCATTGATATGTGGCTTTAAATTACTAATATAGCTAGCTTCTCCACCTTTTGGCTAAGATCAAGTAAAATTACTAATACAGTTGGGCATGGTGGCACACAACTGTCGTCCCAGCACACACCCAGGAGGCAGAGGCAGGAGGATCACTACTAGTTGAAGGCCAGCCTAGAGTACATAGCAAGACCTTATCTCAAAAAATAGTAATATAGCCTTTCGGCCGGAACCGCCATCTTCCAGTAATTTGCCAAAATGACAAACACAAAGGGAAAGAGGAGGGGAACCCGGTATATGTTCTCTAGACCTTTTAGAAAACATGGGGTTGTTCCTTTGGCCACATATATGCGAATTTACAAAAAGGGTGATATTGTAGACATCAAGGGAATGGGTACTGTGCAAAAAGGAATGCCACACAAATGTTACCATGGCAAAACAGGAAGAGTCTACAATGTTACCCAACATGCTGTTGGCATTGTTGTAAACAAGCAAGTGAAGGGCAAGATTCTTGCCAAGAGGATTAATGTGCGTATTGAGCATATTAAGCACTCAAAGAGTCGAGACAGCTTCCTGAAACGCGTCAAGGAAAATGATCAGAAAAAGAAGGAAGCCAAAGAGAAAGGTACCTGGGTTCAGCTGAAGCGCCAGCCCGCCCCGCCCAGGGAAGCGCACTTCGTGAGAACCAACGGGAAGGAGCCTGAGCTGCTGGAACCTATTCCCTATGAGTTCATGGCCTAACCTGGGGTGGAGCGCTGCCATTCAGTGCCTGAGTGCAGCTCAGTGTTCTAGTCCCGTCTTAAACAGAAGAAACCATCCTGTGTTGTGAGGGTGGTTTTTTTAATGGAACAGAGTGTTTGGTGCGTTTACCTCACAAGTATCTGGAGCAGATTTTCATTGCACGTAGTTAATTGTGT